>JARHVA010003048.1:970000-1570000 GCA_037957365.1 Torreya grandis | reverse complement strand
CTCCCACCCTCATTAAAAAATTTATAATGGGGGTATCTATTAGGATGGCCTTATTAAATAGAATGTATGGCATACCCAATATTCATTTTATCAACTTGGATTGGGTGTCATTACTACATATGATAATGACTAGTGATGAAACATTTTCCCTAGGTGAAATCATCAATTTAAAGTTGAGAGAACAATTTATTCATAAATCAAATCTTTCCAATCTAGTGGGCCACTTTTACATGATTTCATACTTATTAGATGTATTAATGGGCATAGTCTATAGGGTCTTTGGTGAGATTTGGAGCCTAACCATAGATTGTATTAAAAATCATGTTTGTGATTACTACCATTTTATGCATATATATGCATAAATAAAACACATGGTTTGAATTACCAAGGATGTGTATCCTCAAGTATGGAAAGCAATTCATGGGACTTCACTACCTAGAATGGGAAAAAGCATAGCAGATACACTAGATTATTAAGGTGACTATTGGTTGTATCTAAATTATAAGGTAATCATGACTACCTATCATAAATTACACCCCCTATGCCTCCCTAAGTATGTACCAGACAAGATAGTAGAGCAAGAAATTTCATATCATCTTTGGTGGAGTGTCGATGAGGACTTGATTAAATAGAACAAGGGCATATTCTATGGATTGTACGTGATCATTAGTAGAATGTGTTACATATAGAGGAAGCATTTTGGTAATCTAGGCAACAAAATAAAACTTTATTAGTTACCTACCTTGCCACATGAGGATTGGGATCCTTGAGGTCATATACAAAAGCATATTCAAGGCTTTGGTATCCCGTACCAACATGTCCCCTACAACCATGATTTTCTATTTTTTAATACAAAGGATGATGTCTATGTCTTGGAAAGGGCAAGACATGTAGGCCTAAAATAAGATAATTTAAGGATAATTCAGTAAGAGCCTTTAATTTTAGTACAATAAATGCATACTAGGTGTCCACCTCCTAAAGGATGGACTACTTCATATTTATAAAATATCCAACCCCCACAACAAATAAATTTACAAGGGTATCCTTCCCAATTACTTTTCTTTCTATTAAATACTATTAAGAAAGAGCCTGGGTTGAGAGAGCTTGATCCCAGGGGAGCTCTAGGGGATCCAATTGATCTAGATTCATCTAATGTAGAGGATCAAGAACACCCAACTATTTTTCCATTTCTAACACCTACAATTACACCCTAGCTATATGAATCTATAGTACTAGGGGTAGCTACAAAGGAAGCTACTACCTAAATTCAACAAGATTCCTCTTTGGATATGAAGACTACTATTTTTTATAGGAGGAAACCAAGGGCTCCCTCATAGATAATCCAACAGTAGATCAACCACAAGGTATGCCTTCAGGTCCCCAATAATAGGCAGAGGCAGAGCAATAACTAGATGAAGAAGAAGATCTATAAAGAGCCAAGGAATTCATCCTTATGGCTAATAAAAGGAAAGCACCAATCATAGATGACACAATGAGTAATAAGGCTTAGCCTTCAGACTCTACTTCCCCAATTTCCTCATATGTTCCTATTTTTAGTTCAATTCTAATTAGTATTATTTTGAAAACTCCCAAGATGGAAGATATCACTTCCACCCATGATGTTTCATTTTCCTCTTCTCCTGCCTTGCACATACCTTTGTTGACTCCCAAGGTAGAGGAGGATTATAATACCACTATTGTTTCATCTTCCCTTATAGTGTCATCCATGTCCATTATTCCTAATACTATTGATGTTTCCTTCAAGACTACCATAGTCTAAACCATGAAGAATATAAAGGCCAATAAGAAAATTAAAATGGCATTGGCCACTTCCTAGCTTAATTTTTCTTCCACACATATTAGTTTGTCAATGCCATCCACAAGTTCCTCCCAAGAGACTACTGTTACATCTTAAAGAAAGGGCAAAAAGGGGTAAGTCATTATAGTCCATCCACTCCCCCAATAAGGAGGTGTAGATTGGTCCAAAGTTATCTGTCCCTCCCCTCTTAACATATTCCTCAAAGGAGCTAAAGAGAATTAATCAACATAAAAAATTGAGGTGGAGGCTACAACTAAATATGCACAACAAATAGAACCTACCAACTAGTGATTCCACCATGGGAAATTGATCATAGAACTAAGGCTTCCTAAATACCCAATTTCAAAATAATAAATTTCCCTTCAATAACAAACCTATTTGATAAGCCCTTAGGGATAATTCAAAGGGTTAGAAAGAGGAAGTTGGAGGATGAAGCTGGCAAGGATACCATTATGGAGGAAAGGTAGGGGGTTTATGCATTATCTAAAAGGTAAAATAGGCAATTAGGATAGCCCCCCTACATTTAATATTTTAGGTCCTTGGTAGAAGCCCATAAATATCTTATGTTATCATTGCATGAGGGGGTAAAAATGGCAAGGCAAGAATTGGAACAAGAACTAGAACAAAACAATAAATAAAAGCAGATAGTTGATATTCCAACAAGAATTCAAGTTGAAGTGCAAGAAGTTACTTCAAAATGTTATAATGCTTTAGAGGTACTAATAGTAATGAGGGTTGAATTATCCCCCCATATATATCAAACACACCAATTATTTAATTATTTAAAGGGAGATGAAATAAATTGAATTTATTGATTTTGTTCACAACTAATAAGATATACATCCACCTAGATCTAATAACACCATTGGAGGCATCTAATTCCCTCAATTTAATAGTCATTAGAACAAAATAATCAAGAGAGTGGGTGACAACAATTGGGGCATTGATGCCTAAATATCAAGACCATGAGGTGCTCATTTTTCATTTTCTAGATGATTTAAAATTATCTAAGGTGAGGGATGTTATAGTTAAGCTCATAAGTAGAATCAATTTTGATCAAATCATTCAAGAATCATCTAACAATTTTAAGTAGAGTCTACAAGGGTTAACACTAGAGGATATTGAACCAAAATTGAATTTCTCAAGGAGAAAGGTAATTGAAGTTGAAATTTTCAGGATCAACTTCCAAAATACAAAGATAGAACATGCAAGACTCTTAGAGTAAGTTAACAGGGTGCATAGACCCTTGATATTAAACTTAGATATTATAAGGTAGTAGCATGATGCAATTCACAAATATTATCTTGAGTTGGAGGTGAAGAAGAAGAAGACTGAGGTTGTTATATCCAATTTATCACCTACATAGACATTGATGACTCCCACTAAGGTTAACGCTTCCATACAGACATCCATTTAGCCTTAAGGGCCAATTTTATGCATTTAAATTCAATATATAAACATTGATTTTGTACTTATATTTCTCTTATGATTCAAAATTGATGTATAATTTGCATATTTATTTTGTAAACAAGCATATGTTGGATGATATTTTAAAGGTTGACTTTAATTATTAATGAATGTAAGTTAACTCTATATATACATTACATATGGTTTTGAGACTCCAGTTAGAAAGGAGGTTCTAACTACACCATGTAATAAAATTTTGCATGTACTTAGAGGATGAGTCAACCCCTCCCCAAGTCTATTTAAACATATGTAACCCACATTTGTAAAGGGTCAAAAAAAATTGATACAGAAGTAGAATCAATTTTGATTTTCAGTGAATGTGTTTATGTATTTTCTCTCCAAGCTCTATGTAATTAGGATTAATATTTTTGGTTGTTTGATTCAATAATTATTAGTGTGAAAAATTTGGGAGAAACTATTTCTTATCATGATTAATATTCTAGTTTTAGATGTGTTGAGTGATTAGTAGATTATATTGATCATTGGCAAGTAAGTTGATTATTTCATTAATCTAAGTGTGTAGAGGTGATTTCATTGATATAGTTTTCTATGTATGTGAAATAACTATGTCAGATACCTCCCCAATCCAAGTCAAAATCTCCTAAGTAAAGGTGTGAAACAACTATTCTAAAAGGAGCAACCTTTGACTGAGGACTTTGAGTTTCCTATATCAAAATTATCCTAGACTACTTGACCATGTCTATTTGTGTGTGTGCAATAGCTGATAGCAATAGACATTTTTTTTTAAATCACTTTTCCACTTATAAACTAGCCTCAAAGGGAATTCCTAAAGCCATAGAATATTTCTTTCCTATTCTACCCACCCCTCCTTTTTGAGTTTATTTCTAAGATCTACCCATTTTAGATTAACAACCATTTAGACACCAACTCATCTAGATTTTGACTTTATTTTATATACCATTCTTCCATTCATAACCCTTTTTAATAACCTGCATGCCCTATCTTATATTACATCACCTAGTTGTTAAAACCGTATACCTACAAATCATGCCTTGGAGTGGAGTTTACCTCCATTAAGATCCTAAAATGTTAAAGGCTACCTCGTTATGAATTAGTGTGCATAAAATTCCATAAACACTCTTTTTAGTGATAGAAGGAGAGACCTTGAGATTTTTTTATAAAAATAGGTTAGTTTCTACATTGAGTTGTACTAGATTCACCCAGGAGAGTGACCAGATCTAGTTCTTAGGCTAGTCTTCTAGTCTCACCCTGGTCAAATTATAAAAGGCCTAGATTTGTACCAACTACCCCTATCCATAATAGATCTAGAATACCTTCCCCAACAAGGAACACTCCTCATTTTATTCATCCCATGGCTCAACCACCTTGGTTGTTTGGATCTACTATTGCCATCTTAGGGGATGTGCATGACCTACCTATGAATCTTGAAAAGTATCTACTATCCTTTTCTCCCTCAAAAAGAAGAATGATAGAAGAGAACATCAAGTCTTTCAAAGCTACTTTGAGATTAATGAATATGTTTCATGCATGCTTTTCCCTTTTACACTAATGTATGCTACTTATGATTGGTATCTTAATCTAAGAGAGAATTTCATCACTTCTTCGAATGCATGTCAAGATACTTTTATTGCATAATTTAGATAGGTCACTATCCCCAATTTAATATAATATAAATTTACTAGAATAAAGAGGTATCCCAATGAACCAATCTAGGCTTTCAATGCAATATTTTATAGTATGTACACTTGGTTGAGCTTGATATATAACCCATATGAAGTATTGGCATTAAAAATATACAATAATGCTCTAGATCCAATTATTAGTCTTCTTATGGAGGGCCATTGCTATCAACACTCTTGTATTAACCTATGAAGAGGCCATCAAAATTGATATGCAACTTAATTCTTAGGTGTTTGGCACACCTGGTGTTAATAATGGTCTTCTAGTGTTGAATCAAGTTCTACATGTGAAGCAGAACATTCTTGCATTCAATTATAATAAATTATACATGTCGCCTCCTCTGACATAGACAACACATCCAAATTATATTTTTTTAAACAACCATGTACAATTAAATGGTTATTATCAGAATAAACATTTGGATACATCCTCTACTAATATTGTCTAGGGAATTGACTCTATAAAAGTATAACTAAATGCTATATAAAATATGGTTCAAAAGTTAATTAATGACTTCCTCAACATGCAAAGAAAAATAGGCAATGTTAATGGCCTGAGTGGTAATTAAAATTTAGGGTTCCATAGGTATAATAGACCAATAAATAGACCTAAAAATAACATATAGCAACCCATCAAGCCTCAAAAAATCAATATAGTAGAGACAACCCTCCCAATTGGTGCATAATTTATAATACTTCTGAGCATGGTGAACTTGAATATGTTGAATTTTGTGTAGCATTTGATATCTTTCAAAGAGAGTTGGTAAGGCAAGATTAGATGCATAATCCACTAAAATCCCACAAGGACATTGGCCTTTCAAGGACTTCTATGTTATTTTAGACTCATGAGTTTCCTTTCCCAAACAAAGATGATAATATACCAAAGGACAAAACTAATGAGATTCATGGTTTCCAACAATTCTAGAAAATTGGTTACAACCTAAGGAATAGGCAGCCACTCATAACATCTATTCCTTCAAATGGCATAGCCATTCCACTAAATCCAAAAGCTAATAATAATCCACCTACACCAAAAGGGAATGATCAGATTTAGAATAAAGAGGAATAGAGCAGAGGAGGATACAACATTTTTGAAGATTTTGGGATCTAAATAATTAGATTGAGGTTGTTCAAATATTACTTGTCCTTTTTGATGGTATTGATAGCACTAGGACAATGGGTATATTGGCAACCTTTTGCTTTTATATGTTTATAGTATTGATATGATTGTAAATTTCTAGTAATAGTAACCTCCATTCCATAATGAATAAATTTGATACATTGATGGAGTGTAAATAGAATTGTATGTATCTCATTAATTCATAGATGGCCAAGAAGGAGATTTTATGGAAATTCAATATAATTACATGGCACATGGTACTATGGATAACGAGCCCAACCTGGATATGCAAAGAAATTATACGTATTGATTACTACTCAATATTATCATACCCCTTGATATTAATAGTATCATTCTCAATATTTATTACTGTATATCCTAGACATTAGACTAGCTTCAATGGAATAATATTAAGGCTATAACCATTTTCTATAAGTACGTACTTGGTTTTATAGTGAGTAACTGTGACTTCAATATTTAAAGAATTGGTATGGGAATATTGACGAGATGATATATCACTTTGATCAAATATCAGGTATGGGCCAAGAGATAAGTGTCCAACCAACACTTGAAATTTACCTAGTGTAGCATTGTTATCACTTCATATTGGCTCAAAAGATCAAATAAGACATCCTTGTGAAGATGAGAAGTGCACAAAATATCTAAAATGGGAATTTGTGTTGGTATTTTATTCAATTGATCCACATAATCATACTGCTTATTAGGAGGAGGGGTATGTTTGGGCTTGTATTGATCTGGAATAAGATTAGAATAAGATGGTGGATTAGAATCAACATAGGAAGATACAAGCCCTTGAAGGATGATTTTAGGTCATCGATTTGTAATAACATAATCTTGAGTGGGAATATAAACACAAGAATTTGAAGAAAAATAAATAAGTCTTAAGATTATAACTTGAGGATGAGGATTATGGGAAGGAGGAATTCACAGAATATATGGACTTGATCCTAGGATGGATGGATGGATTTACTTATTGGGAATTATTAGAATGGGGATTTATCATGATCATGGCTACGTGGTGTTCCATAATACACCCCACTAAATTATAATCATAGGGTGTATCATGGTAATTAAAATTATTAGATTGGGAACCCTAATTATGATTATGATTGTTATTCTAGTAATGTTGTTTCTCATTCAGATTGGTATTATGGTGAGGAAAAATGTTTCTATAGATCCCCATGTTTTGACCATAATTAGAGGATGATGAATTATTTAAATCAATTTCCCCTCTTTCTAACATTTATTGAATGAGATGTCAAAGTTTCACACATCAATGAATTGCATGCCCTTTGACCCAATGAAATTCATAATATTCATTAACCCTATACCACTCTGGTCTAGGTTGAATTTCATCAAAGGGTTTAGTATTGGGATTACCAATCATATTTGCAGAAAGTAGCTTATAAAATAAATTCTCAATGGGCTTTCCCAAACTAGTAAATGGTCTTCTATTAAATTAATTCCTTGCAGGAGGTTGCCTTTCCAAAGCAAGTGGTTTCAGTTTAGGAGCCTTTTTTAATAGTAGTAATTATATTTTTTGAATGTGTTTAGATTCTATAAATACATTACCAACCATATTTTTATTATGGTTAAAAGGCTTGGGATTTTCTTCCACACATTTTGGATTTCAAGTTGAATTTTGGTTCTGATTTTGAGATTGATTTTGTGAATAAATTTTAATCAATCCTTTATTAATTAGAGATTTCTCTATTTGGACACCTTTAGTAATAACATCATAAAAATTATTTGGACATTGTAATATGAGATTAAGAGATAGTTCAAAGTTCAAATGTATCATGAATATATTCACTAAATCAATATTAATAAGTGCATGTGGAAATATACAAGTCAATGCTCACCATATTTGAAGATAAGAAGCAAAAAAGTCATCTCCTCATTGTTTAATATCACACAAATCAACTATGTTTAATTCATATTGAATATTCTAGGAAAAGTGCTTAATAATATTATTTGATAAATCATCAAAATTTGTGATAGAACCTTTTAGGTGTGTAAACCATTATAAATTTGTCCAAGCTAAACTCTATGAAAATAAGTGAAGTAGGAAATTGGTTTCATAGCTTACTTCTTGTCAAGCAACAAAGAATAGGCTTAAGTAATCTCTTGGGTCACCTTTTCCTTTATATTTTTCAAATTTAGGAATCTCAAAATGCAATGGAAAAGGTGTATATAAAATACTTGAATAAAATGGCTATGAACATACGTGATACAACTTGTATTTTTAATATTAACACCCAACTTGTAATCCTAATATTGTATCCTTGGCAATCTGTAATTTTTAGGAAAAGAAAGTATTTTGGGGAGTAGGTGGGGGATTGTGCAATGTGTCAAGTCTTTTCCCTAACCAATTAGAATTATTATTTTTGGTCCCAGAATTGAATTTGTTAGGTGGAATTTGGTATTTTTTTTATTATAAGATGGAATGGAAATGAGTTGTTGCATAAGAATAAATTGGTATTGATTGTGATTAGAAGATGGAATGGAAACACATTGTTGCATATGAATAAGTTATTGCTGTTGAATAAGGAATTGATGTTGAGTGATGGGATTTTATGTTTGATTAGAATTGACATGTTGTATATAAGGAACTTATTATTATTTATTAGACCAAATATGATGATTATTAGAGGGAACATTAAAATAATTGTGTTAGGAAATATGGGAATTAGAAGGCATATTTTGTGTCTCAATGGAAACCTATTGGGAATGACTTGAAATTTATAACTATTGAGGTGAAATTTTCTAAGATATAATTGGAAATGTGGGATTTATAAGAACTTGATGAGGATTAGGGAATATTTTTTGGATATTTTCTACAACTAATTGTAAATTTTATATATATATATATATATATATATATATATATATATATATATATATATATATATATATATATAATGAGTAATGGATGTCTCAAGATTAGGTAATGGATTAACCAATGAATCTTTAACCTGATGTTCAAGTGTAAGATCAGAAATTGGATTAAGTAACAAGGTGGTAAAGCCATTAAACACTTTACTAACTTGTTGTTATTGGGATATAATGTTAGGATAAATTTTGGGTGATGCTACAAGTAGCTCCTTACCTTTCCTAGATGTTTATGAAATTGTTGATATTTGGACAACTAAAGGACCATGACTAGAGGAGGGTATATCATAATTCCACTTTATAATTTTTAAATTATTTCTCAACTTTACATAAATTTTCTATGGGAAAATCAAAAAGAACCTTAAGATCCATCTCTAATGAGCTAAAAAATACTTTGTATCTATTATCAAACAAGTCTTACTCAAATTGAGTTTGAATTGCATCATAGGTAGGTGGCACTTCTTCATACTTAGGTTGTTGAAATTCCATATCATGTGGATTCAAAGAATCCTCTTGATTATGGGTATAATTAGGTTGATATGTGAATGGGTTCATATGATCTTATTTTCCTTAGATCCAATCAACATCATAAGTAGCATTATATCCATACTGCTTCTTGTGTAATAAGTCATATTGGACTAGAATTTAGAATAGAATTAGATGGGAATGGGAATATGAATTGGAAAATACCAAAGAAAACATTATACTTGAATAGGTTTATTTTGATCATGAAGAAATTATTATGAACTAAAAACATAGGAAAAATACTAGAATGGGTTCAAATTCACACAAACAACTTAACAATATGATTTAAGATAAGAGAGGTGTAATTTTGAAAAAATTTGGACACAAGATGTATAAGGTAATAATTTTGACCTAAAACATGGACAGAATAGTGCCTTATTTGTGTAGATATGGTACAACAAAGTCACAGTCTTTGGTTTGTGAATTTTTTGACAGGATTGGTTTTTGAATACAGACAAGGTTTTAACATGACAATCAAGCATCAACACACAAGCATTACAGATTAATTTTAATAACCAATCCTAGCGTACATCACATTAATTTAACCTTCAATATACTCACCTTGAGAGAGGATTATAAAAGTTAATATTCTTTAAATAAATTATTGTAGTTATTGGTGGTGTTTTAATCCCACCCTTCTCTCAAAAGGTCTATACAAGAAAGATAATCTTAGGGGTATGTTACCTTTTCACCCTTGGATCAATAAATGATTTTATATAAAATAGGTATCTAATAAGAAATATAATATTAGGCTATTCATGAGAGGGTAATGTTCCTTAAAAACTACTTTAGTTGTAAGAGTCTCAATGAAGTGCTACTGGATTTGGGATTTGCTTACAATTTTACTTAGCTTTCTAGATGGTCCTTAAATACAACCCATAATAGGTAGTATGTGGGAACAAGTCTATCAATGAATAAGTTAAATCTTGTTTCCAAGATTTCTCCTTTTGAGGGTACCACACCTTGGCCTTGAGTATTAGAAATAACTCTTAGGGGTTATTTCCTCACATGACAATGTGCAAGCACATGTTCAGGCATTCATGATGGTAACACTCCTCAATTTTTATACCCTAATAGATAAATGAGGTTTAGTAAAAATGTTGGATAATGACATCCTAGTCACCATGCTCTAAAGACTTGTGAAAATGTCATGAAATCCAACCCACATAGCCAAAATAAAAAGGAAGGTATTACTATTTTGATTCACATAAATCCCACAAGAGGTGAGCGAAGAGCATAGTAGGTAAATATTTGAGATAAAATAAATGGTAACCTTGTGTTTTTGAGTCACCCAAAATGGAAGAGCATATGTGCAAAATATCCTCACAAAACACTTAAGCAATAAGAAGCAACAAGAAAACTTGTACAAAATGAAAAAGCTTGGAAACTAAGCAAGTTTTCTTATAACCCAAATAAAATTTGAATTATTTTTAAGACACCAAAGGAAATATGAATATATAGTGTATGTTTGAATATATCATCACACCATTTTTAGAAATTGAAAACAAATAAGGTAAGTAGATTTACTTGGTGGGTCTTTGAAAAGTAAAGGAAGTTGACTTTCTATGTTTTTATAACACTCATATTTTGACACACAATAGAGAACTTACCATTTAGCATGACCAATTTGACAATTTTAGAAACTATTGTAGCACATAATTACACCCTTGTGGGAGAGTTTCTCAAGATATCTCACTCCCAATTATAATATTGGAGCAATCTCAGGCTGTGGGTATCTTGTAATGAGCTTGAAACTTTGGAGAAGGTCGGCTTCCTCTTGGTAGATCACCTAAACTAATACTTATTCTTGGAAAAGAGATAGAAAGGGGGTATAAGATGACTAATAACACTCAAAGGGTGATGCACCAAATTAAATGACACTCTAATGAGCTTGAAATAAATGCTAATTTAGCATAAGACAATCCTTACTCATATGGTCTCACAAAATACCTAATTTACATAAGTATTTCTTAAATGAGACTCATTAATCAATAGATTAAGAAAAGAGGGGTTAGAAAACTCACACTAAGAACCCATTAATGATGTAAAAATCTCAAGTTCAGACCTATAACTTGTTTGAGAATACCTAAAAAGAGGTAAGAAAGAAAGACAATAGACATGGAAGAATACTTCTTCATAAAGCCATCATACACAAGCTTGTTAAACACAATTTAGAGGCAAGAGATAGGTGAAAAATAATATTTATTTCTTAAAATGTATTTCCTACAAATTTTGACACAGTTTTGGCCTATCAAATTAAAATATCTTACAAAAATGGGGGAGAAATGGGAGATATAGGAGAAAAGGGAAGAGAGAGGAGAAGCAAGCAATCAAAATTAAATAAATGAGACACAACAACCTTCCATGAAGTCTCAACCACATTTATATCAATTATCACTAATACTTTCTCAACAAAATAACCTTCATTAGTCTAAATAGCCTTTAAACCCTCTCAATGGCTTAGAAACACACTAGAAGACAAAAATTTAAGGATGATGATATCATGATCCACTCATAAGGAAAAAGTCTCCAAAGACTTTGAAAAAACTTTTAATGATAAAATTGTCTCCATAACCTCCAAACTTCTCTCTCTTATACTTCTACACCCCCCTCCACTTGCTCTTCTAGAAGATGTTTGGCAAAAGGTTAGTTGACTTAGCATTTGGTGCTTAACTAAGCATATAGGTTATCTTTTGGAGTTTTATTTTTTATGTTTTATTCTATTTTAAATTTTAATTTACTCATTCAACTTTTAATAAACTCCATGAAAGCTACAACTCTCATAGACCCCATTGATGGAGGTCTTAAGCTTGAGCCACCTTCAACTAGTTGCCCTGAAACCTACTCCTAAGGCCATTTAGCACCCTGAAGACCACTTTTGGAACTATATAAGACATTAATACATATATATCATGAATATTAGGAATCAAATTAATATTTTTAAAACCTTAAAGACCTATAACAATGGTATAAATCACCATTAAAACTACAATAATCCATAAAATGTTAAAAAACTTGGGTTTTTTACCCTTTAGCTCAACAAGGCACTCTATAAACCCTTGGGAATGGATCCAAGTTCCACAAAATTATTTTTTTGGACCCATTAGGCCTATTACATGGATTTAGACCATTTTTCTCTTTGAGGACCTATAAAAATAAGCATTTTTTAGCCATTTTGGGCCTCTTTGGCACCCAAACATGTCAAATTATTATACAAAACTTGTTATACATGATATTTATGGAGTAATATACACATTATATGTGTTTTATAAGTTATTTTAATCCATTTTATATATATATGAGTCCAAAAACATAAAACTGGTTAAAAAGCTCCTTTACAAGCTCAAATAGGCTCACCTTCTTGACATTTTTTCATACAATTTAGACTCCCATTACACCACTTATTTTCATGGATATATATTCCATATACCCCTTAAACATCCCTAAAATTTTTGGGTTCCCATGTAGAAATCATAAAAATATACATGCATAAAGATAATTGCCTGTAGGGTTTGTAAGCATTTTAGACATGCTTATGCTCTTAGTGATTGTTCATAAAACTCAAGACCTTAACCAATATAAATACATAATTAATTTAAATTAAAAATGGGTACTCAAAACATACTAAAATCATTATGACCAAATCCTCATGGTATGAAAGATACGAGCATCTGAAGAGGGGCTATAATTAGGTGTCTTAGGCTTGAAAAGCTCAAATTCTTCCAAAAGACCAATTTGACCTTATAATTTATCTTATTTTATTAAAACATCTGCATACACCTAAATCATATAATAATACATTTTCATTAATTCACCTTTCACTGGAAGGTCAGAGAGTGTCTTCTGGTGTTATAGGCCTTTAAACAAGCTTTCAGGCCTAATTGGTCAAATATGAATATTGGATTTATTGGAAACATGAAGGATGATATTTGGTTTTAAAAAAATTATTACATAATTCTTACTTGATTCAACTTGTATTCTCCCCTTCAAATGATCAAAAATCCAACTTTCTTCTTTATACCTTTGAGACTGCATGTGGGGTTTTGAGCTTGCCTATGTGTTTGCATGGATTTTTGAGTATAAACAATATTTAAATGTGTTTTATAGTATTAAAATCATCCCATTATTCTTTTAAAATAATTACATCAGCTTATAAATCATTTTTATACCTTAAACCTCTAAAAAGCATGCATGCACTAATGGTGACTGTTATGAGACATAGAGGGGACTGTGTATAAATAGCAGGCACTTAAAATCATCACATGACCTTAAAAATATTATGTATATGTATTATATTTAATTATTACCAATCCTACCAAGTTTCATGATTGGATGATGCATACTTTGTCCTGAAGATGAATTTTACCAAACTTTAATTTGAGTTGCTTGCATGCTTCCTCCATGCCTAAACTTGTCTTTCTTAAAAAAATTTCTTGAAACCTTGAATTTTATTCCTTATATAGAAAATTTTAGTTTTATAAAATCATATTATACCATTTTAATACCTATCCAAGGCCTAAACTTATTCTTAGCACCCAAAATTGACAAAACTTCAACTGATCTCTAATGGTGGCCTTATTGACTGAAAGAGGTCTATGTAAGAACAACAAGTATTTACACCTTTATTATGACCTTTAATATGGAATTTAATGATTTTATGGGTAATGGAGATAATTTTTACCAAATATAATGCTTTAAATTGACCTATAGATGCTCATTAATTCCTCTAAGATAGGCTCTAATGTTGACCGTGATTAGACATGGGGTTGACTGTACTAAAATAGTGAATGGTTATCCTTATCAAAAAACCTCAAAATAAAATTTTATGTTTATATTACGTCATAATGAGTATCTCCACCGAATTTTGTGATTAGATCATGCATATTTTATCTTGTAGGCCCATTTTTCCAAAAGCTAGTGACATGTTACCTAATTGGTCAAGTTTCAAAACTGAGTTTCCTTCCCATTTTCCTTGGTTTGTGTCTTAAATTTATGATTATTCATTTAAATTATCATTAAAATAATTATTTCAAATATTTCACCTTCTTTGACCAGCTCATCAATCAAACTTATGCAACTCATGCATGACTTGAGCTCTTTCAAGAACCTCATTTTGATTGTTTATAAATAGTGATGTAGGTGATGGTTATGAAGTAAATGGATATATATTATTTGTTTTAAGTCATATATCATTAATATATACCCCATTCCATCTCCACATATCCTTATTAACCTTTACATGGGCCTCTTTTCTATACCCTACCTTCATTGACCATCTCCAAAACTTGAATACAATCCTTCAGGTGAAAACCAATTCCCTTATTGGTTTTCAATATTATCATTGTGTCTACCTTGGATGCTTAGTGAGAACTCCACTCTTTATTATTATTTATTTTTATGTTAACTCTTTTCTCCCTTGAATCACTTTATTAAACATAACTCCTCTTTATTGACCACTATGTTTCACATCTTCCTTGCCAACTTGAAAGTGTGATTGTGCTTTAAGCATAGTTGTAAGTGTCCTTTACCATATTTCTTGAATTAAGGTTGGTAATTGGAGTCCTTTCTTTCATGATCATTGGTAAATAAATATTTGTTTGAAATCATTGTAGCACCATTTTAAGTATGAACTTCCTTCAAAGACCATTGTGCTCTCAAGTTTTCATGTAAGTTTGAGGAGAAGCCTATTATAGGTGATCTTTTAGGGTGGCTAAGTGTGTACATGTGTTTTAGAATGATTTTATTCTTGATTAGATCCACCTCACATCATGATTTTCCCTTTTTTCCCCTTAATACTTAATGAAACCTTCTACTTGATCATTTTACCCAAGGAAATTCCTTATGACTTTCATGAGTTTGAAGATATGCCCTTAGCCTCATGGCTATAGGTTTGCCTCTTAAGGGTGAACCTTAATATAGATCCTTGTTTATAGTACTTCCCCATGATATTTTTATTTATTTCATACTTGGAGAGTTGGAAAACCAATCCCACATTGGTTTTCCATAAGGCATCTTATTCAATCCTTAAGAGCCTCTTAAACAAGGATTTCATCCTCTCTACCAATGTATAATCTTGAATGATCCAAGGTGATGCCTTTTATGTAAGTATTATTAGGGGTATGGAATATTTTACCTTCATGCCTTTATGATTTAATATCACCACTTTCCTCTAAATCATTCATCTAAAAATAACTTCATTCAAAGACCATAGTTCTCACCTTTGATGCTTAGGGATAAGGTTGTGTATTTTGAGAAGGTTGTTAGGTGTGTGTTTCAAGGAAATGAATATTAAACTGAGTATATATTATTTGAGTCTCCTCCAAGGTCATATGAAGTAGAGGATAAACACAAAACCATCTCACTTGTACTCTTATCTCAATGCAAGCCTCTAACAAGGCTATTGAGCTAACTCTACCCCAAGGAGTCACATTCATATTTGAATGTCCTTAATACCTTAGTCATGATTTTTTAGTCTCATTGGACTCCTAAAATAATGTATAAACCTTTCAAAACATGAACTCACAACATACATCACTCTTGCCAACTTATTTTGTCTGGGCTTATCTACTAGCCCTTTTCTATACAAATACTTCTTGTATGAGAAATCCATAAACTCTTCCAAATATCTAAAACAATTTTACAGCACCATATATCTCCATATAGGTGTGTGTCAAATTTCAAGGTCTAAGTCCACATATAGGTAGCACTTTCTTTGTTAGCTTCCCCTTAAATAGGCCTAATTAGCCCTAAGACACACCCTTAGTCATAGATTCATATTATACGTCCATTTACCAAAACAAAGACACTTTATTCACTTTCCTCACATCAAATTAGGTAGGATCACAAATTTTTAGAAATTTATAATGGTTGAAACTCTACTTATGGGGGTTTCTTGCTTGAAACCTCAAGTGGTCACCTTATACACGCTGAGAGCACTAAAAATCCATTTTCATGAGTTTTATATCATTTCCCAAGGATATAATACAATATCTAGGTATGTATCAACCTCCCCATCTTCTCAAATAGATTATAGACCCTATTGAATCCATCTAATGCTTAAAAATAATAAAACACGGCTGACTACATGCTTTCTTTCAGACTGTGCAAGGGTTTCATGAGGTGTGAGACCTATATATTTGGTTTATTTCCATGGTGGACCATATAATTCATCTAATATTTCTTTATTACCCTAATAATTTAAAAATAGGTTATAACCATTGGTCAAACCTTAAAACATAGATCTCTAAACTCTCTTTACAAGATTGTGTTAGGACATGTAAGGCTTAAGATCCATTTTTCAAGTTTTTTGAAGTCCAAATACCTCATTAATTTTTAATTATGACCTTTATGGATCCAAAAAACTATTACAATCATTTTTTTGACATTATCAATCAATAAAACATCCAGAATCAATAATTTAATCTTGATGCACACCCTAGCTCCGTGTTCTCCTCAACGGACAATCATAGGTCTATGTAAAAACATAGGATACTTTAATTATTATTTTTTCCAAAAAAATATGATATATAGGTATATAAACTAATTATTAACATCTCTACCAAATTTCATAACTTTTATTTACATCTAGATGCCCCAAAACTCATTTTTCACTCCCAAACACACTCAAAAATTATGAACTGTGAGACATAGGGAGAAAGAAAAAGGTGTATCTTGAGATATATGAGGTATAAATAACTCATTATTTTTTTAATTATAAATTTAAAGTACCCATATAACTTATCCAAGAAATATATTTTACCATTCAATCATTTATGTTCCTCAAAAATGCCTTTTACGACTGTCTATATTTGCATGACAAAATCCTAAATTTGGCCAACTTACACTTTTCCTCATTTTACCTTGAAATTTTGAAAATTATAACTCTAAAAATATTTTTAAAGACATAAATTAACCCCCACATTATTCACAAACATTAACATGATGTTTAAACCATCTGTCATACGTTAAATCCCTTCAAGAAGATTACCTAGCTCCATATTCTCCTCAACAAATAAGCATAGGACTGTGTAAAAATAATGGGTAATTAAACTAATTAGTAAAATAAAAAAAATTATAGGTTTATAAAGTCAAAATTACCAATCATTCCAAATTTCATTCTTTTTTGATGCATATTTTATCTAGTATGCTATATTTACTGAAAGCTAGTTTGAGTTCCCTAGTTGTTTTTTCGCTTCTTAGGCTCATGACTAAACTAGTCTTTTTCACCTTGGCATGATGGTATGAGAATTAAAAAAATTCATTTATAATGTCCTATTATTCCTCTAACATTTTCCTTTCCCTCCATTAGGCATTTATCATCCTTATACACCTTAAATCCATCTTCAACCTCAACCACTACCCAAACCAAAAGATGGTTATGGGTATGCATTAGGCTATGTTTTTGAATTATTGGAGCCTCTTTAGGTGGTATGAGCATGTGTAAGTTCCCTTGAACATTTGTTTACCTCCAAAAACAACTCACACATCACTCCCTAATGTTTTTAAGACCTCTTATTATGTCAAATCTTAGCCCATATGATATGACTCCATGATGGAAATGTTGAGACCTGCCAAGACCTCATATGTTCCATTGTGGGAGGATTCAAAGAAGGATGAAAACCCTATTTTTGAAACTTTAAGGTAACTTATCCATAAATTTTATTAATAAATGTAGGATCATGGTCTTAATACTGCTTGCCACTCAATGGCTTGATTATTGGTTTCTACATCACCCTCAACCCTTCAAGACCCTAAGGAAGGTCCAAACAAGTTTCAACATATGCCTTCTAATTATTCCATACTTTATATGAGTCACCTGTAGGTGCACATTAAAAGACACAATATGTGATAATGAGAGACTTTTTAAGTTATTTCTATGATCAAGGCAAGATTTATATGATTGGATCTCTTTATCTTCATTGGACATTTGAAAATAATGATACCCTCATCACTTGGTTCTCATGAATTCCACTAAAATGAACCTCTTAAAACTACTCATTACCTCCTTTCACTCTGAGATAGGACAAAGACTGTTTTAGATGGTGTTTTACCATGCAATACTAGTCCTCGTTTGACCCATCAAGGATTTGATGAGATACTAAGGATTGGCGAGAAAATCACCACTTTAGTGAGTGATGTGGAATAAGGAGGAGAAGTTTCTATTAGCCTTCTAACTTAGGTTTTACTCTAAAACTAATCAAATGGACCATTCACAAGGATAATAAAGAAGATAGGTTTTATGTCATAAGTACCTTATTGAGAGGAATTATCTAATGAAACCAATTGTAATATGTCATATTTTATCCTTCAATAACTCCCCTAAAACCATTATTTATCATTGAATTTTGAAGTGAAGCAACAGAAGAAAACTTATACCCTATTTGGATGAATAAGCCATCTAGACACCCATACATTGTTATAAATTATTCATAAGTATGGGGAGATGAAATAGACCACAAATGCCACAAATTTAAATTAAATTATGGTGTCTATCACTATCCAAAATATTCTATAACAACTCTCTCTCTTAACTGTACCGAGTGAAAACTTGAGGCTCTCCTAGAGCTATCCAAGATTGCCCAAAATATTTTTTCCTTAGCATGAAGAACCAAAATATTTCCTATGAAATACAACACTTGGGGAATATTTTATATTATTTTAATTACTTTTATAAACCTTATGAAATTCCTTAACCTCCATTAATGAAAGAAAACTTGTTTCATGCCTAGTTTGCAGCTAATAGGTTTTCCTTACCTCTACCAGTTATTATGCTTGAATATGATTTTATAGGACTATGATAATATATTAAGGACATAATTTATGACTACATAATATATATGATCCCATTTATGAATAAAAACCTTCAAAAATATGATCAATCAAAGCTCTAAAATGCATCTTTTTGCTCCCAAACTCTTTTCCTCCACTCCAAATGACTTGAAATGGCCTTGAACATGTCCAAAAGGGTAAAACATGACATAATGAGGTGGTATTAAGTCAAAACGAATTTAACTTCCTTAAAAAGTTTCTTTTTCACTTGAAATTTCTATTTTGAGGACCTTTAAGTCATCTATTGCACTTTTGGGGGTCTTTTGGGAATAATAGCTTCTATGGACCTCATTTTTGACCCATTAGAATCTCTGAGACTTTTTGAAAACCTCCTTCACACCCCTAAATGCTCAAACACCTTGGAAACTAACTAAATTCTTCACTTGTAGTTCAAGACTCATTTCTAGGCCTTTTTCTCAAAATTTCCAAATTCACCTTAAAGTTTGCTTAAAGTGTTTCAAAAGATTGAAAAGGACATGAGGTAGGGTCATGATATTTATATTCTCTTTTCACCATTAGATTATTCACTTAACAATAACTCTGTTTAGCTCTTCACACCCACCAAGACCTTCTAGGATATTGCACTGTATCATTAAGTTAGGACTAAAAAGAGACTAGTCATGGGGGTAGAAGGTTACTGAATGGTTCAAGAGAGTGGCTTGATCCATCTAGGCAAAAAAATTATATGTAGGCTAATTTTGGTCAACATTTATGGTGACCTCTTAGGTTTACATGCCTATTATGCAATAGATTAGTGGACTAAATCCTATCCATTGGGATTATGAGGTCACAAGACTCTCCTTCCCAGTTGTTATGAAATTGATACAAGGTTGTCCACTTCTTAAAAATTCCTCTTGAAGAAGTATGGACAACAATAAACAAAACCAACACTATGCCCAAGGCACTAATGGAAGGGAAACACACAACTAAAAATTAAAATATTCACAAGGCACTTGGAGAAAGGGAAAAACAAAAAATAAAGAGTAAGGACACATATAATCTAATATATACAAGGTTACATACTCACCAACACCTTCCACCCAGATCAAATGGAATATATTTTGGATCACCTCCTTCATGAGATGGGTCATGGTTTGAGAGATCATGCTTGGGTGTCAATTTTCTTGGTGCCAATCTTACATTGGGATAATTGATTTTAAATCTTCTTGACATACTCTCAATTGGATGAAAAGGGACAAACATGTCTCCAATATAGACATATTGGTCCAAGTCTTCAAAGCTTGCTTCATTTTGGACTATAGGAGCACTTAAAATCTTCTCGTTTGATGGCTCTTTTAAACATAAAGATTGATTATCCAAGCTTAGGTAAAAGAGGTATAATTCATCCCAAAATTTAGCTTCCTCTTGGTCATATGTAGGAGGGGTAATCATTTGAGGCTCTTGATTTGACCAATATTCTTTAAACTTGAAAAAATTTGTATTGCCTTCAAGTGACAGTTCATCTCATGATTCATCAACTATTGCAACGTTATTCACCCATGGCTGATTGAAGTGGCATATTTGGCTCTCAATAACCTTTTGAGGAGTTTCACTTATTCATCCACCACTTCTAAATTTTTGATTGGGTCACCAAGATTGCCTCCAATTACCTTATTCAACTCATAATTACCTGATAATAACATATAGCTTTCTTCCAACACTTAAAATAAGTCTTCATAGTTACCTTGTTCAACCATTTCTTACAAATTTGAAGCATCATTAAGAACATCTGATTTTAATTATACTACATCAAGATAATTAACCATACCAATATGTTTTAATAACTACTCCTATATCTCTTTATCATGCTCATTTATTACCTCTTTAACATGATCAGCTGACTGATTGATTGTTGCAACCATATCAATTTTTGCTCCTTGTTCGTCTTCATATTTAACATACCAAATGGAAGCTCTTAGAACAAATCAAAATCTCTTTTACTCTCAGCTACAACCTGAATACACATCTCTTCAAGTATGAAGGCATCAGTACTACCTTAATTGACTTTACCTCTTTTGATTGGTCAATCTATGTAAACTCATTTTGGTCTTCCATTTCTTCATTCATAGTAGCATCATTAAGGACATCTGGTTGTGGATCTATCATTACCAACTCACTAAGCCTTTCCTCTTTACCATGTACTAGTATAGGAGGCCCCTTCTTTAATAAGTTGATGGTGGGAGGGTGAAAAAGTTCACCTTTATTGCAAATTAGGAGAGTATCCTTTCAGCTAGGGACTTTGAAGGCTCTTTTGTTGGTTCTCAAGGAAGGGAGAGAGAGTATTGAAAATATTTTAGAGAAAACTCATTGATTTGAGATATGGTTACTTAATTTACCTTTTGAACAACTAACTCCTGTTCCTCCAATACTTCTTCTTGGACTAACTCAAATATCACCTCCTCTTTCTACTCAATGCTCTCTTAAACTAATTTTCATGAGGGGAATGGATAGGTTACAACCACCTTCTCTTGTTTTTAAATGGGTATAGGAGAGGGTGGTTTCACAAGAGAGGGCATGACATAGTTAGGGTCCAAGGTGTAGGATGGTTTCCAAGTTGAGATGGTTTCAAAATATCGAGTGGGAATGGGCATAGGGGTAGGAGGGTGAAAATTGATTGGTTTGGGTTTTACATAATCATCCTTCTAATGATTCAACATCTCCTCTATTGATATTATCTAATCCTTTACTCAATTTTTCTCAAAGGTTTGATAATGTCCCTCCTCAATAGTTGCTCACACACTCCAAAACTCTTTCAATAAGTCCCCTATCTTATTTATGGCATGTATGGGGAACTCTTTTCCAAGGGATACCTCTGCATTCACCTTCATGATCGATATCTCATGGTCTAGAAAGATTTGCTTGACTCTTGACAAAGATGAGTTTTGACAAGGTTGACTAGAGGGCTAGATTTGAGCATAAATGGGGGTAGGAGAGGGAAATTGGGGTTTAAGATTGGTTTATATCATTCTTAAGAATAACTTATAGTCATTTTCTTTCTTGTCTTGGTCTTGCCTAACCAAGCACTCTTCCTAAAACCTTAACTCCTACTCCTAAACAAAAGCTTGGTGTTCAATATTTTCTTGTTGATTATAACACTCTTCCACCCTATCACTCTCTATAAATTCTTTTTCAAAATCAAGTCTTATCTCTCAAATACTCTTTTTTAGATGACTAAAGAGAGACAAAATCTAACAAGGCTGATACACCAAAGATTGAGAGCCACTTGGGGTGAAACCATAAACATTACTAATCTAATATGAAGGATAATGGAGTAAGGAACATGAATTTTTATCAAGTGATAATACATACCAAATATTAATGATTAGGTATTTGGGATACTTTTACTAGCTGATAAATACTTGGAGTTTCCATTGTTTGCACACATGCTTCCAAAGGCTAATTAGATGAAGAGAACACCAAAACTCTTCACTCAGTGAACAAAGTAATCCCACTAGGCATGCAAAAAAATATTTTATCATATAATTACACCCTTTTGGGATATTTTCTTAGGATATCTCACTCCCATATATAATATTGGAGCAACCTCAGGCTGTGGGTATCCTATAATGAGGTTGAACCTCTAGAGAAGGTCAATTTCCTCTTGGTAGATCACCTAAACTAATAATTTTGCTTGGAAAAGAGATAGAAAGGGGGTATAGGATGACTAATAACACTAAAAATTTGATGCACCAAATTAAATAACACTCTAATAATCTTGAAACAAACACTAATTTAGCATAATACAATCCTTGTTCACATGATCTTGCAAACTAGCTAATATGCATAAGTATTTTTTAAACAAGTCTCTCTAAGCAATAGATGAAACAAATATGGGTTATAAAACTCACACTAAGCATCTATTAATGGTGTAAAAGGCTCAAATTTAGACCTGCAACTAGCTTGAAAACACCTAAAAAGAGGTTAAAAAGAAGGAAAATGGATATGGAAGAACACTTATTCACAAAGACATCATACACAAGCTTTCTAAACAAAAGTTAGAGGCAAGAGATAGGTGAAAAATAATATTTATTGCTTTAAAAGGTATTTATTACAAATTTTGATAGGTTTTTGCCTTGTCAAATGAGAATATCTTACAAAAATGGGGGAGAAATGGGAGATATGGGAGAAAAGGGAAGAGAGAGAGGAGAAGTAAATAATCAAAAATCAATAAATGAGAAACAAAAATATTCCATGGAGTCTCAACCACATTTTTACCAATTATCACTAATCCTTCCTCAACAAAATAACCCTCATTACTCCAAATAGCTTTTAAGCCCTATCAATTGCTTAGAAACACATTAGAAGACAAAAAATTTTGAGGATTATGATGTCATGATCCACTCACAAGGGAAAAGTCTTTAAAGACTTTGAAAACACATTGAATGTTCCATATGTCTCCCCAACCTCCAAACTTATCTCTCTTGGACTTCTATTCCCCCCTGCACTTGCTTTTCTAGAAGATGTTTGGTAAAAGGTTAGTTGACTTAGAATTTGGTGCTTAACTGACCATGGAGGTTATATTTTGAAGCTTAATTTTTGATGTTTTTTTTATTTTCAACTTCAATTTGATCCTCCAACCTGAAATAAACTCCATGAAACTTGCAAAACTCATAGACCCCATTGATGGAGGTCTCAAACTTGAGCCACCTTTAACCAAATACCTTGAAACCTCTCCCAATGCTATTTGGCACCTTGAAGACAACTTATAGACTTGTATAAGACCTCAAGACACATATATAATGCATATTATGAATAAAATTAATATTTTTACAATCTCCAATACCTACAACAAGGGTGTAAATCACCATTAAACTTGCAACAATCCATAAAATATCAAAAAACTTAGGTTTTTTAACCTTCAATTCATCAAGGCACCCTATAAACCATTGGTAATGGATCCAAGTTCTATATAATGATGTTTTAGTCCCTATTAGGCCTCTTCCATGGCTTTAGACCATTTCTCTCTTTAAGGACCTATAAAAATAAGCATTTTTTAGCCAATTTGGGCCTCCTTAGCACCCAAACATGTCAAATTCTTATAAAAAATAAGTTTTACATGATCTTTATGGATTCCTATACACATCATAGGCAGTTTACAAGTGATTATATTCCATTTCATGGATCTATGAGTCTAAAAAGCCAAAATTGATCAAAAAGCTCCTTTGCAAGCTCAAACAGGCTCACCTTCTTGACAATTGTTCATAAAATTTAGAGTCCCATTATACCACTTATTATAATGGATCTCTATTCCATATACACCTTCAACATCCTTGAAAATTTTGGGTTCCCATTCAGAAGGTGTGAAAAGATACATACGTAAAGATAATTACCTATAAGATTTACAAGCATTCTGGACATGCTTACGCTCTTAGTGATTGTTCATAAAAATAAAGACATTAAATAACCTAAATTCAAAATTAATTTCAAGTACATATGGATACTAAAAATATATTAAAATTATTTGGAACAAATCATCATGGTATGAAAGATACAAGCATCTGAAGGGAGGCTAACACTAGGTGTTTCAGGCTTGAAAAGCTCAAAATCCTCCAAAAGATCAATTTTAACTTCCCATTTATCTTATTTTATTGAAACATCTTCATGCACCTATAACATCTCATAATACATGTTCATGAAGTCACCTTGCATTGGAAGATCTGCGACTGTCTTTTGGAGCTATAGGCCTTCAGACAAGCTTTAAGGCCTAATTAGTCAAATATGAATATTGGATTTCCTGGACACCTTTATAAATATATTGGGTTAAAACACCATTATTACATACTTCTTACCTGATTCAACTTGTATTATCCCCTTCAAATGATCAAAAAACCAACTTTATTATTTATGCCTTTAAGACTGCCTATGGGGTTTCGAGTTTACCTATGTATTTGCATGGATTTTTGAGTGTCAACACTCATAAAATGTGTTTTATAGTTTTAACATCAGCCCCTTATTATTTTAAAACACTTTCATAAGATTTTAACCCATTGTTATACATTAAACCTCCAAAATGCATGTGTGTACTAATGGTGATTGTTATGAGACATGGAGGGGACTGTGTATAAACATCAGTCACTTCCACTTGTCACATTATCTTAAAAATATGATGGATATGTATGATAGGTCATGATTACCAATCCTACCAAGTTTCATTATTGGAGGATGCATACTTTGTACTGAAGATGAATTTTACCAAACTTTAATTTGAGCTACCTAAATACTTCATGCCTAAACTTGTCTTTATTCCAAATTTTAATTGAAACCTTGAATTTTATTACTCACATATAACATGTTATATTTCCAAAATCATATTATACTATTTTAATACCTCTCCAACTCCTAAACTCATTCTTATCACCCAGAACTAATAAAACATTAATGGGTCTATAATGGTTGCATTCTTGACTATAAGAGCTCTGTGTAAGAACATTGAGTATTTAAATCTTTATGAGGACCTTTAAGATGGATTTTAATTATTTTATGGATCATATAGACCATTCATACCAAATATCATGATTTGAATTGACCTATAGATGTCCCAAAATGACCAATTCCTCCAAGATAGGCTCTAATGTTGACTATGATCAGATATGGGGTTGACTGTACTAAAATAGAGAATCTTTCACCTTATCAAAAAACATCAAAAATATGTTTTATAGGTATAGTATGTCATAATTATTCTCTCCATCAAATTTTTTGATTGGATCATGCATATTTTGGCCTATAGGCCCATTTTTCCAAAAGTTAGTGGCATGTTACCTGCTTGGTCAAGTTTAAAAATTGAGTTTCATTCCCCTTTGCCTTGGTTTTTTTCTTAACATGATGACTATGCCTTGAAATTATCATTAACCTCCTTCTTTAAAATATTTCACCTTATTTTACCAGCTCATCAAACTTATGCAACTCATGTAAGACTTAAGCTCTTTCAAGAACCTCATTTTGACTATGTACAAATAGTGATGTAGGTGATGGTTATGAAGTGCATGACTATAGATTGTTTTTTTGAAGTCCTATATCATCAATATATACCCTATTACATATCCACATGTCCTTATGAATCTTCACACAGGCCTATTGTCTATACCCTACCTTTATTGACCATCTCCAAAATTTGAACACAATCCTTCTAAAGGTGAAAACCAATTCCCTTATTGGTTTTCAATATTATCATTGTGTCTACCTTAGATAATTAGTGATAATTCCACTATTTATTATTCTTTATGTTTATTCTAACTCTTTTCTACATTTAAGCACTTTCTTAAATATAAAACCTCCTTATTGACCATTGTGTTTCACATCTTCCTGGCCAACTTGAAAGTGTGACTGTGTTTTAAGCATAGTTGTAGGTGTCCTTTACCATATTTATTAACTTAAGGTTGGTACTTGGAATATTTTATTTCATGATCCCTAGTGAATACATATTTATTTTTAATCATTGTAGCATCTTTTTAAGTATGAACTTCCTTCAAAGACCACTATGATCTCAAGTCTTCATGCAAGTTTGAGGAGAAACATGTTGTAGGTGATCTTTTAGGGTTGTTGAGTGTCTACAAGTGTTTTAGAATACTTTTATTCTTGATTAGATCCACCTCATAGCATGATTTTCCATTTTTCCCCCTTAATACTTCATTAAACCTTCCACTTGATCATTTTACCCAAGGAAATTCTTTATGACTTTAATGAGTTTGAAGATATGCCCTTAGTCTCATCATTGTAGGTGTGCCTCTTAAGAGTGAACCTAACTATATATCCTTTTTCTTATTACTTCCCCATGATATTTTAATTTATTTCATACTTTGAGAGTTGGAAAACCAATCCCACATTGGTTTTCCATAAGGTGTCCTATTCAATCCTTGAGAGCCTCTTAAACAAGGATTTCATCCTCTTTGCCAATGTATAAGCTTGAATGCTCCAAGGTGATGTTGTTTATGTAGGTATGATATGGGGTATTTAATATATTTCCTTCATGCCTTGATGATTTAATACCACCACATTCCTCTGAGTCATTCATCCGAAATGAACTTCATTCAAAGACCACTGTTCTCACCCTACAACACTTAGGGATAGGGCTGTGTATTTTAAGAAGGTTGTTAGTTGTGTTTTTAAAGGAAATTAATTTTAAACTGAGTCTATATTCCTTTAGTCTCTTCCAAGGTCATATGAATCAAAGGATAACCACAAAACCATCTCACTTGTACTCTTGTCTCAATGCAAGTCTCTGACAAGGCTATTGAACTAACTCTACCCCAAGGAGTCACTTTCCTATTTGAATGTCCTTAAGACCTTAATCATGATTTTTTAGTCTCATTGGACTCCTAAAATAATGTACAAACCTTTCAAAACACTAACTCACACCATATATCACTCTTGTTATCTTGTTTTGTCTAGGCTTATCTACTAGCCCTTTTTTGGACAAATCCTTCTTGTATGAGCAATCCATAAACTCTTAAAATATATCTAAAACCATTTTAAAGCACCCTCTATCTCTATATATGTGTGTGTCAAATTTTAAGGCATAAGTCCACATATAGCTAGCACTTTCTTTGTTAACTTCCCCTTAAATAGGCCTAATCAGCCCTATGACACACCCTCAGTCCTAAAATCCATATTTTATGGAAATTTAACAAAAAATACCACTTTATTCACTATATTCACATAAAATCAGGTAGGATCACAAATTTTCATAATTTTCTAATGGTTAAAACTCTACTTATGGGGATTTCTTGCTTGAAACCCTAGGTGGTCACCCTTTACAAGCCAAAAGCACTACAAATCCATTTTCATGAGTTTTTGAGCATTTACCAAGGATATAATACCATATATAGGTTTTTATGAACCCTCCCCATCTTCTCAAATAGGTTTTAGACCTTATTGAATCCATCTAATGCTCAGAAACAACAAAACATAGCTGATTGCATGTTTTTTTTACCATGTAAGGGTTTCATGAGGTGTGTGACCTCTCTCTTTGGTTGATTTCCATGGTGGACCAAATAAGACATATAAAAAGTATATATTACCCTCATACAAATTTATAAATATTTTATAACCATTTTTCAACCCTTAAAACACTTGAAACAACTTAAAACACAAAGCTCTAAACTCTCTTTACAAGATTATGTTAGGACATGCAAGACTTAATATCCATATTTTGAGTTTTATGAGGTAAAAAGAACTAATTTGTTTTTAATTAGGAAATTTATGGATCCCCAAAACTATTCCAACCATTTTTTTTCTAATATCAATCAATAAAACATCTAGAATCAACATTTAACAGTGATGCACACCCTAGTTCCATGTTCTCCTCAACGGATAAGCATAGGAATGTGTAAAAAAAAGATACATTATTATTTTTTCCAAAAAAACTATATATAGCTATATAAACTCATTATTAACGTATTTTCAAAATTATACAACTTTATTATACTTTTAGATGCCCAAAAACTCATTTTTTCACCCCTGAACACACTCAAAAATTGTGAACTGTGAGACATAGGGAGAAATAAAAAGGTGTATCTTGAGTTATGTGAGGTATAAATATCCCATTATTTTTTATTTATAACATTAAATTACTCATATAACTTGTTAGGATCCTGCTCCTTAAGAGTACACTTGAATGCCTTTGTATAAGCAACTAAACACAGAATTAAACCAGAAGTAATATGTAACTAGAATTCAGAGACAGCACAGAATATGAGATACAAGAAACAATACAATCTATATTAACATTCTTCCAAAAGGAAATACAATGAAGAAATCACACTCTTCCCACACCTCTTGGGCATACATTAATTCTCCCTTAAGAGTTCTCTCTCTCAATCAATTACAACCAACTCAAACACAGAGTTGTTCCCTCCACCAGTCAGTGACAATCAACCCAATGGTTGTTGTTGCCTACTGCCAGTCCACCAAGTACCACCGAGTACTCCAAGTAGATCTCCTTGATCTTGCACACCTACAGATCTAACTGATCTTACTTACCATGTTGATCTCCCTGATCTTTCTACTTGCAGATCAACTGATCTTACACTCGAAAAGATCTCTTCCTTGTCCTTGATCCTTGATTACAATACAGCGCCATGGGTCTCTTAAATAGATCCCAAACCAAACAATAATTAGACTTACCAATTACAATAATTAGAAACATAGACTCAAGACTAAAATTAGTCTTTACATGCAAACTAACTGTCCATCTAAAATTAGACCAGTTCTGAAAACACATAGGTTGCCGACGTCAATTCCTATCTGACCGATGCTGGCTGACCCCTAACCGATGCCGGCTAACCCCTAACCAATGTCGATTGCTCTGTACACTGAATATGACCGACATCAATTGGCTTGACTGATGTTGGTTACTGTAACACTCAGTATTCTCCTCCATTTGCATACCTATGAAGCTTTTAGCTCCACAACTTAACAATCTCCCACTTGGAGATAAATAGCTGTACCTGAACCTATACCTATACAGCAACATCCTCTAATTTTGTTTCTAACTTGTATCCCCATCTTCAAGTTCAGTCTTGAAGACTAACAAAATTTTAATGAAGATTCAACTTCTCCTTTGTTCTCAGCTTTGTTAACATATCTGCAGGGTTCCTATCCGTATGGATCTTTTCCAGCTTCAAATGTCCATCCTCCAATACCTGTCTAATGAAGTGGTACTTAAGATGTATATATTTGGTTCTTGAATGAAAGGCTAAATCCTTTGTAAAATGAATTATTGTTTTACTATCACTGTATAATCTGCAACTCTCTTGCTCCTTTCCCAACTCTTCCATGAACCAAGTCATCCATATCATTTCCTTGTTAGCCTCTGTGACTGCAATAACCTTATGAATCTCTGAAATCTAGCTAATCGTCATTCCACCAACAGTGAACACATATCCTATGGTGCTTCTCCTATCATCCAAGTCACCTGCCATATCTGAATCTATATACCCATGTAGATAAGTGCTTGACCCTGCATAGCATGAATACCTGCTGTTGGTCCCTCTCAGATATATGAGAATCCACTGAACTGCTTTCCAGTGCTTCTTTCTTGGATTGGCCATAAACTTGCTGACAACTCCCACTACTTGGGTAATATCAAGTCCAGTACATACCATGTACTCAACCTCATCATGTGATTTAGGACACTATTCATAGCTCAGCTTGAACTATCCAACCATAGGTGTGCTTATCGGTTTTGCATCCTACATATCAAACCTCTCCACTACCTTATTCACATAATCTTCTTGAGACAAAATCAACCTGTGATTTTCCCTGTCTATAAAAATACTCATGCCAAAGAATTTCTTTATTGCTCCCAAATCCTTCATGGCAAACATCTCAACTAATTTTACCTTTAGCTCAGTAACTCCCTGCATGTGTGACCCTACAACAAGCATATCATCCACATACAGTAACAGGATAATGTAGCTAATATTATCCAACCTGGAAAAATAAACACAATGGTCACATTGACATTGACTAAAGCCATGCTTTGTCATAAACCTATCAAACCTCAAATACCACTATCCTGGAGCTTGCTCAAGACCATATAACCTGGCCTTCTATCTCACTTGTCCATTCTCTCCTTTTTTTAACCTGTAAATCCTTTCATTTTTTAGTGCTTTCTTTCCAGCTGGCAACTCTACCAATCCCACATTTGGTTCTTTTCCAAGGAATCAATTTCCTCATTCATGCCATGCTCCCACTATTTCCTAGATTCTACCTACATTGCCTCTTCAAAACTTCCTAGTTCTCAACCATCAATGAGCAACAAGTAGTATAAAGAAGGGGAATAATGAATTTGAGGCTTACTTACCCTTTCAGTCCTCCTCATGGGCATTTGAGACTCCTTGACAGCTTGTTATCTGTCCAAATTTTGTTCTAACAATAACCGATCCCAGTCATTTCTCAGTCTACACCCAACCAATGTCAATTCCATGTGACCGACCTGATCAACGTCAGTTTCTACCTAACTGACGTCTATTTCCACCTGCCTGACATCACCGAATTTGGTCTCCACCAGACTGTCATTGGTTCTTGCCTGTTTGATGTCAGTTCTCACCTAACCAATGTCGGTATCTGTGTTTTCCTGTGAGTGATAATTTTTACCCACAAGCTCATTTTGGATCATAACCTTGTCCAAATCAACACTGCCCTGCTCAAAAATATTCAACCTCTTGCTCTGATCTCTGTCCATCATATTCTCCTTGAAAACCAAGGCTTTCCAGTTCTTAAATTTGTCAAAAACATCAGATTTCCACTTTATGCAATAAACCCAATCCTTTCTTGTAGCATCATTAGAAACATAACACTGTGATCCTTTAATAGAATCTCCTTGAGCTAGTCCCCACATGCCTGTGTGAACAAGCTCCAACCTGTGCTTCATTTTTGTTGACCCAGTTGTGAGAAACCTCACTTTCACCTGTTCCCAAACATACAGTGCTCATAGAAATCTCGGTCTATCAAACCTGAAAGCATACCTTTTGACTTAAGAACATCCATTTCCTTTTCACTCATGTGACCAAGCCTACAAAGCCACATCTTTGCATCTATATTTGAAGTAGATAAAATAGAAGGAGAATCAATAATACAAGTAGATAGATAAAGTGTACCTACTTTCTTACCTCTAGCTAATACAAGTACACCCTTCAAAACTTTCCAAAATTCCACTGTGAGAGTTACTGTGCAACCCTCATCACCCAACTTCCCTACAGAAATCAAATTCCTCTTCAGGATGGGTACATGCATGACATCCTTCAACACCCATGTGTTGTCAGTCTACAACTTTAACTGCACTTCCCCTTTGCCAACCATTTGACAAGGCTCACCATACAGATAATCCTCTATCTGCATCCTCCATAATTGATAATCCTTGCCATTGAATTTATCCATTCTTAGCTTACTTTTTTCTGCCATTATTTTACTCTCACTCAAATAGAAACCCCTGTGAGTGACCTGTAATCAACAAACACTTAACACACTCTGAAACTAATTTGTTAGTGAACCAAGCTCTAATACCAATTGTTAGGATCATGCTCCTTAAGAGTACACTTGATTACCTTTGTATAAGCAACTAAACACGGAATTAAACCAGAAGTAATATGTAACTAGAATTCAGAGATAGCATAGAATATGAGATACAAGAAACAATACAATATGTATTAACACTCTTTCAGAAGGAAATACAATGAATAAATCACACTCTTTCCACACCTCTTGGGCGTACATTAATTCTCCCTCAAGAGTTTTCTCTCTCAATCAATTACAACCAACTCAAACATAGAGTTGTTCCCTCCACCAGTCAGTGACAATCAAGCCAATGGTTGTTGTTGCCTACTGCCAGTCCACAAAGTACCACCGAGTACTCCAAGTAGATCTCCTTGATCTTGCACACCTGCAAATCTAACTGATCTTACTTACCATGTAGATATCCCTGATCTTGCTACCTGCAAATCAACTAATCTTACACTCAGAAGGATCTCTTCTTTATCCTTGATCCTTGATTACAATACAGCCCCATGGGTCTCTTAAATAGATCCCAAATCAAACAATAATTAGACTTCCTAATTACAATAATTAGAAACGCAGACTCAAGACTAAAATTAGTCTTTACATGCAAATTGACTATCCATCTAAAATTAGACCAGTTTTGGAAACACACAGGTTTTCGGAGTCGGTTCCTATCTGACCGATGCCGACCGACCCCTAACCGATGTCGGCCGACCCCTAACCGATGCCAATTGCTCTATACACTGAATATGACCGACGTCGGTTGGCCTGACCGACATCGGTTACTGTAACACTCAGCAACCTCCTCCATTTGCATACCTATGAAGATTTTAGCTCCACAACCTAACATAACTTATCCAAGTATTATATTTTACCATTAATCTATTTAATTTCCTCAAAAATTCTTTTTTGGACTTTCTATATTTGCATGCCAAAATCTTAAATTTCGCCAACTTGCACTTTTCCTCATTTTACCTTGAAATTTTGAAAATTATAAATATAAAAAGGTTTTTAAATGCATAAAATCACCCTAAAATTCTTCACAAACACTCACATGATATTTAACCCATCTTTCATATGCTAAATCCCTTTAAGAAGCTTGCCTAACTCCATATCCTCCTCAATAGAAAAACATAGGACTTTGTAAAAAAATGGATACTTACACTCATTTTTTGGCCAAAAAAATATGTTTTATATGTTTATAAATTATCAATTACCAATATTACCAAATTTCATTCCTTTTGGATGCATATTTTGTCTTGTATGGTCTTTTTATTAAAAGCTAGTTTGAGTTACCTAGTTTTTTTTGCTTCTTAGGATCATGACTAAGCTTGTCTTATTTAACCTTGGAATGATGGTATGATAATAAAATAAGGAATTTATAATGTATTAAGATTCCTATAAAATTTTACTTGCCCTCCATTATTCATTTCTTATCCTTATACACCTTGAATCTGTCTTCAACCTCAACCACTACCCAATCCAAAATATGGCTCTGGGTATGCATTAGGCTGCATTTTTGAATGCTTGGAGCCTCTTTAGGTGGTATGATCATGTGTAAGTTCCCTTAAAATTTTATTCACCTTTAAAAACACCTCCCACATCACTCCCTAATGTTTCTAATACCTTTTATTATGTCAAATCTTAGCCCATATGATAGGACCCCATGATGAAAATGTTGAGACCCCAAGACCTCATATGTTCCACTGTGGGAGGATTGAAAGAAGGGTGAAAACCTTATTTTTTAAATTTAACATAATTGATTCATAAAGTTTATTAATCAATGTAGGAAAATGGTCTTAATACTACTAGCCACTCAATGGCTTGATTACTAATTTCTACATCACCCTCAACCCTTCAAGACCCTAAGGAAGGTCCAAACAAGTTTCAACATATGCCTTCCAATTGTTTCATACTATGTATGAGTCACCCATAGGTGCACATTGCAAGACACAATATGTGATAATGAGATATTTTTAAAGTTGTTTCTATGATCAATTCAAGATTTGTATGATTATATTTCTTTATCTTCTTTGGACATTTCAAAATAATTATGCCCTCATAACTTGGTGCTCATGAATTCCACTCAAATGAACCTCTTGAAACTACTCATTACCTCCTTTCACTCTAAGACAGGACAAAGACTATTGTAGATGTTTTTTTTTCATGCAAGACTAGTCCTCATTTGAACCATCAAGGCTTTGATGAGATACTAAGGATTGATTAACAAAGCACCACTTGAGTGAGTGATTTGGCATAAGGAGGTAAAGTGTCCATAAGCCTTCTAACCTAGGTTTTGTTCTAAAACTAATCAAATGGACCATTCACAAGGATAACAAGGAAAATAGGTTGTATGGAATAAGTACCTTATTGGGATGAATTATATGATGAAACCAATTTTAATATGTCATATTTGACCCTTCAATAACTCTCATAAAACTATTATTTATTATTGAATTCTGAATTAAAGCAGCAGAAGAAAACCTAGACCTTGTCTGGATGAATAGGTCATCTAGACACCCCTACACTATTAGAAATTATTCATAAATATGGGGAGATGAACTAGACCATAATGCTATAAATTTAAATTCCATTAAGTTACCTATCACTGCCTAAAATATTTTGGACCAACTCTCTCTCTCCTAACCATACCAAGTGAAAACTTGAGCCTCTCTTAGAGTTGTCCAAGACTACCCAAAATAGTTTTTCCTAAGCATGAAGAAATATAATCATGACTATGAAATAAAATAATTGGGAAATATTTTATATGATTTAAATGACCTTTCCTTCCTTATAAAATGCTTAGACCTCCATTAATGGCAGAAAACTTGTTTCATGCCAAGTTTGCAGTTAATAGGTTTTCCTTACCTCTACTCATTATTATGCTTAAATATGATTTAAAAGGCCTATTATAATATATTAGGGACACCATGGATGCCTTCATAATATATTTTATCTCTTGCATCAATCAAAACATTCAAAAATGTAATCAACCAAAAGGCTCCAAAATGCATCCTTTTGCTCTTAAACTCCTCTCCTCCACTCCAAATGATTTGAAATTCTCAAAAAAAAATCTTTTTTACTTGAAATTTCTATTTTGAGGACCCTTAAGTCATCAAATGCACTTCTACAGGTCTTTTGGGCATAGTAGCTTCTCTAGAACTCATTTTTGACCCATTAGAATCTATGAGACTTTTTGAAAACCTCTTTCATTCCCATGAATTCTGAAACACCTTAGAAACTAGTTGGTTTCTTCACTTGCAGTTCAAGCCCCATTTCTAGGCCTTTTCCTCAAATTTTCTAAATTCACCTTAAAGTTTGTTTAAAGTGTTTCAAAAGCTTGAAAAGTAAATGAGGTAGGGTCATGATATTTATTTTATATTTTCACCATTGGATCATTCACTTGAAAAGAACTTAGTTCAGCTCCTCACACCCCACCAGGGCCTTCCAGGATACTGCACTACATCATTAAGTCAAGACTAAAAAGAGACTAGTCATGGGGGTAGAAGGTTATTGAATGGTCTAAGAGAGGGCCCTGATCCATCTAGGAAAAAAAATTGTATGTAGACCAGTTTTGGCCAGTATAAAACTACACAAAATAGATAAAAAAATACAAAAAAATGCAGACAGAGATGATTTTGCTAATTTATTGGTCAATTTCATCAATTAGTAGAATAATTTCATTGATAACAAAACAATTTCACCAATTAGTAGTAAACCCAACTATGATACACTTGAGAATGATTTCATTGATTATGAGATAATTTCATTTATTTCCTTAGCAAATTCATCAATTCTTTAATGATTTTTCTAAATATAAAAATATTCATAAGTAGAATAGAGAAGAATAAAAATGAACATAAATGTTTTCACCTAATGAACATATGAATTCACTAAAATATAAGTTAATTTTTCCAAAATATAAATGATTTCACTAAAATGATGATAAAATCACCAATTTTAAGGAAAATAAACCTGTGAGTGATTTCAATGATTTGTCAAACAATTTCACCAATTAGAAAATTATTTCATTGATTTGCATACAATTTCATTTATTATGGACCCTATGTAGAAAATAGAACAGAAAAAAATAGAAAACATAGATGAATTCATCAATTAAATGATGATTGCATTGATTAGAAATAAATAGAAGTGTTTTTTCCATTTTCATGAAGTGAATTTGTTGATACATAGAGGTGAAAAATGAGAAAATGAACATAAATGAGTTAAAATAGTCAAATTTTATACAAATATTGCTAAAGAGGCTCAAAACAAAGATATGGGTTTCTAATTCCCACTAGGTGTGTCATATGTGTCATTAGAATCTAGTATACATTAGTTATACTCATTCAATATTTTACAAATGATGAAATAAAGCATGATTAACTAATGATCTATACTTAAAACCTTGTGAGCATACAAAGATTAGCTAACAATGCTAAAATTAAACCAATATGATGTAAACCTTCATTAAAACCTCATATTTACATATGTTTTGGCTTGAATATAGCATCAATAGGTCTTTATCAATTCCTATTCATGTTGAAACATCTCCTTTGAAGCTAGGGATTAGTTGAATTTGATCATGAATAGAAAAGGTGATGCAAAAGAAGACTCCAAAATTTGTTAGCACTTCCTTGTCTAATTTGAACATGTAAATTGTAATGAGAAGTTTATTTAAATAAATCAAGATCAATTAGGACCCTTCATATTGACTCCAAAATAAATGGCTACAAATGAGTCCTCAACAATGCACATGGATCACTAACGTGAGCCCTTCATCTTGTTCAAGATGAAGGGTGGAGGATGGCTCTTGAATATATCAAAAAAGGATTAATATGAGCCCTTCATCTTGTTTTCAAGATGAAGGGTGGAGGATTCTCCTCATAATATCTTTGTGAGAGTCATTATGGACCCTTTATCTTGTTTCTAGAATTAAGGGTGGAGAATCATTCCCAATAAAGCACATGGATAACCAATGTGGACCCTTCATATTATTTCCAAGAGGAAGGGTTGAGAATGCTCCTAAAATATCTCACAAGATTCATTGTGGGCCCTTCATCTTGGTGTAAAATAATCTTACAAATTAATTCATTTAGTAAATTATTTGGCTCACAAAATAATATCCCATAGGATCTCAAAATTATTTTTTGAATGAAGATGCCTTTTGGAAGAAAAAGGAGGAAATAATAATTGAAAAAAATATATAATTTCATTTGCATAGAATTGTATTTAGAAAAATGATTTAGAGAAGAGGGAATTCATTACACTAATTGATCAAAATAAAATAATTGATCAGATAAATTGACCAAAATGATAATTGAATAGATCTAATATGGTGAATTATCCCACCTAGAGATGACCCAAGATGAATTTGAATGCATACATTTATATAAATAGATGAATATCCCATTTTGTGTGTAATTGCATGGAATCATTCCATTTGTAATTTTGACATGAAAGTGATAAAAATAGATTGTATACAATTACGACCTTGTTTACTATCCTTTATGCTTTCCAGTCCCTATTGTGTACTTAAATAACACATCAATAAATTATCTCTTGAAGGATGTCATGAAATACAATATTTTAGATCTACCATTTATTTTGGGTTTATTGTGACATTGTTTCCCATCCTTTACATTTTACATGCCCCGTTGTTTTCCTAAACAACACATCAATAAATTGGTGCTAGAAGGAAGACCTAAACTATATTATTTTAAATTTATGATTAGTTACACTCTTGTGGCCATCCTTTATGCTTTTCATTCCCTATTATGTGCCTAAAAAACACACTGACATATTTATAAGAGGTGAAAAATTAGAGACATTTCCCAAACCTTGCAATGGTTTTTGTATGGCTTGGAAGAGGTAGTCATTATGTGACTCTTCCAAGAGCTGCCCATGACTTGGCCATGAATCCTAATACATTTTTCTCAAAATATGTACCTAGTGGGATTTTTACTACTGAATGGCATATTCAATCATTTCAAGATGTCATTATCCTAACTCAGATCCAACATGAGGATGTGTCTTTCCATATGTTTCCTTATTTTTTGGATGAGGTTTCTTATTGTAGCTACCTCAATTTGTCAGATGAATACATCACATCTTGGAATGACTTTGAGCTATATTTGTCAATAATTTCATAATACCCACTAATCCTAAGGTTACATAGCATCATCTTTTTATTTTCCTTAGAGATCCTAATGAGTCTATGAGCATGTTTAATACTCACTTTCATCAATTAAATAAGAGGTTAAAATATCCATACCTGTAAATGGAAGTGGTTGCCATAAATATTTATCTAAAAGTGTTGGACACATTTATTTTTATTCTTATCTAAATAACTCAATCAACACTCATGCATTGACATATCATAAGCCTTCAGTATCTAAGAATAATTGATGCCACATGAATATGGTGTCGATCCATTGCCTTTGTTTAAATATCTAAGTGTATACACTTATACTCATTTTAGTTGCATCCCTATAAATCATCCTATGAATCAAGTTTTTTCTCTTAATCATGCATTGCCTCAAACATATAATCAGTAAAGCCTCTGCATAACAAATGAGAACATTATTTTTGCACCCAATTCATGCAATTATGTTAATTTAACATATAATTAGTAGGGTGTGTTACTAGTTTTAAAATATCAAACACCTTTGAATGTTATTTCAAGTCAGATGGCATATGCTACAAAAAACTTATAATAGACAGTACAAATGCTAAGCCATAAGACTGTGTTTATAGGATCACAATTTGGGGTCTACAATATAGGAGGTAGAATGAAAGATAAAGTGGTTATGTTGACTACATGTGTTGTATTTAATAGAAAATAAAAGGTCTAAGATATCACTAATGATGATGATTCCAATGATGAAGGTGTATTAGTTATCTCATATGAGTTCATGAGTGAAAATATGAGTGTCAATGACTTGTCCATGCAAGAAGAGAAATGAGAAACCTCTAGTGATCAACATGAGGGTAAAGTTGAATAACTAGAGTAGTTGGATGAAGATGATACATTATATGCATCTAAAATATTCCCATAAATGTTTTTGTTCTTACACCTAAAGATCTGATTCATGAAGATCAAAAATTAAATTACAATAGTTCAACTTTCTTCCCATTATTAAAAATCATTCAAACAGAAGAAGATAATGCTAAACATGGTTGTCCATGTGAATAAAATGTGTTAATAGAGTTCAAATTAGAAGATACCTTGCTCTAAGATATATTTTTTTAGTATCCATTTGGTGTATAAATTATTTATGATACAACCACAATGTCACTCTCTATTGAATAACAATGCATGTACCTTGTCGATGATAAGAGGAATGATAATGATGCTGCTACAACATTCATGTCAGAGACAGAACAACCAATAATAAATTTGGTGATTAGATGTCTCAAATAACACATCTTCACCAAGTTGTTAATTCTAATGACTTTGGTATGTTATAGTACTTATATTTATCCCTCTTCATAGTTTACTATATGGGAAAAGGTATTGCTCAAACCTTTTTTTATTATAATTCATGAAATAAGTGTAAGAGCACTATTGAATCTAACAAAATGAACTTTCTCAATATGAGTGAAAACATCATGAATATGAGCCTTTGGAATAATGTGAATGAGATAAAGGTACAACACCATCATAAGTATGAGTCGGATTTTTTAGGTCTTGTACATAATTTCCTTTTTCTTTCTACATTTTTTTCTTGCTTTCATTATTAGATTAGGTTGTTGTTTTCTTGTTTTTTTGTCATTGGTCCATCTTTGTTAGTTTCCTCTTTTGGGTCTGATATTTTTTTTTGATCTTATGGATACCTTTATGATCATGGAAAATAAATAATGGTTTTGTTGTTGAGTATTGTTAGTGGCATTTTAATGCTTAAGCACTCTAGGTAGTTTGTGATGCAAGATTTTTTTTAAGAGTTTGGTGTCAAAGGTTTGGCCTATTATGTGAGTTCTAAATATTTTCATGTTTTGTGAATTTGGGTGAAGTATTTGACTTCTAAATATATTATCTTAAAGCCTCACATGAAAAATACACCTTAATGACTTTTAGATTTACTTGGATGAAACCGTTAAAGTCAAGATCTAGAGTAAAAAACATAATAATCTACCTTTAGTTTTCCATGGTGGTCGCTAACCTAGAATGATGCTCAAATTAAAATAAAGAATAGAAATAAAAATAAAATCTATTGTCTGAATAACTCAATTTTTGGGTGATTTGGGTAACCTCTACCGAGGCTATGGATGCCCAGTTGGTAATAGACCAAGGCCTTGAGTGAGATCATAGACGTCTTCATTGGGGCTATGGACACCTGGTTGGTAGTGGAATAATTTCCATACAATAATTTCAAATTAAAATTCACTAGCTTGATGATTTTTGCTTTAGTAAATAGTCTTTGAAAAGTCCATGAATTACACATATTTTCTCAAAATAAAGTAAACAGTTCAATAAATTTTCGTCTAGATCTTTGGACTAATTCCTCAATATTCCATTGGGAATTAAGTCATTAAACCAAATAACTTGAAACATGTTTTTAACTATTTATATAATATAAATTTACACATATTATAAAATAACAATCATATGATACACATCAACAACATAATTTAAAAAAGAGGTCTAATGTTGATTTAAAGTAATTTGAATAAGGAATTATAAGATGAGATGTAGTATAAAGTTTAAACCACAAAATATTATATGAAATGAATCCCAATAAAACTATTAGATTCAATACATGTCTTTTTTACAATAACAAATCAAATTCATTACACAAAATTTTAACCATTATGGGTCTTGGGAACTATTTCAAATTTACATGGATTTTTTCAATGGTAATTTTGCACAAGGTTGTTGTTATGTAAGGTGTTAGTAAAATCATAGAGTGCATAGAATATTATGTAGGTTGAATTCACAAGCAATAATAGTTTATGTAGGCTTGCATGGATATTGTCTATGATAGTTTTACAAGTTTTTTAACATGCAAGAATGATGGTATAGTTATGTATGGTTATTTGCATGGTTTCATTGCACTAGGGAAGGATTCAAATTGGAGCATAGTGGTTGAATCATTTTAAGGTGTTGCAAGGATTTTTGTAACACATCAATCAATGGAGGTTAAATTAAATAATTAAAATACACTTATTTTATGTATTTTTTAGACTAGAGGATTACAAGAAACATCTTGGTGGTGATTTAACATGAGTTGTTAAGGAGCATTACACAATGATCACTTTGATAAATAGTAGGTGTGACTATAGATTCTCCTATTATGTGGATGCTAAAAATTGGGTGTCATATAGAAGCACATATTTTCTTAGGAACATGATGATGCATAGTTTAAAGAAGTTGACTACTAGATGCGAGATGCAAGTAATTTCATGAAAGTTGAATACACACAGCTAATTGCGTGCATTGTAATATAAAATAAAGTGTTGTATGAAGGTTAAAAAAACTTTTAACTTATTGTATCATTATAAAATAATTTCATTTTATGTTATAATAAAGAAAGGTTTTTTTCTATGTTTTTAACCCAAAAGGATTTCCCAAGTGAACTTATTCATATTTTATGTGCTTGTTAATTCTTTGTATGTTTAAGATTTGTTATCATATCTCTCTTATGTATTAGTTTATCTTGCATAGGATTTATTTCCAACATTTGGTATCAAATATTGGTTGATCCTTATAGATATTGGAATAACTTATGATAAACAGCTAGCTTTAGTGGGAATTCTTTAAGGAATTATCTTGAGCAAATAAAATAATTGGAAGCACAAGAATAGAGATTGATAAATTTAATATTCAATATTGTGAATCATGGAAAATAAATATGGAATATCTTTTGATATATATAGATTGATGGATTAATATAGTAGATGTACCCCCCATTTTAATGAAACCAGGAAAATGGGAAAATTTTGATAGGAAATCTAGAAGCTCTATTTAATTATGTTTGTTAAATTTAGTACTATTAAAATTTTGGGCTAAAAATATTTTGAATCTTCTTCAGGATAAGTTTAGAACATTTTATAATACAATTCATTGGTAAACAAACTATTCTTATGGAGGAAAATGTAAATATTATGAATGAATGATGGTGAATCAATTTTAGAGAACTTAAACACATTCAATAATGTTAATTCAGTTATCATCCATGGATGTAAAAATGGATGAATAAGGTTTATCACATTGTTGTGTTATTTTATAGACTCGTCATAAATTTTAGTGATGGATATCACTAGTACTATATCAAATATAAAATTTGAATATGTAATAATAAATTTATTATTATAGGAGATAATGCACAAATCTATGAAAAAATATCAGACAAAAGACATCTTGTTTTTACAAGGTTATAATAAAGGTGTAAGTTGAAGACTAGGGTTAATCACTCAAAGTATAAATGTATATCTATGACCTTGGATATATCCTTGATGAAGTGTTGTAACTACAAGGTAATTTCAAGAAGGAATGTCAAGTGAGAAAGGTGAAAATGATAAACCACCAAATATTATATAATACTCAAGTGAAAATATATCTAGTGCTGGAGATGGATATGTATATCTCATAATCTCTCACTTGCATGTAATGATGCATTCCCAATTGATTAAATTTTATCTTATCATATGAATTAGAAGGAGTGGTTATACAAACATGAAGAATATTATGGTGGTGATGTATTTCTGGGATAAAAATATACCTACAAGATCATGGATAGAGGAAGAGTGAATCTTAATTTCAGATATGAGAGGAACAAGAATCTCCATATTATTTTGTATATTCCTAACCTTACAAAATAATTAAATCTATATGACAAAAATGAATGATGTTGGTGTTTAGGTCTCATTCATCAGAGATGAGTGTAAAATTTTACATGAATCCATGGTGTTGGCAAGGGGCATATGCATGGGTACTTTATTTAGGATTGATGAAAATGCAATAAGTATCACATGTAATAACTATGATGTTCCTAAGGTCAAGGCTGACTCAGGAAGGTGTGTATTGCTTCTAAAGGAGAATACAATATTCTAGAATCTAATGTTAGGTCATATTGGTGAAAAATGTATGTGCATGATGTAGACTAAATATATGGAAAATTGGATGGACACTTGTCCCTTGGACTTCAATTTATGTGAACATTAAACCTATGGAAAGTAGAGTGGGGTGAAATTCCCCATAAATTTTTTTAGGACAAGTGGAATTATGCAAGTGATCCATAGTGATATTTTTAGACTTGTATATACCCCATCACTTAAAAAGTTTTTCTATTATGTCTTTCATATATGAATACTCTCTCTATACTTAGATATACTTCATCCAAAATAAATTTGAAGTTCTCAATAAATTCAAGGAGTTCAAAGACCTTGACAAGAACTAGACAAAGAAGAGGATCAAGTGTTGTACATGGAAAAATGGGGGTGATTACTATAGTAATGATTTTGATGAATTATATAAGTAGAGTGATATTTAAAGGAAAAATAAAATTCCATAATCACCATAGTAGAATAGAGCTTCCAAATGGGTGAACAAGAGATTTATGGATAAAGCTAGGAGTATGCTAAGTGGTGTGTACTTGGATCCAAATTTTTGGGTTAAATTAATGGATACTCATTGTCAACTTGTCAACATATCACCCACATCAATTATAGTTGACAAGACTATGTAAGAAGCATGGACTAATAGAAATCCTTACAACACTTGAAAATATTTGGTTGTGAAGCTTGTTACTATATTTGAAAGGAGGAAATATTGGAACCTAAATTCAAGTAAACAAAGTGAATCTTTATTATTTATGGGAATGATGTCAAAGGGTAAAATATTTAAAATAAAAAACAAATAAAGTGATCTATATTCAGAATGTAGTTTTTAAGGAGGTGTGTAAGGTTTTTGTGCAATAAGAACTAAAGAATAGGCCAAAGGAAGAAATAAACAAGGCGTAGGTTGAAATATAGGTTGAATAACCTATATCTAAGTATAGTGTGATGGATGAAGATTTAAATGAGTCACAAGAAGAGGAAGATCTTATGACTCCTAATCTAAGGAGATTATAATAGGTGCACAAAATTATTGAAAATGTATAGCCCATCATATTTTTGTTCTACTTTCCTATTCTCTATAACTGATGGTGAAGACCCCAAAAAGATGAAGGAAGATCTTGAATGCCATGAGATAAAATCTTATAATAAATCCATGAAGGAGGAAATGGAGCCTATATAAAACAATGAGACTTAGGACATCATAAAATTTTCTCATGGAAAAAAACTTTTAGGTTGCAAGTGGGATTTCAAGAAGAAGCAAAATTTATAATGGAAATTGGAGAAGTATAAGTCTCACCTAATACCAAATGGATTCTCATAGGTAGAGGGAATTTAATCTGGTGAAACATTTTATCTTATTATGAAATTGACTTCAAGTTGAATTATTTTAGTTAATTTTGTTTTTTTATCATGAGATAGATCAAATGGATGTTAAGACATTTTTTTTAAATGGAGAGCCTGAATATTAAATTTACATGACATAATTATAAATTTTTAATGTGAATGAAAATATATCTTGGTTTACATACTAAATCATCTCTTATATGGATTTAAAAAATCACCAACAATTTGGAATCATAAGTTTGAAATTTATGTGGTTGGACACGGGCTTACATGCAACAAATTTGATCCTTGCATTTACTACAAGGAGGAGGGTGATAAAAAAATGATGGTATTTATCTATGTGGATGAATGTTATGAATCAAAAATGATAAGAGCGTGATCAGGTAGTTAAATTATCAACTATCTATGCAATTAGACATGAAATATATTGGTTTTGTAAGATTCATCTTGGGCATGGAAATTAAAATAGATATTGTGAACAAGAATCTTTAGCTAGACCAGAGGAAGTACATTCAAAAAATACTAATTATATTCAAGATATTGAACTTCAAAATTATGTACACACCTTTCCAATTTATCAGAGACTATATACTACACAATTTTTGAATACATAAGAGGAGTTGGAGGATATGGTTTAGGTTTTATATATGTGTGCATTAGGAAGCCTAATGTACACTATGGTTTTTACAAGACCTAAAAATATTCATGAAGTGGGATTAATGAGTAGATTCAAATCCAATATGGGAAAGGAACATTGAAGTTAGTGAATAGGATCTTTAAGTATTTGTACGATATGTCTGACTATGAATTTTCTATTAGGTAGAACTTGGTGAAAGAAAGATGTTGAATTTATAGGTATTTGGATTTTTATTGGGTAAGAGATATTTATTTTCATACATATACTAGTTCGTATGTGTTCAACATGTTTAAAGGAGTTGTAAGTTGGATGAGAAAACATCATGATAGTGTTGAGATACCCAGAACATAAATTGAATACATCACAAATACTCATGCGAGCAAGGAATTATTTTGGCTTCTGAGGTTATTTTTTATAGTAGGGTTCACTCAAAAGGTTTTAAAATTAAAAACATAATCTTTTAATAAAATAACCCTACGTATCATTCTTAAACAAATTACATTGATGTGTAATATTATTTTTTAATGGAAATGGTGTAAGAAAACAAGATACACCTAGAGAAGGTGGACACAAATGAAAATGTTTCAGATTCATTGAATAATGCATCAAGTACTAAGAAGTTTATTGTTTTAGTAAAGATATGGGCCTACCTACCCAAAGCTACTAAGGATGGACTCATGTCACTTCTTAATGTAAAGTGTTCAACAAGTGGGATATTTTTTGGAAATGTTTTAACTTTACATAAATTTGTGAGATGGTAATTGTGCACAATGTTTATGTTGCTCAAGGTGTTTTCACAAGCATTGAATGTATAAGATATCATGCAAGTTGATTGTGTAAGTAAAATTGATTTCCCAAGCTTACATGGACACTATCTATGACAAATTTACAATGTTGTTAGCATGTCATAATGATTTTATACTTAATAAAGTTTCTCTATGTAATTTTAATTAACTTTGGAATGTTGTGAAGTGGAGTACAATAATTGGGTCAAAATAAGGTGTTGCGAGGAGTTGTGAAAATGTCAAGCAATAAAGGTTAAATTAATATGTTACAATACAATTTTATGATGTATTTATCAGATTATAGGAGTAAAATAAACATCTTGGTGGTGCTCTGACATAGAGTTATTGAGTAGAATGACACAATGATCAGTTTTGTCAATAACAAGCATGATTGTAGATTACCCTATTACGTACATTTTCCTAAATAAGTGCTGAATATAGGCATGATTCTTATTAAGAAGATGATGATACATAATTTCAATTTATTGACTATTATGTACAAGATGCAAATAATTCCATGACCATTGATTACACACAATCAAGTGTGTACATTGTAATAAACATTAAAATATTGTATAAATAATACAAACCTTATGACTTATTGTAACATTTTAAATAAGTGTTATATAAAAATTATAACATTATAAATACATTTATTTTAGTATTAATATCATTACCTTAGATTTTAATTGTCATAACCATTTTTATGTTCTCCCACCCTATCTCTACTAACTACTCAATTTATTTGACCCTGGGCTTAATCGAATCAACAATCATTTGTTTGAACTAATATTTCAAACTTTTCACTCTCAATCTTTAAGAAAAAAATTTCCTTCTTTAAACCTTTCTTAGAATTTTTAAAGACCCTATTCTTGTCATCATGATGTTCAATGGTCCAAGTGATGAAACTATAGGGTTATAAAACAACTAGGGAATGCAACCATATCTCCATGTGTTATATATGTGTATTTCACATTGTACCATAAAACTTAAGATGAAGTTCACCCTCATTTTCCTTACTGTTACTCTAAGATATTTCTATGGATGATTTTTTAGCAAGATCTTATGATGCTAGTGATGTCTCAATTACATATAGGGATTTGAATTATTCTCTTAGACTAACTAGTTGATTCCATCGTGATGTTTTGTTGTGTCAATCCATAAGTGTGCCTCTTTATTTTTTAATTTCATGTTTTGGAAGAAAAAATTATTTAAGTTGATATGCAATGACATCTAGAATTTTCAATTGAAAACCATATCTACTTAATTAATGCATAAATACTTTCCTCATCCTCAGAATAGGACTAAATATCGAGCTAGTGAGCAACACTTAAAAGTTCCATTTTGATACATTGATGCATTTATTTCATTATTCTACCTAAATTCATTTTGTTTCTACATATAGGTGTTGAAGATTTGATGTTTTTCACTCTTCATCCTTTCTCCTTTTAGACTAAATATTTTCCATGACAATACATGAAAGAGTGATGGGACTTAAAATTGTTTTTTCCTTTTATTTTTCATTCATTAAATCATAAATAATTTACCAATGAAATTAATCATAAAAATAAGATAAATGAATTTTTGAATAACACTTCAACATTTATATAAATTTTGACCAAAATAAAATGCATTTCCCACTTAAAACACTAATTTTTAAAAAAACTTCACCAAACACTACAACTTTTTTATAAGCATTTTGAATGCCAACATTGGCTCTAGCTTGGGGATGAGCACCCCTTTTGGGTTCATAAAAATTTCAAATTCTCATTTGTTGAGAAGACCATACATAATAAATTATTCATTGTTTACAAATTATTGGAATATTAAATAACTATAAAACCACATCATAGGATGCATGGGATTGTTTCTACATATTATGTACATCAAGACAAAGCCACACACATATATAGAGAGAAGAAAATAACATGAATCAAAACAATGAAGAACCAATGTAACTCTAACACACCATCAATGGAAAATAGAGAATCCAAAACATTGTAGGGGGACACACAAGGTGAAAGAAACACACCTTATATACATTGTATAGGGGCCCATGAATTTTAATGAAGGAATTACTTTAGATGTTTCCCATTTAAAGATAAATATAAATATTCTCCATTAGATATCCCACAAAAATAATTTGTTCTCGCCTATTATGGTATCAATGGAGTAAATACTAGTCCAAAATGGTTAACATTCCCATGTTTGCCCTTGTCTTCATATCTAGTATCTCATAATGACATTAAATCTCCAAATAATAAGTGTCTAGGATCCACTTTTTCATTTGATCCTTGAATCTAACATTCCTTTTATCAACTCTCTTGTTCTCATTCAACTCAATGAGTTGATTTACTAACATAATTATGGATCCAAACTCCCCTTCATCTAGTTATTGAATGAATTCAAAAAAGGCAATTTTAGGCTTAGGGGCAGTTTACTTGCATTCCATTTACAAGCTCAAAAAGTATTTTTCTTGTACACTTCTTGAGATTTATCCTATCTACCCATATTTCAAATATGATTTTTTTTACCATATTCTATTATTTACCTCCAATTTTATTTTAATTATATTAAACAAATTCTTATTACTTTATGTTTATTTACCATTTCCCTAGGGGAAATAGTTAGATGAATATGCAAGGTCTATACCATACTCTTTGCAAATGTTAGATAAATTTTAAGTTCTAAAGCACATAGCATTGTCTATTAATTCTTTGATTGGTAGCCCAAATATTTTGATGATGTTGGTTTTTAGGAAGTCCATACCAACTTGATGAGTTTCCATATTTTATGGGAATGGATTCAATGTATTTCATAAAATAGTATGTGGCTTCCACAATCCATTTGTATCCACTACTAGATTTTTTTATGATTTCTCCAATGAAAATCCATCCCCATTACTAAAATGAAACTTCTACCATCACTAGTTTTATTGGGAGAGCTCTTGATTCTTTCATCTTTCTTATAAAATTATAGCGTGAATCACATATTCTAACCATTTCTAATACATATTTAAAATGAGTTTTCCACTAATACTTATCCTAGTAATATTTTTGATAATAGTCTTAAAAGTTTAATGGGGTGCACACAGTGCTACATGAAATTATTTTACTATATGGTAGGACTCTTTTTCATCAATAAATATTATTAGAATTTCTTTAGGGTATCTCCATGATAACCCTTTTTTTATAATGGTGTAGCTTTGTGAATCTAGTTTTAGGTTTTTCTTCTAAACCTTACTCATGTCTAAAGGCAAAGACAAATTATTCCAATAGTATATTATGTTTTTATAACATATAGAGTATTCAAGCTCATTTATGAAAGAAATGATATCATCATCTTGATTATTTACATCTATTGCATCCAATTTTGATTAGGTTATTAGCTTAGCTAGACCTTATCCTCTAAACAACTTTGTAGTGTGGACCTAAAAATAAAACTCTTTGATTTAACTACCCCCTCTTCATATTTTTCCTGAAGGTTCCAGATGATTTAATGTATCTTTCACCATCAAGAGGCACATATGATATCACTCTTCCACTCAATATGTAGGATCTAAATTCCTTAATTACTTTAATTAATGCATATGCTTGTTTTTCAATTATAATATATTTTAACTTAACATGTTGTAATGCTTTGATATAAAAATTTATAGGTTGCTCTTGATCTCATTTTTTAGTTTTTAAGAGTAAAATATCAACTATGTATGGATGAATGCAAAGGAAGATATGTAAAACTCCTTGGAGTAATTTGGACTCATAAGCACATGATATTTCTTAAATGCTTCATTAATATTATTTAAGTATTTATTAGTATGATCAATCTATTGAAGGAATGCAAAGGATAATATTTGAAACTCCTTAGAGTGATTTGGGCTCATAAGCACATGAGCTTTCTTAAATGCTTCATTAATATTATTTAAGGATTTATTGGTATGCTCAACCCATTGGATCACGTGATCTTTCTTCAACATGTCTTTAATTGGATTTGTAGTTTTATAAAAATTTGGAATGAATCTTCTAATAATGTTAATTTTACCCAAAAACAATTATATTCCTTTCTTAGAGTGAGATCTAGGTATTGTGTGTGTGTGTGTGTGTGTGTGTGTGTGTGTGTGTGTGTGTGTGTGTGTGTGTGTGTGTGTGTGTGTGTGTGTGTGTGTGTGTGTGTGTGTGTATATATATATATATATATATTACCCTTTCTATATGACTCGTAATTTCATTATTAGTTACAATGCAACCTAATAAATTTCCTCTCTCAATCCAAAATACTAAATTATTTGGATTCAATGATCCCATACTATCTACATATTTTAATAATAGTTTATAAGTGGTTTAAATGGTCAAACCTCCTCTTTGAAAACATTATAATGTCATCTTGGTAAGCCACCATGTCAAGCTAGAAAAAACATAGACCATCATCATCAAGAAGGTCTCCCCTACATTCATGAATCCAAAAGGCATCCTCACATATACACGGGGCCCCAAAGGGATGGTAAATGTTATCTTACGCCTTTAAAATTATTCTACCACTACCTAGTTATAACCTAATAAACCATCCATAATTGACATGAATTATGAGCTTGGGACTTTCCTTTGTAGATGATCCATGTTATAAAGTGGATAATTATACTTAAGTGATGTCAAATTTATATTTATTAAATCAACACACAACCTTAGGTCCACATTATTATTATTTTCATGCATCAGGTTAGCAACCCAAGATATATATCTATTAGGATTTATTATTCCCCCTGCATTCAACGTTTATAGCTCAACTTCTTCATTTTGGTTGATAGGATGGGATTAATAGTCATGTTTTATTTTGGAATGGTTTTGCATCAGGATGCAAATGGATTACAATCTGGAACAAATATTTTATGTAAGATAGTAACTCATCATAGGAAAATGCAAAACATTCCTTATACCTTTTGAGTCTTTTGACAAAGCTTTTTCTATGATTATTTGATAAACATGTTCAAATTATGATAGTTCTAGAGGTAGTCATTTTTCCTAGATCAAATTCTTATAAATCTTGGTCCAATAGATAATTTATTGGTAAAAATAATCTACAATATCAAATACACTTTCCAAAGTGACCAATCCCTTTGGTATAGTATTAATCTTAAACTATATCACATCACCACCCATTATAATTTGTTTATCCTCTTGCATTTCTATATAAGATTTCCAATCAATTATTTGATCCTCAAATCCATTACTATTATTCAATAATCTCTAAACATGTTGTTCATAATCAACCACTTTCCAATTTATTATGTTGTATCTTATAGAAAGTTTACCCCATACTTCTACACTGTAAGTACAAAGTGAGGCTAGTTTGTTAGTCTTAAACTGCAATGTAATTATAAATAATTGGCCAACTAGCACATTATAAGCCCTTTTAACATAAGTTATATTAAATTCATAAAATAATTTAATAGTATCTCAAACTAAATTTTTATACTAATCTAACCTTTAATTCTTTGTTACATATACCTTTCTAATATGTAAAACAACCACTTTTGAATCTCCTTTGGCATTCAAGCATTTTATTCCATATTTAATAGTTATTTTTAGCTCCAATAACAATGTTTTATGTTCAACAACATTATTCTTACATTTTAAGTATAATTTGAAGGAAAACCTATACATAGGACCATATAGAACATGTAAAACTACACCTACTCCGACACCATATTTATAACAAGTCCTATCAAATAACATACCCCAGATATCATGGATTTGAAACTCCATGAGCTTTGGTTGAGAATCAAAGTCCACTATGTTCTCACTAAGATGTGTAATCCCTAAAATATTATCAAGGTCAATATCATTATATAGTACTTCATTCAATGCCATATCAGGAATCTCAATTTGATGTAACATGCATTGTTCTCTTTTTAGTTTCACATTCCAACTGGATTTTGGAATAATCTATATACATTTATATATTACCACTTACAGAATCATTTTTATTACTTCATACTAACATACCCCATCTTAGGGGACAATCAACAACCACTATTCCCATGAACAAAAAAATCCTAGGACAAGTAGCTAGAAATACAACCAGTATTTTAACTTATCCTACTACATGTACATATCTTGAGTCCATTGCATTATATTTGTCATGATCTATTGAAACCCTAATAATGAATTCATATATTACTTCTAATGGCATTATATTGTTGGAAGCTATTGAATCTATCATGAAATTATGCAGCAACCATCCATTCATGATTTTAAAAGTTTAAAATGGCTTAACCTCTAATTGGTATTCAATTAATGACATGCCTAGATACACCTTTGGTGCATATTCATCCTCAAACTCATCAAACTTTGGGGTTTCATCTAATTTATTTAATTTTTTTATAGGATGCCTAAATTCTCAAAAATCTCTCTATATGTTCTAGGATCCTTAACATTTCAATAATTGGGACTCATATTTTAATTTGGCTAAAGTCTTAAGCAATGTCAAAACCAAGATAATTTGACATTCAAGTGTGCATAGACAAATTACCTTCATTAGTATCTAGGATATGGGATATCAATTCTCCTTTATATCTCATACTCTCTCTTGCACACTTGATTTAACACTCTTGAGACTTATGAAAAAATCTTTACCATATTGGAATTTTTAGGCTTAATAATTGGCTTATATGTATAGGTTCTAATCATTCATCAGTGACAATAGGAATTTTGACCCTACACTTGGGCACATACTTATTGTGTTTAAAATTAAGAGGAGGGGGGGGGCATACTTTTCCAATTTGGGGGGTCATTTTTAGCAAGATGTGGGGAAAATGTTTTCTCAATAGGAATCTTGGAAGAAGTGGGGATGAACTTGCATTTGAGTTGGATAGACTTATAGCTTTGGGATCAATAATCTCAAATTTTTCCTCAACTAAATTTTTTTCACTCGTCAATTTATAATCAATTTAATTTGAACAACAAAAAAAATAGTCAAATGTTGACTATATTCATTTAAGGGCCTTTTTACTATATATTTATTTATCATTATTTTCCTCAAGTAGTTAATGTCATTTTTCATGACATAGTAAGCATCAATGATATTAATGAAATACTCTTCAAAATCTAAAATGTAGACTAATCTCCCATCATCCATTTCACCTTCTTCATTTTCATCCTCATTAAATTTAGCTAGAACAATAATAGCATATTGTTTATGGGGAATAAAACATGTGTCACACCATTCCAAGTCTTGTTCTTCATGAATATATTGTATGTTATCACTCATAGCATTAGGGATGTCCCTTTGTGTAGATTTATGATCTTGTCTTATTTATAGTATGAATGGATTCTTTCCTTTAGAATGGCCCTAATTTTTATCTTATCCAAATTATCTCTCTTTAGTATGAGGTTTATCCTAATTGTATGGTTTATTCTGAGTGATAGGGAATCCTTTCTCATTCCTCAATGCTTGATACAAAATATCTTTCAAATCATCTATCATTTTATCCATCTTCTCATTTTTACTTCTAAGCTTTGATGTAAATTAATTTTCCATATCAAGAAACTTTTCATCACTTATTTTAAAGGGATTACTAGTAGCCTTGATATTATTTTATATGCTCTTGTCCATTCCGTATGTTTGTCTCGAGTTAATTGGACATTTGTCCCTGTTGACAATTTTTCCCCATAGGAAGGTTTATGTTGTTCGGAGCAGTTCAAAAGAAGACAAACAAAAAACTTTGGGTTCTCACAAGAATTCTAAAGATAGAATTCCTTCAAACTTTTTGTCTGAAGGAATTGTTCAAGGCAAAATGGTCCTTTACAATAACATGAAGGTCTCTTACCTTTTGGAAAGGGCATTGTGAAAATTCCAAGGGGTAATTTACAAAAGTCAGAAGGGCTAGAAGGTCTTTTCAATTTTTCTATAGGCATAAAGATCAAACATTTCTTTCAGATGGGTCTTTTTCATAAGCCGTATACCTTTTCAAAACTTATGAATGGTCACAACACTTTTCTAAGGGACGTTTTCAATGTCTCGAAGAGTTTTTTTCCATCAGAAAGGTCATTTATAAAAAACCCAAAGGTTCATTTCATGTTGTAAGGGGACCATGTAAAATTTTTTGAGGGGAACTTTCCCTTCGGGAAAGTCATTTTCAAGTTGACAAAGGGTATTTTTGGGAAAGGGTCACTTTACAAAATCCCAAAGGGTATCTGCCCTTTAGGAAAAGTATAAAACACATAAGCCGAAGGGTTATTATCCCTTTGGAAAAGTAAATTTATAGAAAGGTTGAGGGACACTTACAAAAAATTTGAAGGACATTGGAAAGAATCCCAAAGGGTTGGTGCCCTTTTGGAAGGTTCAAAACATAAATCTGAATGAACATTTTATAAGCCGAAAAGGTCATTTACAAAAAACTCAAGGAAATAATTCCTTCAAAAATTTTGTCTAAAAGGAATGAACAAGGGGAAAGTTGTGGACAAAAAGTCCAAAGGAATTCCTTCAAAAATTTTATCTGTAAGAATTCCTTCGGAAGACTTTCTAAGGGAGAGAGACTATTCAAAGGGGAAGAGACCAAAACAAAAGTTGCGGATAATTTTTTCAATGGAAAAGAAAGGCAACTTGAAAATTTTGAAGGGTACTCGATGAAGGGCTTGTCATTTTTTTTTGAAGGTCACTAGGACAATGCCGAAGGGTATGTGCCCTTCAGGAGAGTTTAATTATAGGAAACCCAAAGGGTATGTGCCCTTTGGGAAAGTTCAAAATATAAGTGCCAAAGGAACATTTTAGAATCCCAAAGGGCAATTTGTGAAGGAATGGTTCAAACAAAATCTTGAAATAACTCAAAGAAAGAAAACTCCATATAAAAATAGTTAAGAATAAAATTTTTGAAGGAACTCCTTCGAATAAATTATCTGAAAGAATTCCTTCGGAAGGTTTAAACAAGGGAATGGACCAAGCAAAAGATAGAGATAAAGAGGTCAAAGATATAACTCTTTCAAAAAATTTGTCTAGAGGATAGTTTCAATAGATACGCCTGAGGAGAAAGAAAGCCAAACAAATTCCATGGGAAGGAATACATGTAGAAACAAAGCTAGAGGCTGAAGGAAATAAATAGAAATAATTTTGATGATAAAGAGCCCAAACAAATAGATGTTGAATAAATACGTGCATCGAAGTGAAGAATTTCATAAAAATAAGGCCAAGAATTAACAAGGAGTTTAATTTGAATGCACCATTCACTCATAAAAGTACTTTCTATGCAAGCAAAGGTTGTCTATAGTTGATTGGTCAAAAATTCAGTTAACTAGTTGACAGTTCATGCTTCTCTTTGGTTTTCACGAAATCTAAGCCTTTCAGGCACTTCCATCTCAACAGTTCAAATGGAGTTCTCAGTCTTAGATTTTAACATGGCTTTCTATGCAAGAGTTTTACTTGTCAAACTTGGGTCCACCTCATCCCTTCTATGCCAACATAAAATTTTGGGCATGTTTCAATTCTAGAGTTGACTAGCCTTGCATTGTGGTTGACTAGTTGATAAGTCATGCATGTATATTTGTTTAGCTTGTTGAAGGCTTTAAATGTTCCAACAGCTCAAGAGGAGTATATATTTGAAGATTGGCATAGCATTTTGCATGATAAAATTTTGACTCAAACTTTGAACCACCATCCATTTTCAAATGCTAAGGAGCTTTCATGCAAGCATAAGACAAAATGATTTTATTTTTAGGTCTTTTGATAGTTGTAGTTTGACTTGGTTAATGTGAGATTTGACTTCCTCTCTATTTTCAATGCCAACCTCTTTGGCTTGTGTATATTTTTCTATATAAGTTGGCTTTTTAGCCTTGAATTATATCCCTCTTTTGGCAAGATCAAATTCTACCAAAGACTAAGTTTGTAACTTTTTTTCAGATTAATAGGACTATTGTTTTTAGATTTTATCTACTGGTATAATGTATTTATGTTATTGATTTGCATAAGTGATAGAGTTTTCTTCCTTGTCAAGTCTTGATTCTTACCTAGTTACTAACTAGTTAGATTATGGAGGTCATGTTTTATGTTTATTGTCTTTTGGTTGAGTTTACAATGGATGCAAGTTGTTATTTATTGCCTTGAATTAGGCCTATTCCATCATTTCCCTCAAGCTTTGATCACAAGATAAAACTTTTTCATGAAATAATTATGTTTATTGTTCAATTGGAGTTAAAATTTTAGCCTTTCTCTTGTCTAAATCAATGTTTTTTAGGAGCTCAAATTGAGTGGATCAACCAATCATTTAGGTGTATCAACATCATTAGATAGGAATTTCTTTCAAGTTTCCTTTTCCTTTTTCCCAAGTAGTTTGTAGCATAGAGCAAAGATCCTAATTGATACACCGAAAGGAGCTAGCCCTTACAATCTAGAGATTTAATTCACTTAGTAGGTCACCAACAACTTAGGATTGTTTCCATGTTTCAGTAGACTATGAAGGCCTAAAACTACCTTCAAAAGGGTGTGAGTCTAATTGACAATAGTTTTTGGCATGCCCATTGGGACCACAAATAAACCTTTTTCAGATCTAAAGAAGTTTGAAACTAAAAAAAAGTGTTTGTAGTAGAAGAGAATATTTATCTTCATCACAAGCTAAAGATTCTTCAAGTTGTAGAGTTAATAATATCATTTAGGTAGCTCTTTCATGTGAAAAGTTACCAAAAGGTTAGTAAGCAAAGGTATTCCTTTTGAATTCATATCTTATAAGAGATCAAGATTTAGGAGGGCAAAACAATATCCTCAAAAATAGTATTTGCATCCTAGTCATCTTATTGTTCTAAGCACTACAATCCCTACTATCCAAATGGCCATCATAAATCAAGTGTTTAATCTATTCAATAAAGGTATCCCACTAAATTTATCTCAATTTGATAACATTTTGGTGTCTACCCTCAAAAGTATCCCATTCTTCTCAAGAGAAAATCAAACGACCCCTATTGAGCATATCTAAGATATGTGTAATCTTTGTTCAATCCATAATGCTATTGAGGATAATGTTGCTATTAGATTGTTTGTTGCCTCCATCAAAGGAAAAGTATTGCAATGGTTTAAAAATCTCCCACTAAACTCCATTTCTACCTCAGATGAATTGGGTGTAGTGTTAGTCAAGAAATTTGAGGACAAATCTGATCACATATCTTTAGTTGAGCAATTAACTACCATAGCAAGAGCTCCTCATGAGTTCATGTCTAATTTTAACTTCAGATTCCAAAAGACATGGACCAAAATACTTGTGTTGATAAGTCCATCCTCTGAATATGTATTTCTATACTATTTAAAAGCCCTTATTTTTGACATTAGTGTGATGATACAGTCAATAGGTGGTACTACTTTGCCAGATGCTTATGAGGTTGCAATAAGGGTAGAAAATAGTTTGATACAAGTGGGTAAGATTTCTCCAAGACCTCCAATTCCTATATTTATAGAAATAAATTCCATACTATCCCCTCAAGTTCCTCAAATTCCATCCTTAGCTCTTATTCTATCACCTCAAGCTTAAATTACATCCCCTTCTAGCCAAGCTAGTGAGATAGGTGAGTTGAAAAGTTTGATATAGTCCTTTGGGAATGATATAGTGAAAATCAAGAGATAGAAATATTAATCCAATAGACCTTATTAACAAAAAAATAAAAAACACCTATCAGCCCTTCAAAGATCAAAGGTCTCCTTATCATGGTTTTAGAGAGAATAAACCACCATATCAAGCACAAGGAGCTATAACTCTAGCTAAACCATATGTTGACCTTGATCCTAATGTTCTTTCCACTTCAAAAGACATTTTTCCCTCCCCACCCGAAAACAACATGATGTAATATTCAGGTTGGTAGTCCTCAAATCTCAATGATGCTCAAAACCAAGCATTGGTATCACAGAACATCATTATGCCACAAATGACACAAGAAGAGTTTTCTTTTCAAGGAGGTCAGTACCAAGATACAGATTTGGCATCACAAGGAGAGACTCATAAAATTCAAAAGAATCCTAATGCCATTAATGTAAATTGGTAAGTAGATAATCATGTTCTTTTTACTCAAGGTGTTGAGACTAACAATTCAAGTGGTCAAGTTGTAACTGTAACTAGATCTAAAAGAAGAGCCATTGAAGAGGCTCAAGAGGTAAAAAATATTTCAAGTACTCCTAGGGTTATTTATAAGAGTATAAAAGAGAAAAAATTTGTCCCTAAAACTCAAAAAAATCATAATATAGAGGTTGGTAAGGTTCATTAACTACCTTTAGTTCATGAATAGCCAATGCTTTAGAAGGTACAACCAAAGGTTAGTGGATCTCATTTTAGTATAGTGGATCAAATGAAGAAATATAATATCAGTATTAGTATTTAGGATTCTCTTTCCATTCTAGGACAAAAATATAAGCTCATTCAATAGCTTTTAGCTCTTGAATTGTCTCCAAAACTGGTTTTGTAAGGTGTTGTTTTAACTAATTCAGATCAACCAACAAAACAATAGGTACAACAATTAAATAAGATGGAAAAGGTGGATAAAGCTAAGTTAAAATCAAAGAAAAATACTCATTTTTACCTTTCTTTTATTGTAGGTGATACTTTGGTTCATAATTATATGGTGGATAGTGGAGCTAGTAGTACAGTCATGCCTAAACAGATTGTAGACAAGCTTGGACTTGTTTATGAGCCAAACACTAAAAGAGTATTTCAATTAGATGGGTCACCAACAAATATGGTAGGCATTATAAAATATCTAAAATTAACATTACATCTTTGTCCCATGTTACTATTCAACAGGATGTTGTTATGGTAGGCTTACCTCCTTACTTTGCTATGTGCCTTTCAAGAGACTTCACCTCAAAGATTGGGGGATATTTATCAATTGATTGGACTTATTTTTTATTCAAAACTAGGTATGGTACCAAGGTAAAAATTCATTATGAGTCTATTTCATGTTTTCATATGGAGCCATATATGCCAAGTGTTGTGAATATTAACGATATCATCTCAGATGAAGTACTAGAAGATAGTGAAATAAAAAATGGATCACCTTTGGATGGAGTTCCAAATTTGTTTCTTGAAGAGTGGGATTTAAATTTTCATTGGCATGATCCTTAAAATTTGATGGAAAAATAAGGACTTGGTGTATATTGCCTTTATGAGAATGATTCATTAATTCCAGCCATGGTCAAAGAGGATGAGTCTAATGAAGGTTTGTGACAATTTTACTTTGATGGATCAAGGAATAAGAATGGAACTAGAGATATAATGATGTTGGTTTCACCAATATAACAAAGGTATTTATCTTCTATTAAGTTTTAGTTTGGCTATTCAAATAATGTTGATGAGTGTGAATCACTAGTTCATGGTTTGTAGTGGGCTAGGAAGATAAAAGTCAATTCTTTGCAAGTGTTTGGTGATAGTGAGCTTGTGGTCCACCAAGTCAAAGGCTTGAATGTATGCAAAAATTTGTTGCTTAAATCTTACAATCATGTACTATGGGACTTACTTGAATATTTCCAAGCTTTTAACATTCAGAAAATACTAAGAGGTGAGAATAAACATGCTAATAGGTTGGCTATTGTTGGGTCTCAATTTAGCATTCTAGCTGATATAAAAAAATGAGAAAATTTAGTCACACATAAAGGTGGTTGTAAGGCCTTCTGTTCCAGATAATCATGAGAATTAGAAAGTGCTCAAGGATGACAATCAAATTGTGAGATTCTTTCAAGAAGAGGCTGAGTTTTCTTCAAAAAACCAAGCAAAGCACTTGTAGTAGTATGGTGATCAAATTGTGCAGCTGAAAATGAATAAGGTACCCAAAGGATTGGTCACACCTGAGAACATTTTTAGTGGTGATGATGAGATAAATAAAGAGAATTCATCCTTTTCAAAAAAGGAAGAGCACTATGCTAATGTAGAGATTACAGCTGATAAGATTTTGTAGTTGGGTGAGGTATGCACTCCTTCACAAAATAAAGCTTTCATTGAGTTATGCACAAGTTTTGCTGATATATTTGTATGGAAGTATAGTTATCTCAAGGGATTTGATCCAAGTTTGGCTCAACACACCATTGATTTAAAGGATGATACTAAATCAGTAAGACAAAGATAAAGGCCCATAAATCCAAAGCTTGAACCTTTGATGAGAGTTGAGCTTCACAAGCTCATAGAATCAGCTATTATATTTCCAATCAAGCACTCAAATTGGGTGGAAAATCTTATTATAGTATGAAATAAGAATGGTGAGATTCATTTGTGTGTTGAATTTTATGATTTGAATAGGTCTTCACTTAATATCACTATCTATTACCATCAATGGAATAAATTTTATAGCTTGTTGCAGGTTTAGAGAGGTTTTCTTTATTGGATGGATATAGTCGCTACAATCAAATTTTGGTCAAAGAAGAAAACCAATTTAAGACAACCTTCACAACTAAGTGGGGGACATTTGCATACAAAAAGATGTCATTCAGTTTATCTAATGCTAGAGAAACCTTTTAGAGATCCATGGATATGGCATTCAAAGGCCTTCTTAACAAGTTTTTACTTATTTATTTAGATGATATAATAATGTTTCTAAAGAATGCATAATATCACATGGTTCATCTCAAGCAAGTGTTTGAAAGGTGTAGGCAATTTGGGGTATCTCTAAATCCAAAAATGTGTGTTTTTTTGGTTCATAAAGGTAAGCTTCTTGGACATGTTGTTTCAAAGCATGGTTTAAGCATAGATGCTGAAAGGATTCAATCCATTCTTGCACTCTCTTTGTCTAAGCACAAAAATGCTTTGCAAAATTTCTTTGGGAAAATCAATTTCATAAGGAGATATATTTCAGATCTTGCCATTTTAGCTAAGCCACTTATAGCCATGCTAAAGAAAAATCATAACTTCAACTGATCCAAAGAAGGAATAAAAAGGTTTGAGGATATTAAGAAGGCCATAGCTAGTCCTCCTATGCTTATAAATATATATTTTACAAAGGATTTTATTTTGTATACTTATGCTAACATGGACACTATTTTAGGCATTCTTATGTAGCAAAATCATGAGGCTTTGGAATAGCCAATAGCCTTCTTTAGTCAAGGTTTGAGAGATTATGAAACAAGGTAATATTTTATTGAGAAACATGTACTTTCAATTATAAAATCTCTCAATAAGTTTATATACTTTTTGTCTAACAATAAGATACATCTAATGGTTTCCCATCCAAGCATCAAAGAGTTTCTTTTGAACAAGGATATAAATGAGAAGAGATCTGGTTGGATAACCAAGGTAATAGAGTATGATGTGAAAATTAAGGTCACAAAGCTGATTAGAGGCAAAAGATTGTGTGAGCATCTAACACAAGACCTACATGAGGCTAATGAGCTTGTTTTGGTGTCAAATGATGATGAGGTTGCAGCTGGTCATACCTCACCTTTCAACTGGTTTCATGATTTGGTAAGATATCTCCAAGATGGTATTTATCCCTTTCATCTTAGTTCTTCAAAAAAAAGATATTTTAAATTGCAATCAATTCCATTTTTGCTTGTTGATGGTGTTTTGTTCAAGAAAGATATCAATGGAATGTTGCTAAGATGTGTAGAGCCAAGTCAAAATTAGAGATTACTTGAAGAATTCTATGATGGACATGGTGGATGACATTTTTTTACAAGAACTACAACCCTTAAGATCATGAGAGGTGGGTACTATTGGCCTAGTATATTTGGTGATTGTCATGCATGGGTTAGAAAGTGCAAATAGTGTACTATGTTTGTAGTAAAAGTGAAACTTGAAGCCTTACCTCTTCAACCAATTGTGGTGGATCAACCCTTTGTCCAATGGAGATTACACTTTATTGGTATCATAATCCTCCTTCAATTTTAGGGCATAAATGGATTCTCACTGTTATAGATTACTTCACACGTTCGACAGAAGTAGTAGCATTGAAAGAAACAATGAAACCAATATTCTAGATATCTATGAAGGTTTGCTTACTAGATTTGGAGTTCCTTCAACAATTATTTTTGATAATACAATGGATTTTGTGGGATTTAGGATCAGTTAATGGGTTGTCCAACATGGAATTTACCTTAGCACTTCATCAAACTATTATCCACAAGATAATGGCCTTGTTGAATTTATGAATAAGAACCTATTAAGGATCATAAGAAGGACTATTGAATAAAATTAGAGGTCATGGCATCTCAAGTTGAATTCAAATCTGAGCTGGTAGGATCACATACAAAAGATCAATATCCAACTCTCCATATAAGTTGGTATATCATAAGGAAGCAAGGCTACCCATTTCTCTTGAATTTCCCACTTTGGAACTAATGCACCAGCTTGAGTTGTTGGAAAATGAGCCTATGAAAATCAGGTATGTTGAGCTTATAGAGATGGAAGAGATAAGAAATTAGTCCATGCTAGCCATGGAGATTCATCAAGCACAAGTGAAGAGAGATTTTGATAAAGGAGCTTCTTCATAAAATTTCAAGGAAGAAAATTTGGTCCACAGGTGGGATGAGGATAGAGCTAAACCAAGAAGGCACACCAAGTTTGATTCTCTTTGGAGTGGCCCATACATAATTTTCAGCTACAAATCCCATAATACCTTCCAACTTGTAAAGATGGATGGTTAGGAGCTTCCAATCCTAGTCAATGGGATACATCTGAAACCTTTCTACTGAAGAGCAAAGCTCCTTGTACATAGTTAGTTCATTTTGATTTCCTCCAAGTTTTGTTAAAACATATTACTTTCATTATGTTTTGTTCTAAATAAGTGCATGTTTGCACATTTGCTTGGTTTAGTTTGTTTTCATGTGTTTCCCTTCTTATTTTGAAGGATGAAGATTAATTCATGTCTGGTCAAAGAAGATTTGCAGTCATGCACCAGGTTTACCATTGTTTTGTGAGTTCAATATCATGTTTATGGTCTGAGTTCTCAAGCATATCAAGGATGCTTCCTAACTGAGTTGCCAAAATGTTGACAATTTTTCTCCATAGGAAGGTTTATGTTGCTCGGATTGGTTCAAAAGAAGACAATCAGAAAACTTCGGGTTTTCACAAGAATTCTGAAGACAGAATTCCTTCAAACTTTTTGTCTGAAATAATTTTTCAAGTAAAAATGGCCCCTTATAATAACTGAAAGGTCTATTACCTTTTAGAAGGGGCATTGTGAAAAGTTCAAGGGGTAATTTACAAAAGTAAGAAGGGATAGAAGGTCTTTTCAATTTTTCCATAGGAATAAGGATCAAACATTTTTTTTGGATGGGTCTTTTTCATAAACTTTAGACCTTTTCTAAATTTCCAAATGGTCATGACACTTTTTTTAGGGGTATTTTTTAAGTCCTGAAGGGTTCTTTTTCCTTCGAAAAGGTCATTTACAAAAAACCTGAAGGTTCATTTCATGTTGTAAGGGGACCCTGTAAACTTTTTTGAGGGACACTTTCCCTTTGGGAAAGTCATTTTCAAGTTTCCAAAGGGTATTTTTGGGAAGGGGTCACTTTGCAAAATCTTGAAGGGTATCTTCCCTTTGAGAAAAGTCCCAAACACAAAATATGAATGGTTATTAGCCCTTCAAAAAAGTACATTTATAGTAAGGCCGAGAGACACTTACAAAAAATATGAAGGACATTGGCAAGAATCCCAAAGGGTATGTGCCCTTCGATAAAGTTAAAAACACAAAATCTAAAGGACCATTTTATAAGCTAGAAAGTTCATTTAAAAAAAAACTGATGAAATAATTCCTTCAGACATTTTGTCTGAAAGGAATGAACAAGGGGAAAGTTACAAACAAAAAGTTTGAAGGAATTCCTTCGGACATTTTATCTAAAAGAATTCCTTCGAAATACTTTCCAAGGGAGAGAGACTATTCAAAGGGGAAGAGACCAAAATAAAATCCATGGACAATTTGTTCGATGGCAAAGAAAGGCAACTTGAAAATTCTGAAGGGTGCTCGGCTAAGGGCTTGTCATTTTTTCTGAAGGTCTCTTGGATAATGCCAAAGGTATATGCCCTTTCAAAGAGTTCAGTTGAAGTAAAACCAAAGGGTATGTGCCCTTCGAGAAAGTTCAAAATAGAAGTGTCGAAGGGACACTTTAGAAGCTTGAAGGGTAATTTGTGGAGGAATGGTTCAAATAAAATCTTGAAACAATTCAAAGAAAGAAAACTCTACGAGAAAATAGTTATGGACAAAAATTTTGAAGGAATTATTTCAAATAAATTATTCAAAAGAGTTCCTTTGGAAGGTTTAAACAAGGGAATGGACCAAGACAAAGACAAAGATAAAGAGGCCAAAGATATAACTCTTTCAGACTTGTTGTCTGAAGGATAGTTTCAATAGATAAGCCCAAGGAGAAAGAAAGTCAAATAAATTCCATGGGAAGGAATACATGTAGAAACAAAGCCAGAGGCTGAAGGAAATAAATAGAAATAAATTCAAGGATAAAGAGCCCAAACAAATAGATATTGGAAAAATACATGTATAGAAGCAAATAATTTCATAAGGAGAAGGCTGAGAATTAACAAGGAGGTCAATTTGAATGCACCATTCACTCATCAAAGTCCTTTCCATACAAGTAAAGGTTGTCTATAGTTGATTGGTTAAAACTTTAGTTGATTAGTTGATAGGTCACGCTTCTCTTTGGTTTTCATGCAATCTAAGCCTTTCAAGCACTTCCAGCTCAGCATTTCAAATGGAGTTCTCAGTCCTAGATTATAACATGGCTTTCCATGTAAGAGTTTGACTTGTCAAACTTGGGTCCACCTCATCCCTTCTACGCCAACTTGAAATTTTGGGCCCATTTAAGTTTTAGAGTTGACTAGCCTTGCACTATGGTTGACTGGTTGACAATTCATGCATGCATGTTTGTTTATCTTGTTGAACACTTTAAACATTTCAACAACTCAAGAGGAGTCTATATTTGAAGATTGGTGTAGCATTTTTCATGATAAAAGTTTGACTCAAACTTTTAACCGCCATCCATTTTCAAACACCAAGGAGCTTTCATGCAAGCATAAGACAAAAGGATTTTATTTTTAGGTCTTTAGATAGTTGTAGTTTGACTTGATTAATGTGAGAGTTGGCTTTCTCTCTATTTTCAGTGCCAACCTCTATGGCTTGTGTATCTTTTTCTATATAAGTTAGTTTTTTAGCCTTGAATTGTATCCCTCTTTTGGCAAGATCAAATTTTTCCAAAGACAAATTTTATAACCTTTTTTTAGATTAATAGAAGGACTATTGTTTTTAGATTCTAATTTCTGGTATAGTCTATTTATGTCATTGATTTTCATAAGCGATAGAGTTTTCTTCCTTGTCAAGTCTTTATTCTTACCTAGTTACGAGTTGGTCAGAGGTCATGTTTCATGTTTAATGTCTTTTGGCTAAGTTTACAATGAATGCAAGTGGCTGGTTAGTGCCTTAAATCAGGCATATTCCATCATTTTCCTCAATCTTTGATCACAAGATATAACCTTTTCATGAAATACTTATGCATATTGGTCAAGTGGAGTTGAAATTTCACCCTTTCTCTTGTCTATATCAATGTTTTTTAGGATCTCAAATTGAGTGAATCAACCAATCATTCAAGTGTATCACCATCATTAGATAGGATATTTTTTCAAGTTTCCTTTTCCCTTTTCCCTTTTCCCTTTTCCTAGGTAATATGTAGCATAGATCAAAGATCCTAAATAATACACCAAAGGGAGCTAGACCTTACAATCTAGAGATTCAATCCACTTTGTAGGTCACCGACAACCTAGGATTATTTCCATGTTTCAGCAGACTATGAAGACCTGAAACTACCTTCACAATGGTGCAAGTCTGATTGACAATAATCCCTAAGGTAGAATTCAAGGTTTACCTCAAAGAAAAAAATAAATGGCGAAGAATATAGATTCGTTATGCTTTAGATTCTCAGGTATCTCAACATGATCTTCACAAATCTATTATTGAAGTTTTGCACAATCTCATTGGAATGCTTCTTATTTTGATTCAAGTATGAGATCAAGATCAAGGGGTTAGCTTTATCCCCATTATGTATATTTAAGGCCTTTTTGAAATCACCCTAAGAGTCAATTCATAATTTATGTGGGTTCTTATACCAATTACTTGCATTTTATTAAAGTGATTGCAGAAATGCCTTCAATAAGAAATCTTCGTGTTCTATATCATAGTCATTAGTGACATTGATAAAATATTTTAGGTATTCATATCCTGATATGGAATTCTTCCTTTGAAACTTATGGAGCCTTTTCCTTAAGGAATCAGGTAAGAGATTGGAGAATACAAGTATGGCTGAATATTCAATTTGAGCATATATTTGTAACCCTATAAGAGGAAAATTTTGTTGAATGTTCTAAATAGGTTGAATATTATTAGTTGGGTTGTTCACATGTGGATTCAAATTATTCACATTTTGGTTCAGATTTTGATTAATATTTACAAATATTTGGAGGAATTTTTACTAGTTGTGCATCCTTGTAGCACAAGTCTAGGTGGATGCTTCTAAAGATTATACTATACTTATTTTTTTAGATCCAAAGGATCCTTGTCTTTAAAACTCAAAGTGCCATGTACTACCTAAATATTCTTCTTCTTGAAAAATATTATGTTTCATAAATATAAAAAAAGTGGGCCCTTCTTTGTTTTGTAAACAATGGGGATGCTTAAAGACTTTGATCTTTATTATTATAGATGTCAAACACAAGGATTTTTTGATCCAAGATTTATTTTATCTATTATTATTCAAATGACCAATGACCTTCACTAACCTATTGAATTTGTATATTTTCAAGATGGTTATCAAGCCCTCCAAAAATATTTATAGTAAAGGAATATTCACTACAAGAAATATGATGAATACTTGAAGTTCTAATAGGCCTTCAACCAGATGGATTCTACATTTAAGTGTTGCTTTTGGATTAGTGAGCTCTTGTGTGACTTTTTTTTGGGATCCACCTTAAAATATTAATGAAGACCCTCCAATTTTTAAAATTGGTGCATTAACAAGAATGGATTATGTGAATTGTGACAAAACATTGAGATATTTTTGAGTTTATGTCTATAAGTCTTCTATAGACTCTCTAAATTCATAATGTTAGAGATGACAACACCTTAAAATGTGCACATAGGAAATATACTTGATAAAAGATCATGTAATTTCTTTAAATATTCATTCACCATGGATTATTCATGCTTTAAAGGTCACTCAAAATCTCCCTAGCATTAATGCCATATAACTGTTGGTTCCCAAATAAGCACCCTTTTCTCAAATTTATTATCTAACTATATATTATGTTAATTCATAACTCTCAATCTCTCAAAATAGACAAGGTAACAAAAGGAGGGGAAGATATTCATTAACATTAGGTCCCATCTTCTCAATTCAGTCTATGTTAGGTCGAGGGGGGCTTCCCTTACATTCCTATAGTAATATAATAAAACAAAACTCATTGAATCCTCAAAGATCTAGTTAATGGATGAAACTTATGGTACTCATATGTCCCATTTATTATTGCTAAAAAAGAATACTCATCCATCAAGAATTCATCGAATCTAGACTCTAATAGTAGAAAGACAAAGATAAGACATAACTCACTTTGAGTAGCTCAAAGATATTTATAAACTAAAAAGGTAAGCAAATTTGTGTGCTCATTCAAGGCTCATGTGAAAATACTAAGGAAATTTACACATATTTGCACCATATTTTCATAGAAATAGAGTAAACAATTCAATAAAAGTTAATTGAGATCATTTAAACACTATTTTTGAATTATATAGTACCTTAGTCTTATACACTTGGCAAATGCATATCATAGATACACCTTCAGATTCTATACCTTTTCTCAATACCAAAATTCTTACATGTACTATTTATTTGTGCCTAATTAATTATCTCTTAGTCTAAGCAAAGTTATTCTAATGACCAAGGCCTTCTATCTTGCCCAAATGTTGTAAACCTACTTATCTTTCATCTTTATATGTTTTGTACCCACACTTATTTTATAACTACCCAAACACTTGCATCCCAATCAAATGCATACGTAAATACAATTTTCATATCCCAATGCAAGTGTTTAGTACCCTAAATTCATCAAATTTGAAAATGAAATGTATCTTAAAGGTTAGCCTACATGTTTTAATGTGAGATATTCTCTAAATGAATTGGTATAAATATAAGATCAACCCTTATTCATACCTCACATAGCATAAACCTAGAAACCCATAAGGCAACTTACCAAAATCATTCTATCAAGCAATCAAGTGAGCAAAGCTTCCCTATTTTCTCTTTTTTCTATATCAGTCATAAGGACATCACATCTATAGGTCTATAGTACTAAAGGAGTATCCCATGATTTATATTTTCTAAGTTATAAGCTAGGTCACTATTGTACTTTTTTATCACACATTGCATGATTCACACACAAACTAACATGTAGGGGATAAATACATAAGTATAAGGCCCTCTTTAAAGTATTGGGCATGTAGGCAGTGTTCATTTACAAAGAGATCTTTGGGTCAGCTCGACACCATGTTCTCACTAACATATTTTTACCACAACCACTATCTAGGATTTTATCATTTGACAAGGAATGATAATCCATAACCTAGATTAGAATGCACCAAAACAAAGGCAACATAGAACCCAAAAACATCCAAGTGGTCACATCTAGTTTTAGTAGGTATTCTGTACTAGATGCCTATTTTCAAGTCAGACAGTAATGTTGATGCAAACATATCAATTCAACATAAGTGTTCATGACTTCAGAGGTAAAATTTATAGAATCAAGGGACTGATCCAGAATCTAGATCTAATCTACTTTCTACATGTTATAGATATAGATCGATATTAGCATCAGAACTAACAAAGTAACTTATTTTCATTATCATTTCAATATCTAACATAGTTATACTTTCTATCTTTAGTATCTTAGCATAATAAATTTAGTATATGTTTTATCTGAGTTTCATAAATAATTGGTCTACTTTACAGTAATCTATCATCCTTGTGCCTTAGGCTATATCTACCCATTTAACCCTAGAACCTCTACATCTATATTTTAGGGTTAAACATTATGTGAATTTGATTCGTATAAATGCAAAAAAATTGGTTCTTAAGGATTTTAGTCAGCTAGGGTTTTATTTTGTTGTTCAAATTCTAAAAATTTTCATTTCTAAGCAATGGAAAATAGTAATAAAAAAGCTTGATTTCCAATGGAAGATAAAGAAGCATTGATCACTCATCTCAATGATAACAAGGGCTTAATAGATGTGTTTTTGTATATTACAAGAGATGAAATCAGTAAGCACCATAAAGCTAAGGTTTCCTCACCTAGTGATGGTGAATACTTAGAGAGTACAACAATTGATTACATACCAATCAATCTACCTATATCTAGTGGAGGCATGGATTACGTCTTTCAACATTTGTTCCTTATAACTATTATTGCCACATCTTACATAAGAAACCTAAAAGCTTCAACTCAAATACCGATTTCAATGCCTATATCTAACCAACTTATGGGTACACTTCCTTTGATGACTTCTCAAATGTCTAACCTAAAATACCAAGATGTGCAAGCTCTTATCCAAAATATAAAACTTTTACAAATTAAGGTTACAAATATTGAACAAAATTGTATGAAATATCCTTATACTATTGATTCACAAGAGATGTTGCATAATCCTCTTACACTAGAGATATCTTTGCACCCATTTCCAACTGTATTTGTTGCACCTAAGTTCACATTTTATGATGGCAAGTGTGATCTATAATTATACTTCCTGTGACCCTATTCCTCTATATGATTACACATCGGCTCACATGCAAACTATTGACCTGGTCATCCTACTTTGAGACATCTACCACATGCTTGGACCTCTCTCGCATCTTATTCCTACCCCCATACATCCCTATTTTATATTGAGGTTTTTTCACACAAGACATGCCCTCTAGAGACACCTTGAGGGCTCTTAGGAGCCTGTTGACCAACCTAGGACCTTGTTTGACCCAAGTCATGGCTTGTGTGAAGGAAACCTGTGGCCTAGGCCACATGTTTACTTCACCAAAACCATAACCTAGGGGCAACCTAGGCATAACATGTCAAAAATCTCTAAATATGAATCAAACAGTAAAAAATAGCTAGTTTTAGGCCATTTGGTAGATTTAGGTGGGGATAAATGCCTCTTTCTCATTTATTTGAGCCTCTCTCTCTTATCATTCCATCTCTCTAATGATTTTTCTTCCCTCTCTTGACTCTCATGCCTTCTTGAATCTCTCTTGATTCATTCTTGGTACTCTTATGCTTGATTGGGGATAGAGAATCTCATATGCTATTACACACTTGCTTGGAGACCCCATTGCTAATCTCAGTTGTTCTTACTTGTTTGTGGCTTGATCCTAAGCTCTTATATTTGGCATTACACCTAATTTATGCACTTGGTTGGAGCTATTACACCATTACAAGTTCTCACTTCACCTCCTCCTTTGCTCTTGGCTCTTGGTTCGGACTTCAGCTTGCACATAGTTTGGTCCTCCTCCTACATTGATTCTTAGCTTGGATCCTTGGTTGGTAAAACATCTACACTCCATATTTGAGCTTGATCTAAGGAAAATTTTCTATGCAAAGTGAAACCCCATTGTTTGTGTAGTGTATAGGCTAGGTTTTGAACTATTTTAGTGAACTTAGAGTAGTTTCCAAAGTTTATTTCATTTGTATATGTTTAAAGAATAGTTTCATTGCTTGAAATATTCCTTTGTTGCATACCATTTCTCTCTTTTTAACCCTTAATCATTGCATATTAGAGATATACATGCTCAAAACAAACTAGAAAACTTGCTTAAACATTCTCTCTCTCTTGTTGAACTAGAAAATTGCATTGTTAGAAAATAGTAGTATTGAATTGGAAAGATAACTCAAATATAGAATAGGCATGATCTTGAACCCTTTCTTGGAAATGTATTTATTTCTTAAAACATCTTTCATTTGGCCTCAAATTTCCTTATCTTCTAGATTTACATTTCATTGGTTATCTCTCTTCATTTGGTATTGTTGTTCTTGATTGGTTTAGGCAATCCATAGTCTAGTCTTAGCTACTTGCCTTACTATGGTTGGACTCATTAGAGTAATTTACATACTTTATGTGCCTATTCATGCTATCCCCATCTTGGTTTGAAAGTATGTCTATAGCTTGGTACAAGCTGGTAAACTAGATAGCCACTATACATCTCCTATAGCCCATAGAATCCCTGACCCTTCTAGCCTCTTAGTGATTTGATTTAACACCCTACCAAACACTAGTGGTTCTATTTAGATTCTTGGAGCTACATGATCCTGAACAACATGTTCAATATTTTTATGTGGCATGCCTTGATTAGACCTCAAACTATAAACTTTTCACCAAATTATTTCTAAAGAGCTTAAAAGATTGTTTTAAGGTGGTTCTCTGATTTACCAACTCAATTAGTAAATACCTTTAAACCCCTTATGGATCTATTTTTGGCATACTTCTCTATTAACATTATCGGAAAAAAATTCCATGCCCAAATTGCAAGCATCAAACATGGAACCAATAAATCTATTAATGAGTATGTCTTGACGTATAAGACAATGTTGGCTAAAATGACCAACCCTATGGTAAATAAAGAGCTTCAAGATATTTTTAAGAAAAAATTTATTTCTCTTGTTACACCCTTAATTGTTGGTGTGCCTAGGGATATGTGTGGCCGACTTGTGGCTTACATACCCCTTTTATATGCTTGTTACATGTCTCTATGCTCTTAGATAGGTCAGCTTATAAAATAACCATGGCTAAGTAGACTATATATAGGAGGTAGCGGTTAATCTTTAAGCATCATATATAAATTATTCTACTCTTATTTCATTTTTGTGTAGGTTGCCCCCTCGAAGTAGATTTGTTATACTATCCAAAATTCTGCTTTGATATCGACTATTGATGTGTGATCTCTCATATCTATTTATTCTGTGTGAATTTATGCCAATATATAAGTAATTTAATTACAAGTGGTATCAAATTTTTGATTTGGGCAAGTTTTCTACGGTGTTTTTTCTTAGATCTAGTGAGGGGTGGCTTTTAGGAGAAGGAGCAAAAAAACATAACTTGCAATCCGAGAAGAATTTATTTTTTATGTCAGTGCAGTATTGCTTGAAATGCTTTTTTGAAAAAAATTATTTAGTAAAAACAAGTCCGAAAAAAATTCTCTTACACAATTTTAGTCTTTGGATTCATCTCAGTGAGACAATCACAATGGTATATTCTATCGGTATACATTTTTGTGCTGAAATTTTCACCCTAGTACATAAAGGCATTCATTGGATTCATCTTGGCTAGGCAATCACAATGGTATCATCTTCTAGTACACTTTTTTCAAGGTAAAAACCATCCTAGGGTTCATTTATGGCAGGTCTTTCAACTTAGGGAAGAAAAGGGGCACCAAAAAATCCTAAGACTCCTAAAACTTCAGATCCAGTGATTTCTTAGCTTCAGGCTGACATCAAGAACTTGGTAAGGCATGATGACTTTGTTACAGTTCAAGCTGATGTTTCAAGGATGCACGAAGAGATTAACAGGGTTCACATTGAATTACATCATATCACTATGCAATTGGATTCCCTTGCATCTCAGTTTTAGCCTAACAACCCTCCACTTAAGCATTCAAATCCTCCTCTCAACACCAACAACTCACATACTAGTGTGAAACCAATGTTTCCAAAGGTGGACATGCATAAGTTTGATGGTAAGGATCCTTTCACTTAGATTAACCAAATTGAAATTTTATTTAAGTTGCATCAAACTCCTAGTTCTCAAAAGGTGATAGTGGTGTCTCTGTATCTGGAACCTAAGCAGTTCATTTGGTTTCACTGCTTGTGTGCTCAAAATAAAAATAATGGTGCTCCTATTGCATGGTGTATTTTCACGGATGAGTTGTTGAATCATTATCAGAATAATGTATCTGAAAACTATTTTAGTTAATTATCCAAACTGTGGAAAGTAGGATCTATGAAGGATTATATTCATCAGTTTTAGAATCTCTCCTTATGGGTGGAAGACATCACTGAGGTAAATTTGACTAATCTTTTTTTAGGTGGCCTCAAAGATAACATCTAATTCAAGGTTTGAATGTTTCACCCAACATCTATATCAGAAGTTATCCTTACAATACGCATGATAGAAAAAAAAAATATGGTCAAAAGGAAAAATTTCACTACTGGTCATGATCACACATTTCCAGCACCATCATTTCAGTAACTCACTAGATTGACACAATGACAAATTGAGGAGAAGAGAACCAAAGGGTTATGTCATGGTTATGACAGCAAATGGAGCAAAGACCATCATTGTGCTAAAAATAAGTTGTTTTACAATGAGGGTGCCAATGAGGATGAAGATGATGAAAAGGTAAATGTTGAGGATGAAGAAGTTTCTGAGGAGGAATCTGAAGACTATCAACTTATTATTTATTACCATGCACTTTTAGGTATTAGTACTCCCCAAACTCTTAAGGTGATGGGTTTATTTAATAAATAAAAATTTATTGTCTTGATTGATTCTGGGAGCACACACAACTTCATCAACAGTAAGTTGGTTGCTCGTTTGAACTATTTTATTTATCCAGCTCTAAAATTTCAAGTTATGATTGGAGATGGTGGTACTGTCAGCTATTAAGGAAAATGTCATAGTATTAAGCTAGCCATGGGAGACTACTTGTTGGATTCTCTTATATTTTTTATTCACATGGGTGGTACTGACATTATTCTGGGAGTACAATGGCTCACCACTTTGGGCACTATTGAGATGAATTTCCAAGAATTATTCATGCATTTTCATTCTAAAAAAAGGACATTTTAGCTAAAGAGATTAAAGGCTAAATCTCCACAACTTGTTGCCTCCCATCAAATGACAAAATTCTTCATAAGGGTGCTGAAAGATTTGTAGCTCACTTGTTTTCCATGGAAGTATAGTCAACTCAGCCATTATGCCTCTTGATCTGCAACAAGTGATTGATGGTCATTCGATTTTTTTTGGTGATATGCCAAAAGGACTTCCACCTAGCCGCATGCATGATCATGCTATCAAACTTATTCTTGGTCATACACCACCCAATATCAGGCCATACAGGTATTCGTATACCTAGAAAAGTGAAATTGAAAAGATGGTACAGGAGATGTCGACTGTAGGAATCATTCACCATAGCCAAAGTAAATATTCTTCTCTAGTTGAGAAAGAAAGATAACACTTGGAGGATGTGTTCTAACTGCAGAGAACTCAACAAGTACACTATCAAAGATAAGTTTCTTATTCATGTCATTGATGATTTGCTAGATGAATTGAATGGTGATTTTTATTTTACCAAGTTAGATCTGCATTTTGGGTATCATCAAATCTAGAATCATGATGAATATATACCCAAAATAGCTTTCAAGACTCATGAGGGCCATTATGAGTTTTTGGTTATGCCTTTTGGTCTAACAAATGCACCATCTACTTTTTAGAGTTTGATGAATACTGTTTTTAAGTTATTTTTGAGAAAATTTGTTATGATATTTTTTGATGATATCCTCATTTACAGTAAAAATTTGAAAGACCATTTGCAACATCTACAATAGGTACTCTCAATTTTGGAACATCAATTATATGCCAAACCTTTGAAATATACTTTTAGGGCTTGTGAAATTGAATATTTGGGTCATCTAGTTTCTCATAAAATAGTGAAAGTGGATCCTAAAAAAATTCAAGCAATGGTGGACTAGCCAATTCCTAAGACACTCAAGCAACTATGAAGATTTTTGGGGCTAACTGATTACTATCGTAGGTTTGTCAAAAAATTCTGGTAGCATTGCATCCCCACTCACCTCTTTGTTGAATAAAGACTCATTTCAATGGACTGATACAACTACTAGGGCATTTGAACAATTAAAATTGGTTATGTGCACCACTCCAGTATTGGTCACTCCTTATTTTTTGAAGACTTTTGTGGTTGAATGTGATGCATCTGGGTATGGTATGGGTGTTGTACTCATGCAAGAAGGTAGACCACTTGCATTTGAAATTCATCTACGAAAACGTAAAAATTAGCACAAATCTATCTACAAGAAAGAAATGATGGCCATTTTTTATGTAGTCAAATAATGAAGACCTTATTTTATGGGTCATCACTTTCAAGTAAAGACTGATCATGATAGTCTCAAATATTTTTTAGAACAACGATTGTCATTTGAAGAATAACAAAAATGGGTAACTAAGATGTTAGGCTATGATTTTGAAATAGTCTTAAAAAAGGCAATGATAATGTGGTGATATATGCACTATCCAAAAAAGATGAATCAGTTGAGGCATTGATATGTGTCATAACCATTTTATAGGTAGATTGGCTAGAAGAAACATGATCAGACTAGGAAAATGATAGTGCTACCCATGATTTGATTCAAAATATTCATCAAATTTTAGGTGGATTTGAAAAATTCACATGGAAGTGTAATGCATTATGGTATAAAGACAGATTATACATATGTAATAATTATATTCTCAAACAAAAAATCCTTCAGGAACTTCATGCAACTCCACTTGGGGGTCATTCAGGATTTTTGAAAACCTATCACAGAATCAAGCAAAATTTTTTTTTGGAAGGACTCAAAGCGGATGTCTAGAAATATGTGGTTGAGTGTATGATATATCAACAAAACAAAGGCAAAACCATTAAAACTTCAGGTCTTTTACAACCTTTATCCATCCTTAGCTAGCATTGAGAAGAGGTATCTATGGATTTCATTACAGGGTTATTGAGATCTGATGGTCAAAATATTATCATGGTTGTTGTGGATCGTCACAGTAAGTATGCTAATTTTTGTTCTTTATCACAACCATTTGTTTCTAGTACAGTAGCTTCTACTTTTCTCAATACAATTTAGAAATTGCATGGGACCCCTAAGATCATTATTAGTGATAGAGATCCCATTTTTACTAATAATTTTTATACTGAGTTATTTTCATGTTTGGGTACCCAATAGGTTCATAGTTCATCCTATCATCCTCAAATTGAAGGACAAACTAAGGTAGTCAATAAATGTATAGAAGGATATCTCTATTATTTTGTTTTTGATAAACAGGATAAATGGGTTTATTGGTTGCCACTTGCTGAATGGTGGTATAATACTTTTGTTCATAGTTATTTCAAAATATCTCCCTCTATGGCACTGTATGAATACCATCCTCCATCCATCACTTCAACCTTGAAGTTCCATCCTAAAGTTTGCGTAGTTGAAGAACATATTCACCATCAATAGGAGGTCCTTGCAAGCTTGTGTAAAAATTTAGCTATAGCCCAGAATTGCATGAAGCAACAGGAAGATAAACATAGAAGTGAGAAGCATTTTGATATTGGTGATTGGGTCTTTGTTCGCTTTGAACCATATAAATATATGTCATTAAAGCAACAAAAAAAAGATACCAAGTTATCCCCTAAGTATTATGGGTCTTATCAGATCATGTAGAAAATTGATAGTGTGGTCTACAAATTAGAATTTCCTTCATCCACTCACATACATCCAGTATTTCATGTATCATGCTTGAAGAAATTCATTGGACATAGAGTTGCCATTCAAACATAGTTACTAGAATTGGATGAGGAAGGTAGAGTTGTTCTTGATCCTGAGGCAATCCTTCACATGCACACTAAGCAGTTGTAGTTCAGAGCGATTATAGAGTACTTGATGAAATGGAAGAATCTACCATGTGAAGATGCCACTTGAGAGGATGAAGCATTTGTGTAGCAACATCCAGAGTTACCTCAACGTTGAGGACAATGTTGTTTTGGATGGGAGGGGCATGATATGCCCTTAACCATTGGTGTGTCTAGGGATATGTGTGGCTGACTTGTGGCTTACATATCTCTTTCATATGCTTGTTACATTTCTCTTTGTTCTTAGATAGGTCAGCCTATGGAATAACCATGGCTAAGTAGACTATATATAGGAAGTACTCGTTAGTCTTTAAGCATCATATATGAATTATTTTGCTCTTATTGCATTGTTGTGGAGGTTGCCCCCTTGAAGTGTCTTTGTTATATTATCCAGTATTCTGCTTTGCTATCAATTATTGTGTGATCTCTCATATCTATTTATTTTATGTGAATTTGTGCAAACATCTAACTAATTTCATTACATCTCCTTTACATGAGTCCATTTTTTTTCAAAAATTTAAATATTTCAATGACTTTTGCCATATTATTCATGATCATGAAATGAAACTTATCCCATTGAAAATACTTAAGTATTTAGAAAATACACCAACGACATCTACATCTAATACCAAGTTTACTGTCAAACAAGTTATAAGGTCAAACCTTCTAAGACTAAAAAAAAACTACCATAGTTAATGTGGTGTCATAACCACCTAATTGACTTGTGTTATCCAGTTCACCATAGTACAATTTTCACGTTGACCCAAGTCTCCCACTTCATTACTCACATGGCTTGTAGAGTGTCATCTTATATCTCTCCCTCATCCTATAGAGGTTGATATGAGTAGACCTCTGCCCAAAGGGTATGATGCAAATTCTTATCATGACTATCGCGAAGGCCCTAGGCATTCTATGAACATATGTTCTACCTTGAGGCATAAATACAAAACCTCATCGATGACCAAAAGATTACATTTGATGATCCTCTAAAGGAATCAAGTTCACAACATGGTGATCATAAGAAACAAAATTAATTTAACAATTATTTGCAAGATCATTAAAAAAAGGATCCAAAAGTGCAGATGGCATATAATGTGCACCCTCCTCCATATCATCATGAGCACCCATTGGATGGGATTATTGTTACTTTAACATGGCATACACCTCTTATGGTTCATAGACCATTTATTACTTTCAATGACAGTGAGATTAGAGATGAGGAATCAGATGTTCATTCCTTATTCATTTGAGCATACCTTAACCACCAACCTACACACAATGCTATGAATGACAATGGTGCAAGCAAGAATGTTTATACCATGACATTACTTATGCATTTGGGTTATATAAATCATGATTTACATCCTTCGACCAAATTAGTTAGAGCATTTTATGAGACCTCACAATAGGTTTTTGGTGAGATTGACTTACCTTTACATATGGGTTCCATCCATGTGGTTACTACCTTCTCAATTATACCTTCCACAAGTCTCTTTGATATGTTATTGGGATGACCTTGGATACATACACTTCAAGAAATACCTTTTATATTGTATGGGTATGTTAAATATATTCATGCCAATAAGGTAATTACATATTCTAGAATTCTATATGAACATCCTCTTGAACAAGAGAATCTTATACCCAATAAATTAATTACCAAACCTCCTACAATTAATCTTATGAAAAAGTGTAAACAATAGGCAATCCCTTGCACTAGGTGGCCAATACTTGAGAGGCCATTGCATCTGCAATCCATAGTGGGTTCCACGGAATCCTTATCTACTACATACCATATTTAGATACCCAGAGCACCTACATGTGTTCTTATTTTTTTTCCATAGAAAATGCAAACCATTCGACAATGGGTTCCATGAACCCCTACTCCTACTACTTTTGTTTCACAAACACAAAGTCCTATTTTACATATGCAGAACATCATAGATACTAAAGTGATCAATATTACACATATACATATTCCTCAATAATATCACTAGTTTATTACACCAAGTTCACAACGGGGAGATACATATAACCATCCTTTGGATGCAATCAAAGGATAGTCTTTTCCTTTCACAAATACCAAAAAATAAAACTTTAAAAATTCAAAAATATTTTCACCATTTACATATCCTATTAGCTCCTTAGCATATGTGTTATCAGTTTCATATTGGTAGATGGCATATCAGTATTTTCTATATACACATGTTTCACATTTTTTTAATGTGATTTAGACATACATAGATACACGATCTATGCAATTTTGGATGTTGAATTTTCCATCTATTATTTCCGTCTAGTCATGTTACCAGGATGTTGGGGGTATCCACCTCTATGATCACAATACGTCCATGTTATATCATTCTATGGTCACTTTGCATTATCATGTTTGAGCTCATATATTTACTTACTCATGCCTTTATCCATACTTGTATATTTTTCAATGTACTTGATATGTTATGTAATTAACATTTTTTGCTAACACACATATCAAGGGACTAGTATGATATGTTTATGCTAGTTGATTATGCTTTCATTTATGCATTTACTTAAGTGTCTTTCCCTGCTATTATCTTGCTTGTTTGAGCATTTAAACATGTTCCATTATTTGTGGCCCTCGTGCCATTGTTTGCCTCTTTGAGATTTTAATATGTCATTGTTTGTTGTATGTTGACATTTGAATATGTCATTCTTATTTTTTTGGACATTTGACTAAGTCATGTACCTTCGATTGGGTGTCATTTGAACATGCCCCTTGTTCGAGGTCTCCTTGGACCATTGTCGTTTGATTTTCTTTTGAGTTCTCTTGTGTGTGTGCTTGATTATTTGTTAATCTTGTGTTGTTACTATTTAGACATCTCCATGATCTAAATCATACATCTTAGGACTTGGTGTGATCACATTATTCATGCTCCAATGATGTATCTACTTATACATGATCCCTCTATATTCTACATGGTACATTCATAGTTTACATGGTTATCTTATGTTTTTGAGGTAAGGTAACTATTAGTTTCTATTTTCCCTCACCTCAAACTGGGGGAGGGGAGGGGTACGAGACGACGTGAGTGGGGGCCGGCATATCAAGATTCAAAATGCATTGGGGGCATGGTTTGAAAACATGTTCTCCACATTTGTCATAGTTTTAAATTCAATGGGGGCATGTTTTGGAACATTTATTCAGTATGCAACATACGTAGATTATAGTGGGAGAATGTTTTGAAAACATGTCCTCCACATTGGCACTTACACTAGTTCTCAGATTCAGATTATAGTGTATATTTTGGAAACATTTTCTCCACACATACACTAGTTTTCATATTACAGTGAGGACATGTTTTGGAAATATGTTCTCCACATTTACACCAGTTTTAGTTTCAGATTATAGTGGGGGCATGTTTTGGAAACATGTTCTCCACACTTACACAATTTCAAATGGACAAAGTTACAGTTATATGATTCAGATACACAATTATGATAAAATTTTATACATTGGTACCATTGTTAGACATAGTTTCATCATGAGATGTTAGGTTGTGGAGCTAAAAGCTTCAACCTTTGCAAACTGAGGAACAGATGGTTGCTGAGTTCTACAGGAACCGACGTCGGCAGCAGGACCGACGTCGGCAGAGACCAGTGCAGAAGGACACCGGCGACGGCAGGAAGTGGGCCGACGTCGGCAGAACCAGACAAGCAGGGACCGACGTCGGTCGCCTGTGTGTTCCAGAAGTGTTCGTTTCACGGACAGTTAGTTAAGTGAACGATGAGTTTGCATGTTAAGACCAGCCAGAGTCTTGGGCTGCGAGGATAATTGTCTAAATTAAGAGTCTAAGTTATTGTTTGAGTTAGGGATCTATTTATAGACCCATTGGCATGTATTGTCTAAGGCATGAGATAGAAAGGAAGAGTTCCTTCTAGTTGTAAGATCTGTGAGTTGCAGGTTGTTGCAAGCTCATTGGAGATCTACATGTAAGTTTGGTCTTTGAATTGCAGGTTGCAGGTTCATGAGAGATCAGCTTGAAGTGCTATAGAGTGCTTGGTGTACCGGCAGAGTTATTACTGACTGGTTGGTGAGGTGAACACCAATTCTGTGTGTGAGTTGGTTGTTGGGACCGTTTTTTGTGTAGGAGAGTGTGTGTGAGAAGAATTACTATACACTTGAGGTGTGGCGGCTCTTTGATGTATTCTTTTCTGTATAGTGTTAATACAAGATAGTGTATTGTCTCTCATATTCTGTGCTATTGGTGAATTCTAGTTACTTGTGTTTCTGGTTATTTCCGCATATTCAATTGCTTATATTTGGTAATCATACTATGCTCTTTATAAGGAGCAAGATCCTAACGGGTGGAATTAGAACAGGTGTGTTTGTTCTTGGATTTACCTCCACCCCTCTCCCAACAAGTGGTATCAGAGCTTTTGGTTGGGATACTAACAGATTGGTGTAGATCTGGGTAGTGTGTTTTGATTACAGGTTACTCACAGGGTTTCTGTTTGAGTGGGAGTTGAGCAATGGCAGAAAGCAGTCAACTACGAATGGAAAAGTTTAATGGCAAGAACTACCAATTATGGAGGATGCAGATTGAGGACTATTTGTATCAGAAAGATTTGTACTTACCGTTGGGTGGGGTTGCTAGCAAACCCTTGGATATGAAAGATGAAGAATGGGAGGTTCTTGATCGGAAGGCTCTGGGATCTGTTAGATTGAGTCTTGATTCATCTGTGATTTCCAGCTTATCACAGTGTAAGACAACGGTGGAGTTGATGAAATCTTTGGCAAATTTGTATGAAAAACCCTTGGCTTCAAATAAGGTATTTCTTATGAAGCGTTTATTTAATTTGCAAATGTTGGAAGGTGGATCTGTTCATAGCCATCTTAGTGATTTCCATGGTTTGGTAAACCAGTTAAGTTCAGTGAATATTGTATTTGATGATGAACTTAGAGCTCTCTTAATCTTGTGTTCATTGCCTGAAAGTTGGGAAGGTTTGGTAATGGCAGTTTCTAATATTGTGTCTCCTTCAAAAGTCTTAAAAGTGGATGATGTTGTGAGTGTGATCTTGAATGAAGAGATACGCAGGAAAAGCACAGGTGAATCATCTGGAGATGCTTTGAGTGTTGAAGGAAGAGGAAGGCCAAGAGAGAAGACAGAGCGTGGGAGATCAAGGTCGAAGATGGGCAAAAGATTCAAGTCCAAGTATGGCAGAATAACCTGCTGAAAATGTGGAAAGCAAGGGCACTTAAAGAGAGATTGCAGATCGGGTGAAGATCAGCATGAAGGACATGGAGAAGAAGCAGATGTTGCGGGTTACGTTGCACAGGATGCTCTGGTATGTTCTTTGGATAAAGTAGAATCTTGGGTATTAGATTCAGGTGCCTCTTTTCATGTATCCCCACATAGGGAATTTTTTCATCAGTATGTCCAGGGAGACTTTGGAGAAATTTGTGTAGGGGATGGTAAGCCTTGTCAGATTGTTGGCAAAGGCAAAGTGAAGCTGAAATTGCAGACAGGTGACACATGGGTGTTAAAGGAGGTCATGCATGTCCCAGTTTTGAAGCGGAATCTGATTTCTGTTAGAAGGTTGGGTGAAGAGGGTTGCACAGTAACTCTCACAGCAGACTCTTGAAAGGTTACCAAGGGTACACTTGTTGTAGCTAGAAGTAAGAAAGTAGGTACGCTTTATCTATCTACTTGTTTTACTGATTCTATTTCTGGGTTATCTACTTCAGCTGTAGATTCGGAGATGTGGCTTAATAGGCTTGGTCACATAAATAAGAAGGAGATGCTGGTTCTTGAGTCAAAGAGTATGCTTTCGGACTTGGAAGGCATGGATCGTGGTTTCTGTATGCAGAAGAATGTGAGGTTTCTTGAGGAATCCGATGTTAGTGACAAGAACAGGAAAGCCTTGGTTTTCAAGGAGAAAGTGACGGACAGAGTTCAGCACAAGGTGCAGAGGAATTCTGAGCAGAGCAAGGGTGATTTAGACAAGGTTTTGATCCAAAAAGAGCTCGCGAAAAAAAGTCAGGTCTCACAAGAAAAACACAGAGACCGACGTCGGCAGGAAAACTAGCGTCAGTGTCCAGACAGGGACCGACGTCGGCTATGTGCAGCCTGACGTCGGTGACTCGGGGCAGACAGAGACCGGCGTCGGCCAGGGGAAACCGACGTCGGCAGGGAGGCAGTCGCAGGGAACCGACATCAGTCGGCTGTAGACTGAGATGTGACCGGCATCGGTCACTGAGACGAATTTTGGGTGGACAGCTTGCTGTCATGGAGTCTCAAGCGCCCATATGGAGGACTGAAGGTGTAAGTAAGTTCTTAAATTCGTCATTTCCCTTCTTTACACTACTTGTTGTTCACTTATGGCATAGGACCAGGAAGTTGTTAAAGAAGCAGAACAGGTAGATCCAGGAAACAGTGGGAGCTAGGCATAGATGAGGATGTGATTCCTTGGAGGAGAACCAAACAGGTGTTTTGGGTAGAGTGGCCAGCTGGAAGTAAGCACTGAGAGACGAATGGATGTTCAGGATGAAGAAGAGCGGAAATGGATACGTGAGATGGAAGATCAGGGTATTTGATCTTGTATTAGCTGCAGGGCAATGGAGGTTTGATCATTGTATTTCTCTTTACCAGGTTGGATAGTATTAGCTACACTATTCTATTTTCTGTATGATGTGCTTGTTGCAGGGTTACATATACAGGTATTGCTGAACTAAAGGTAAAGCTAGTTCAGGTGTTTGTCATGGAGAATCTGGGAGCAGCAAGATTCTTTGGCATGAGTGTGTTCTAGAGACATGGAGGTCTTGTTGATTTTGTTTCAGGATGATTGTGTGAAACCGGTTAGCACACCGATGGTTAGACAGTTCATAGAACATGTGTCTTGATTCACATAATGAGGTTGAGTGCATGGTATGTACTAAACCTGAGTTTTCCCAAGCAGTGGGAGTTGTCACAAGTTTGGAGTCAATCCGGGAAAGTAATACTGAAGGGCAGTTCAGTGGGACCAGCAGCAGGTGCACATGATATGCAGGGTCAAGTTCTTTTTCTACATGGTTGTAGATGCGGATGTGGCAGGTAATTTGGATGACAATTTTTTGCACCATGGATTTTGTGGTGGTTGGTCTTCAAGAGTGATCTTGAGGAGGGATACAAAGCCAAGGGAACAAACTAGACAGTGTACAGGTACAGGTACAGGTTGCAGTTGTTTATCTCCAAGTGAGAGATTTTTAGGTTGTGGAGCTAAAAGCTTCAACCTTTGCAAACTGAGGAACAGATGGTTGCTGAATTCTACAGGAACCGGCGTCGGCAGCAGGACCGACGTCGGCAGAGACCAGTGCAGAAGGACATCGGCGACGGCAGGAAGTCGGCCAACGTCGGCAGAACCAGACAAGCAGGGACCGACGTCGGTCGCCTGTGTGTTCCAGAAGTGTTCGTTTCACGGACAGTTAGTTAAGTGAACGATGAGTTTGCATGTTAAGACCAGCCAGAGTCTTGGGCTGCGAGGATAATTGTCTAAATTAAGAGTTTAAGTTATTGTTTGAGTTAGGGATCTATTTATAGACCCATTGGCATGTATTGTCTAAGGCATGAGATAGAAAGGAAGAGTTCCTTCTAGTTGTAAGATCTGTGAGTTGCAGGTTGTTGCAAGCTCATTGGGGATCTACATGTAAGTTTGGTCTTTGAATTGCAGGTTGCAGGTTCATGAGAGATCAGCTTGAAGTGCTATAGAGTGCTTGGTGTACCGGCAGGGTTATTACTGACTGGTTGGTGAGGTGAACACCAATTCTGTGTGTGAGTTGGTTGTTGGGACCGTTTTTTGTGTAGGAGAGTGTGTGTGAGAAGAATTACTGTACACTTGAGGTGTGGCGGCTCTTTGATGTATTTTTTTCTGTATAGTGTTAATACAAGATAGTGTATTGTCTCTCATATTCTGTGCTATTGGTGAATTCTAGTTACTTGTGTTTCTGGTTATTTCCGCATATTCAATTGCTTATATTTGGTAATCATACTGTGCTCTTTATAAGGAGCAAGATCCTAACGGGTGGAATTAGAACAGGTGTGTTTGTTCTTGGATTTACCTCCACCCCTCTCCCAACAAGTGGTATCAGAGCTTTTGGTTGGGATACTAACAGATTGGTGTAGATCTGGGTAGTGTGTTTTGATTACAGGTTACTCACAGGGTTTCTGTTTGAGTGGGAGTTGAGCAATGGCAGAAAGCAGTCAACTACGAATGGAAAAGTTTAATGGCAAGAACTACCAATTATGGAGGATGCAGATTGAGGACTATTTGTATCAGAAAGATTTGTACTTACCGTTGGGTGGGGTTGCTAGCAAACCCTTGGATATGAAAGATGAAGAATGGGAGGTTCTTGATCGGAAGGCTCTGGGATCTGTTAGATTGAGTCTTGATTCATCTGTGATTTCCAGCTTATCACAGTGTAAGACAACGGTGGAGTTGATGAAATCTTTGGCAAATTTGTATGAAAAACCCTTGGCTTCAAATAAGGTATTTCTTATGAAGCGTTTATTTAATTTGCAAATGTTGGAAGGTGGATCTGTTCATAGCCATCTTAGTGATTTCCATGGTTTGGTAAACCAGTTAAGTTCAGTGAATATTGTATTTGATGATGAACTTAGAGCTCTCTTAATCTTGTGTTCATTGCCTGAAAGTTGGGAAGGTTTGGTAATGGCAGTTTCTAATACTGTGTCTCCTTCAAAAGTCTTAAAAGTGGATGATGTTGTGAGTGTGATCTTGAATGAAGAGATACGCAGGAAAAGCACAGGTGAATCATCTGGAGATGCTTTGAGTGTTGAAGGAAGAGGAAGGCCAAGAGAGAAGACAGAGCATGGGAGATCAAGGTCGAAGATGGGCAAAAGATTCAAGTCCAAGTATGGCAGAATAACCTGCTGGAAATGTGGAAAGCAAGGGCACTTAAAGAGAGATTGCAGATCGGGTGAAGATCAGCATGAAGGACATGGAGAAGAAGCAGATGTTGCGGGTTACGTTGCACAGGATGCTCTGGTATGTTCTTTGGATAAAGTAGAATCTTGGGTATTAGATTCAGGTGCCTCTTTTCATGCATCCCCACATAGGGAATTTTTTCATCAGTATGTCCAGGGAGACTTTGGAGAAATTTGTGTAGGGGATGGTAAGCCTTGTCAGATTGTTGGCAAAGGCAAAGTGAAGCTGAAATTGCAGACAGGTGACACATGGGTGTTAAAGGAGGTCATGCATGTCCCAGTTTTGAAGCGGAATCTGATTTCTGTTAGAAGGTTGGGTGAAGAGGGTTGCACAGTAACTCTCACAGCAGACTCTTGAAAGGTTACCAAGGGTACACTTGTTGTAGCTAGAAGTAAGAAAGTAGGTACGCTTTATCTATCTACTTGTTTTACTGATTCTATTTCTGGGTTATCTACTTCAGCTGTAGATTCGGAGATGTGGCTTAATAGGCTTGGTCACATAGATAAGAAGGAGATGCTGGTTCTTGAGTCAAAGAGTATGCTTTCGGACTTGGAAGGCATGGATCGTGGTTTCTGTATGCAGAAGAATGTGAGGTTTCTTGAGGAATCCGATGTTAGTGACAAGAACAGGAAAGCCTTGGTTTTCAAGGAGAAAGTGACGGACAGAGTTCAGCACAAGGTGCAGAGGAATTCTGAGCAGAGCAAGGGTGATTTGGACAAGGTTTTGATCCAAAAAGAGCTTGCGAAAAAAAGTCAGGTCTCACAAGAAAAACACAGAGACCGACGTCGGCAGGAAAACTGGCGTCAGTGTCCAGACAGGGACCGACGTCGGCTATGTGCAGCCTGACGTCGGTGACTCGGGGCAGACAGAGACCGGCGTCGGCCAGGGGAAACCGACGTCGACAGGGAGGCAGTCGCAGGGAACCGACATCGGTCGGCTGTAGACTGAGATGTGACCGGCATCGGTCACTGAGACGAATTTTGGGTGGACAGCTTGCTGTCATGGAGTCTCAAGCGCCCATATGGAGGACTGAAGGTGTAAGTAAGTTCTTAAATTCGTCATTTCCCTTCTTTACACTACTTGTTGCTCACTTATGGCATAGGACCAGGAAGTTGTTAAAGAAGCAGAACAGGTAGATCCAGGAAACAGTGGGAGCTAGGCATGGATGAGGATGTGATTCCTTGGAGGAGAACCAAACAGGTGTTTTGGGTAGAGTGGCCAGCTGGAAGTAAGCACTGAGAGACGAATGGATGTTCAGGATGAAGAAGAGCAGAAATGGATACGTGAGATGGAAGATCAGGGTATTTGATCTTGTATTAGCTGCAGGGCAATGGAGGTTTGATCATTGTGTTTCTCTTTACCAGGTTGGATAGTATTAGCTACACTATTCTATTTTTTGTATGATGTGCTTGTTGCAGGGTTACATATACAGGTATTGCTGAACTAAAGGTAAAGCTAGTTCAGGTGTTTGTCATGGAGAATCTGGGAGCAGCAAGATTCTTTGGCATGAGTGTGTTCTAGAGACATGGAGGTCTTGTTGATTTTGTTTCAGGATGATTGTGTGAAACCGGTTAGCACACCGATGGTTAGACAGTTCATAGAACAGGTGTCTTGATTCACATAATGAGGTTGAGTGCATGGTATGTACTAAACCTGAGTTTTCTCAAGCAGTGGGAGTTGTCACAAGTTTGGAGTCAATCCGGGAAAGTAATACTGAAGGGCAGTTCAGTGGGACCAGCAGCAGGTGCACATGCTATGCAGGGTCAAGTTCTTTTTCTACATGGTTGTAGATGCGGATGTGGCAGGTAATTTGGATGACAATTTTTTGCACCATGGATTTTGTGGTGGTTGGTCTTCAAGAGTGATCTTGAGGAGGGATACAAAGCCAAGGGAACAAACTAGACGGTGTACAGGTACAGGTACAGGTTGCAGTTGTTTATCTCCAAGTGGGAGATTTTTAGGTTGTGGAGCTAAAAGCTTCAACCTTTGCAAACTGAGGAACAGATGGTTGCTGAATTCTACAGGAACCGGCGTCGGCAGCAGGACCGACGTCGGCAGAGACCAGTGCAGAAGGACACCGGCGACGGTAGGAAGTCGGCCGACGTCGGCAGAACCAGACAAGCAGGGACCGACGTCGGTCGCCTGTGTGTTCCAAAAGTGTTCGTTTCACGGACAGTTAGTTAAGTGAACGATGAGTTTGCATGTTAAGACCAGCCAGAGTCTTGGGCTGCGAGGATAATTGTCTAAATTAAGAGTCTAAGTTATTGTTTGAGTTAGGGATCTATTTATAGACCCATTGGCATGTATTGTCTAAGGCATGAGATAGAAAGGAAGAGTTCCTTCTAGTTGTAAGATCTGTGAGTTGCAGGTTGTTGCAAGCTCATTGGGGATCTACATGTAAGTTTGGTCTTTGAATTGCAGGTTGCAGGTTCATGAGAGATCAGCTTGAAGTGCTATAGAGTGCTTGGTGTACCGGCAGGGTTATTACTGACTGGTTGGTGAGGTGAACACCAATTCTGTGTGTGAGTTGGTTGTTGGGACCATTTTTTGTGTAGGAGAGTGTGTGTGAGAAGAATTACTGTACACTTGAGGTGTGGCGAATCTCTGTAAGGTGAAAGAGTGTGGCGGCTCTTTGATGTATTCTTTTCTGTATAGTGTTAATACAAGATAGTGTATTGTCTCTCATATTCTGTGCTATTGGTGAATTCTAGTTACTTGTGTTTCTGGTTATTTCCGCATATTCAATTGCTTATATTTGGTAATCATACTGTGCTCTTTCTGAGGAACAAGATCCTAACGGGTGGAATTAGAACAGGTGTGTTTGTTCTTGGATTTACCTCCACCCCTCTCCCAACATGAGACATATCTAAGGTGCATATGCTATGCAATGTGCAACTAATATTAAAAAACAATTCAATTTTAGATTCCAAACACTTTCATGGATTGTTATCACTTATTAGGTTGGACTTCTAAGGACTGTATTGAACCAATTTATTGTAGTAGTTGGTTAATTTTCTGGTATGGTTGACGTGATTAAATCACTCGATCTTGTCAAGTTTATAAGTTGGACTTGATTACATCATCCAACCTCACCAAATTTATAGTGTGAGTTGACTTGGTTCACTCACACTTACCAGGTTATAAGTATGAATGGGTTACACAATTGAGCTAATCTTAATTGCCAAGTGACAAATCATCATTTCTCCAAGGTTGGGAGCATGTGTTCTCCAATCTCTCTATCTCTTTTGATATATGCACTTTCTAGATTTTATATTTTGTCCTAATCTCAATTTCATTGATTCATAATGAGATATATTTTCAAATTAAATTTTCAAAAGACAAGATGGTTGCATTGATACATAGGAGTACTCATAAACCTTACTCTCTTTCAATTTCAATCATTTCAATGCTTTCGATTTCAATTATATGCACTGATTATATATTATAACAGGCTCTTAGTTGTAGGTCAATCACTAGCAACGCACTCAAGTTGGACTCAAGCATAGGCAATGTGTGTTATACACACCCAAGTATGCATTCATTTTCCTTTAAATTATAAATTTCGTGACTTGATTAACTGGGGGCAGGGAGTGAGGGGAAGGGGAAGGGGAGGGCGACAGGGGAATGTAGACACTACTTATAAATTATATAGCACCTCAGTTTGGTACATTTGAAAAATACATATCATAGATGCACCTTCAACTTATATACATTTTCCTGCTGCCAAAAGGATCGCATGCACTATGTCCTTGTGCCTAATTGCTTATCTTTTAGTTTGACCAATGTTATTATGATGATCCGGGACTTCTATTTTACACCTAATGTTGTAAACTTGTTTATCTTCCATCTCTGCAAGTTTAAGACCTTCGCCTATTTTTTAACTGCTAGGACATTTGTGTCTCAGTCAAACGCATATGTCGACACAAGTGTCCTATCCCAATGCAAGTGTCAAGTGCCCTCAAGTAATCAAATTTACCAATGAAACATATTCGAAAAGTCAACCTAAGTGTTTTAATGCGAGATATTCTCTAAATGGAATTGGTATAAATATAAGATCAACCCTTATTCAAATCTCACTTATCACAGACCTAGCAATTCAAAAGGCAACTTACCAAAAGCATTATATCAAGCATTCAAGTGAGCATGGCTTCCTTATTTTCTCTTATTTCTATATCACTGATAGGGACAACACATCTATAGTCTGAAATACTAAAAGAACATCCCAAGGGCTATATTTTTCAAGTTACAAGCTAGATAATTATTATACTTTCTTATCACACACTGCATGATTCACACACAAACCAACACGCAAGGGAGAGCTACATAATTCTAATGCTTTCTTTGTAATATTGACTATGTAAGCTTCACTCATTAATAGAGGGGTATTTGGGGTAATTCGATATCATGTGCCCACTAACCCATTGTTTCCACAACCACTATGAAGATGAAGAACTAGGGTTTTATCATTTGACAAAAAGTGACAATTTGTGACCTAGATTTTATTGCACCAGAGCGAAGGTGAAATAGAACCCAAAAGCATCCAGGTGGTCACATCCAGTTGCAATAGGTATTATGTACTAGACACTTGTGTCCAAGTCAGATACTAATGTCGACACAACCATCCCAAGTCGACATAAGTGTATGTGACTATAGAGATATAATTTATATAATTAGACACCTGATCTACAATCTAGATCTAGTCTATTTTATGTTTGTTCTAAATCCATATCAGTATTAGCATCAGAACTAGCTAAGTATCTTACTTTCATTATCATTACAATATCTAGTATAGTTATACTTTCTATCTTTAGCATCTCAACATAATAAATTTAGTATATGTTATATCTGAGTTTCAAAAATAATTGGCCTACTTTAGAAATAGTCTATCATCCTTATGCCCTAGGCTATCTCTACCCCTTTAACTCTAGATCCCCTATATCTAGATATTAGGGTTAAACATATCTCTAGACCAATTCCTTGCTATTCCATTTGGCATCAACACATTAAACAAAACCACTTGCACACATATTTGTAAATGATGATCAACTACAATATGAATTATGTATTACAATGAGTCATAGCAACAAATTTATACCCCAAAAAAATAAGGAGTGTATCTTAAATCAAACTATAAGATGCAATACATGATTTTTTTTACAATAACATGGAAAATTTATTACAAATTGAAATTATGACTTTTTCCTGACCTAAAGGACCTATGACATCCATAAGCTTTGTGTGGCACCAACCATCATCTTCATAATCGTAGACAAATAACAACACTACTCAACTACTAAACACATGTAAACAAGAAGCTCAAAATGGGAAAATGTGACTTAGAACACAAGCATACCGAAAGATGAAAAAAAAAATTATGATAAGGCTCCTTGATTTTATATGTATTAGTTAGTCACAAGGCTTCTCCATATGCACTTGACAGTTGTCTCCTTTTATTTCCTTAATGTATTTTATGTTCAATCCTTCCTAGGAGAATATACCTATATGTTCAATAAATACAATGCATGTGTGGTCCCACCAATATTTTCAATGTGTATACTTAGTGAACGAGTTTATGGGTGTATAAGAATCACATTGGCATATACAAAATATAACCACACACAAAATTGGTATTGTGTACATATAACTATTCAACATGATATTTTATCTTGTCCATTCAAAACACATACATAATAAGAACATGGAAGTAAAAAAGACAAGGATTATTAAGCACAACACATTAATAATTTTAAGCTTGTTCTCCATCATTATTAGCCTTGAATACGTCTAATAATACTTTGTCCCAATCATGCTCATTCGGTATAGTAACCTTGGCAGCTTTCATGATTTCATTGACTGTTATATTCCATATATTCTCATCCAGAATAGTCATTCCTTTTATGAACAATTCAACCTTGAATACTACATCAAAGTCATGCAAAGAAGGCACATCACTATTATTGATGTCTTTGTTAAGTACATTAATTAGCATTTTGATGACTTTCAACCAATTTGTCTTACTTCTAAATCCTCATATTCCAATGTATAGATTTGGAAGCATAAAAGTATCAAGGATATCAATCTTTTTTTTCCCTGAGTTCTCAACATCTACAAATGGAGATATAATTTTTTCAGGGCACTACGACATTGGACAAACGAGAGATTTTTTGCTTCATAGTTTTGACCAAAGGCCACCCCTTTTAATTCAATATGTTCATTCATTTAAAATTCAATCTAGCATCTAACTCTTCTAATGTAGTTATCCTTGGAAACCACATTATTCTGAAGACACTTATGTTAAAATCAATATCATCACCCTATATTTTAATTTTCTTAACCTTCTTTACTTTTTGCCACATTGTCTCTCCTAATTCTTCAATTTCTTTGACCTTGGGCTTAATGAAATCAACAATCACTTTTTTGACATACGTTTTCAACTTTTCACTCTCAACCTTCAAGGAATCATTTTCCTTCTTTAAACCTTTCTTAGCATTTACTACCTGATTCTTGTCATCTTAATGTTCAATGGTCTAGGTGACGATATTAGGATTCTTGAACCAACTAGAAACTACAACCTTGCCCAAATCATCTTTGTGTGTTTCATGTCTACCCCTATCTTATGATGTGAAAACTAACTCTTTGACATAAAACATAAGAGTAGGATCTCTCTCATTTTCCCTATTGTCATCATAATACTCCTAGATATTTATCTGAACTTCATTTGCGAGTGTTCTTTTAGCCTTACCTTGTGATGTTTTAGGTTAATTTAGGACTTCAAAAAAAATCTAGTTTTCTCATTATGCCTTGGATTGACTAGACGATGCCCTAATAATTGGATATTGTTTTCAAAATTCAATAACTCGCAACAATACTTCCTATATGCACTAGATTTATGCTTTGTCACGTAGTCACATGAAACTCATTGAGCTTTCTCAGGATAATTTACAAATGTTCTCAAATTTAGATTGTTTTGTATAATCTGAAACATGCAAGGTGGTGGCTATTAATTTATTAATTAATGCACTATATGTTCTAATTGCCTTTTTCCTTGAGCTTTGATATTGGTGGCATGATTAAGGCATGCCATGTGTTGTTCTTTTATATCAATGCTTCACTCCTAAGCTGGATTGCATCAATGACATAACCATGTAAATACAACAGACAAACCCCTCTTTATTTTGTCATTGTGTGCTTTTGCTCTTTATTACCCTATCTCAATTCTCATAAACCTGCATAGGAAAAGAAAATGTTTGACAAAAGCCTTTATCTCCAAGCTTTCGACTTGGCATCTCTTTTAAACGAAATTTATAGGTGACAACCCAACTAACATCCTGGGGTTGTATTTTGGACTTTGTCGCTTGTTGCAATTGAAAATGTATAAGGGCGAATCTACTTAATTGATGTATCTTCATTGTTCAAGTTTAAGTCTTGTAGAAATGAAAGTGAATAAGCAACTAGTTGAATGAACACTTTCCTTTATAAAAGTTATTTTATAATCCCTTTCTTAGCTCTTCTTCAAAATAGAATTAAAGAGCGACCAAGCCAACAATACTTTTCCAACCAAATTCCTTTATCGAGCTTATAGACTTAATGCTTCCTTTTTCTCAAACCAAAAGGCAAACAATCAACACACTACTCACCTTATTCTTCCTAACTTCATGCTTATGGGCTTAGGGAAACTTTTCGCATCAAACTATAGGCAAAGATTTGATGATGTACTTGTTGCTTTTCACTCTTTAGTGTTTCACCTTTTAGACTAATTTTTTTCCATGGCAATGGGGCTTGAATCCATTTTTGACTTTGAAGCTGATTCAAACTTCAAGAATTTACTAAAGAACTTGATCATTTGAATGAGTGAAATACTTTTTTGAACACCTCAACCTTTAAAAGAATTTTGACTAAAATGAAACACCATTACCAATTGAAACACAATGGTTTTAATGGATTACTCCCAAACCCTAAAAATCTTACATAGAGCATTTTGAATGCCAACAAGGTCATCTATTAAAAGGTGATATGGGCTGAGAAAAGAGCCACATGCATGGCATAAACCAGATGTTATGAATTTTACATGCATTGTACAGACTGAAAGTTGTTATGTATTGTGCATGCATGTCACTATATTAGGAGTAGGTCATGTGTGAGACTTGTCGATGCAACATGTTAGAGCTTTATTCTAAATCTACTCCAAGAGCATTTCATTTAATGGTTGATGACACAAATATGTTTTTTTGTTGGAGGGTAGGTAAACAAATTTTGTGGTTGAAATGGTACTTGGGATTTGAAATATTTGAACCCCTCATTGGTAACATTTTTTCATCAACCTATCATGCTAATTGTTTTGAAGCTTAAGTGAGTTTTGCACATATTTATTAAGTCTAAGTGCCTACACTTTCAATGTTAATATGTTGGGATCCACCTCATGTAGAGGCAAACAATCCATTTTTTTATCGAATGTTCTCATGGGGTTGATCAAAATATTTTTTAATGTAAAAATAAACGGTTTTAATAGTAGGCTATAAAAATTATACTTATGTTCGACACATTTAATAGAAAAATGGTTTTTATGTCATCAATTTGATATTTTGTGGAATGTTTTAACGTATGTTTACATGAACTCCATATTTATATTATGTATAAATTGATTTAAATCCTCATGATTTGACTCTTTTTTGGAATCCATGGGCTTGTATGGTTAAATTATTTTCTATAGTCAAGCATTAATGTTTTTTAAATCTATCCGAGAAAAATAAACATAATAAATTTTAGGTGATAATAATTATTTTAAAATTGTCTTATGTTGTATTGATGTGGAGATTTTTATTTATTTAATTGTGTTAGATAATATTACAAACATGCATTATTAAAAGTAGAAACTCGACAGGATAGGCTACAACCAATTGCTATGTAATAGGAAAAAAACGTGTATTTTACATATTTTACGATTGCTATAAGAAATCGTATTCACAATCATACAAAAAATTAAACAAAGCTATCAAATCCCCAAATTTTCTCTCCTTGAGACATTCTTGCTTTCATTAGTCGAGCATGACCAAGGCAAATTAGATGTCACTAACAAAAAGCCACACACACTTCATATCACCATATCTCATATTAATATCCACGAGAAAATCCTCTTTCATAGAATACGTAATATCATATAAGAAAAAAGGAAAAAAAGTATAAATTGCTCTATAGTTTTAAGAATTATGTCTATGAAATTGCACTTAATCTCCTAAATAGGAACACCCATATAGCTTTAAATCCCCCAACATTGAGAGGAAGTAGGAAGCAAAAGGGGGATGAAACTATTATTAGATATTACACAAAAGGGGGGAATAGGGAAAACTGGATCTCCCTTTTTCCAAAAATATTGTGGAAGGGAGATGAAACTATGATGGGACATTAGGCAAAGTGGAAATAGGAAAAAATGGGTTTCGCTTTCTCCATAAAATACTAGGTGCAAGTCACATACACACTTCACCCTCCCTTTCATTGTTGAAAATTAGTAGCTTCAAACTTCAATTTTAAGCTTTTAATGAAAAATACCCTTTCAATGCATATTAAGACTAGAAGGAAAATTGTCATGGAGTCCAAAGAGTGGTTTTCTAGAGAGATATCACCGAGGTTTAGGATAGTTGAGAATCAAGGAAAAGTGAGGAGTTGCATACCTTGGATTAGAGCATGATAGAGGGACCATCAAGATGAGTCTCTTACTTCCTTACCACATTGTCAATAATTTCTCCGCTATTGTGCACATTCGTGACTGTTTTTTTGGCATGTAGGTGGGATGTATTTATCATTTATCATAAGCCCTTCATCACAGTCAAGAGAGGAACACGTCACTTTGCATGGGGAAGAATAATTAATGCACCACCACCCTTCAAACCATGACTAGACACTTTAAGGCAGATGAGGGGGCAGAAAAATAATGGTTTTGCATTTGCTCCATCCAATTATTATATTTGAACTATTAAACAGTGATAAACAAAAAGCTTTTCCCTCTCCACTAATAAACACAAGTTTTCATACCTACAAGCGTAATGTTTAATTACATGTTTACACTAATTAGAGTCTACTTTATTAAAGATATAATCAAGAAGTCACTTCTAAACATTTATAAAATTCTACCCCAAATTTTAAAAATTAAAAAAATTAAAAATTAAAAAAATCTATTCTACCAACCCAAAGTTGAAAACTCCTATTCAAAATTTTCACAAAAGTTGGAAATCATGTAACCAATTATCAAAACAAACAGAAATGACATTGTGAAGACAAATAGAAAATTATATAATTATTCAGAATAGTACCGTTGGATTGATGACCAATTTGAGAAACTTAATAAACCTCATCCTACTTCGATGGCCTATAAAATGTTTACCTTTGAAATGGTATACAATTTTTACATTCTAACTAGTGAAAGCAGCAGGAGAGGAAAAGGTTCAAAACCGGGCTACCTCAAATTATGTAAAATTTTATACATTAGTGGTATAGGGTTTAGATTCTAAGGAATCTAGATATTGGAGTGTGTGGAGAAAAAAATGGGAGTTACGCATTTGTACATAGTGGCATGTATGAAGATTTGGGGATAGATGGTGGCGACGCTGATATCACAGATTGCCAAAGGCTTGTAACTATGTCTGAAGCATAATCTCTACCATTGGGAGAGAAACTTTCTCTGCCATTACAAGCAAACGATGAAGCAGCATGATAAGTGATAAATTTAAAATCAAATAGGAATATGATAACAATCATTCCGAGTCAATTTCGATGATAAATTGATTCTTCTTGACTCATATCTGCCCATGGATATGGCATCATTGTAGACGAGAAAGCCAGATCATAAAACCAAAGCTTGCTGGTTGCCACCATTAAGAAAATAAATACAACTATTAATCTGAGGACACAATGATAATGTCAAATAATCTCTCCTTTGACTATGATGATTCTAGTTCCTCTTCTTCATCTTCCTCTGGGTGTGCATTTATGTCGAGATATCTTTCCCTAGTACTAGTAGTACGTGGAGGCAATAACAAATTTCTTCTTGTCAAGACTTTTTCTTCAGCCATCTTATCTAAATTGATAGCGGCACCCTGGTGCAAATCGTCCCCTTCATCAGACGAATCACTAGAACCTGATTCTTCAGATGAGTCGGATGATGATTGCTCCGACTGAAAGCTACCTGTAGACTTTCCCTTCACCTCAGTATCTCTGTCTCTGGATTCAGAATCATCTTGAATTGAAGGAATGACGGGGGTTCCAATGCCAATTGATTGTCTTCGAGATTGAGATACAAAATTAGGATAATCGGGGAAGAAAGTAGAGCAATTCTCTGCTCCAGGAAGCTCACCAAGTAGCTGAATAACCACAGGATGCGAGAGGCCAAACATCTCAGTGCCACTGATGGTGATCTGAATAAAAAACACATGTTAGAATTGTTGGCTCTGCATTGCCACTTAACATTAGCACAAAGGAAAACGATTAAGATAATGAAGTTGTGCAATTTAACATCAAACCTTTTGACGTTCAATTCCCCGGATCTTGCTGCTAGCTCCAGCAACAACAGCCCATGCACCAGATGCTGAATCCCTTTCAATAACTGTTTCAGGGCTGTCATCCGGTATCACACGAAACAATGGGCCTGCACTTCCCCCATCTCGAATCGTGCAAGTGTATGTAGTCCGTTGTTCTCCATCCACCATACTTGCATAAATCCTGATAGAAGTATAGCCAACAGGAAATACATGTCGGTCTGTATGAAAACCAGCACGTTTATATTCAATTGTCCCCTAGTCACAAACATAAAAATTTTGTGCTATTAGTCTCCAGGCCTCACAAGCATTCTCCTTAACTGACATAGCTTCATAAAATGATTAATATTATTATAGTAACAGATTAAATACATTGCTCCAAAGGTTTTAGATATAATAATTATTGTATGTTGGACTCTAATCTAGAGCCCATTCATTATTTGCCCAAAAGCTCAAGCTGGGCGGAAGATTATGTGTTAAGACATTAATATAGACTAGTTCTGGAACCATTGTGATGTGTGAAAATATGATGTAAACCATAGTTGCGAATGTGTGGAAGTAATTCTTCTAAAACTAGTCCTTTACATTCTTCTTCATCTCTTCACTTTCATTTACATAATAAAGTTTTGGTAATAAGCCATTATACATCATCATCGAAAACCTAGCCTGGCTTACTATTAGGTTTCTAAACAGCAATACTTACAAGAGAACTTCATGTCAAATCTAAAACGACATTACTTGTAAATAACGAAATTGATTCAGAAACTTGAATTTCTTACCAATTTGGTACAAAAAGAGTTCTAAGCATGACCGCCACCTAAATGTTCTAGCAAATACATGCTTGTAATGCTCTCAACACAAGAAACCATAATGTTTTGCCAAGTAAAAAATAAATTTAAATTACAGAAACAAAGATTTTCTGATAATATCTACATGAAATAATCTAATAGCTTTTATACCCTGCCATAAACATAATTGGTAGATTTCATTAAATGAACCTTTAACCAAGTAGGAAAACTGATGACCAGATAACTAAACATATCAATTACCAAAGATGAAAGCCATATCCAAAGTTATCAGAAAATGTGAGCAATTAATTATACCAGTTATGAATCACCTCGGAGCATTGATCAATGACTTGTAAGCCATAATTTCTTTTTAGATTGACATATATGGGTTATGAATCTGTTTTCCTGTTGGAATAATAAATATGCTTTTACTTTCAATGTAAGTCGGACAAAAGGTAAAGAAAGGTTGAACTCTTAGGCGACCAACCTGGAAAGTAAGACGGATAATGAGAAATGAATTTTATAACTGATGTCAGGTCGCATGTTTCCCAAGGATAAATTAGCCAAAAAAAAAAATCAAAAAAATAGTGAACAAACAAGACCTATCAGCAGGCCTTAGTCGGTTACTAAAATTTGTTACTTTTTACATGGGCCCTGGAGGGCCCCAGAGTGCAGTGTACAGAAAACACAAGACTATTCGGCCTACAGAAATTTGGCATATGCTGATCAGATTTGTTAAAGAAAACAGCAGGGAAGGTTCACCTTTCTAGATCACCAATACTTTCTTAAACTTTTGTATGCGACAGGAAACATTGGTTGCCTTCATTTGACTGGTAATTGAAGCTCAAAGTCATCATTTTATGCACCCTATTTTACTTTTAAGAGGGACCTTTTCTCCGTATGGTTGGGTCTTCCTGGTTTCCTTAATCTAGTATGGGCTCTAGTTCTTTCTAGTGTCCTTGTGCTTCACTTAGTTATCATTTTGTTATGGACATTGTGCACAAGGATTTTATTGCTAAAGCTTTATATTACCAAATAAATTCAGTTTGAGAATCAACTAGAATCAAAGGCAAAAAAATAAAACAGTTCAACTATGCATTGAAATTATGGTTAGGAAGCAGAAATTTACCAATTTCGATAAAATCCTTGTGTAAAGGTGTTGGAGTGCGTCATATTCACACTTGATGTGAAGTCCACCTTAAGATGTGTTACCAAGGTGTGATTTATCATGTACACACAATTAATGTGGTAGTTATCCTCACATATATAAGAAGGGTTAGGTATAACTTGGGGAATGTTCCCACCTTTTACTCCACCAATAATAATCTTTCAAATTTTACTTTTCCTACTTAAGAACCCTTTGTGTTCTTGTGGAATGTAATGGAGCTTAGAGTCATCCCCTGAGCTAGAGGACATGTAATATTTTAAAGAGTCTTGTTCTAGTGCAACCATTGTTGGTAACTTGGTTGCACATGTACATTGTATATTACACACAATTAAGACAATGTGTCTTTATTGGTGAATCTCTCTCTTGTTTGAATACTTTATGTTGATGGTGTCTATGTTGGAGATCTATGGGCTATGTTTTCATTTCTAATAAAAATGACTAAAAGTAGCTACGCTCCACTTTTCCTCGCTAAGTAAAATTCAAATGCCATTAATTTTCATTTAAAGACATCCTCCATAAAAAAAAGTAACATTGTTGTAAATTTGGCTAGTTTTGAAAGCCTTTTTCCTTTTATATTGGGTTGTAGTTGGCCAAGCTCAAAACTTAAAACTTGCATACTTCACATGTAACAACAGCAGCTCTTACTCCTAGGAAAGCATTAGCCACAAAGGTAAAATAACACTTTAGAGGAATACAGGGAAACTCCTTAAGATAGCTATGTTCCCCATCATCAACTGTCTATTGAAAGCTGGTAGAGCCACAATTGAACCCAAAGGAGTAATAATTGAAACCAAGGAAGCTGCATAAGCTCATAAAGGTCCCTATCGTTGAATAAAATAATAATGATGATTGACTAGTTGACAGCAATTGGCTTACTTGGATTTATATAGTGGCTTGTGAAAGGCCAAAATCTATAAAAAAATCATCATATCTTCCCAATTTCAAAAGTTGTGAAAATCATGAATTTATTGGAAGAGAGATAAGTATGCCACCAATCTCACAACTTAAAAGTTGCATACTTCACATGATACAACTGCAGTTCTTACTCCTAGGAAAGCATTAGCCACAAAGATAAAAATATACTTTACAGGAATACAAGAAAATTCCTTAAGATAGCTATGTTCACCATCATCAATTGTCTGTAGAAATCTAGTAGAGCCACAATTGAACCCAAAGGAGTAATAGTCGAAACCAAGGAAGCTACATAAGCCCATAAAGGTCCCTATCGATGAATAAAATAATAATGATGATTGACAAGCTGACTGCAATTGGATTACTTGGGTTTATATAGTGGCTTGTGAAAGGCTGAAATCTATAAAAAAAACATCAAATAACTCAAAATTACAACCACAGTTCTTACTCCTAGGAAAGCATTAGCCGCAAAGATAAAATTACACTTTAGACGAATACAAGGAAAATCCTTAAGATAGCTGTGTTCCCCATCATTGATTTTCTATAGAAAGCTAGTAGAGCCAAAATTGAACCCAAAGGAGTAATAGTTGAAACCAAGGAAGGTACATAAACTCATATAGGTCCCTACTGATGAATAAAATAATAATTATGATTAACAAGTTGACTGTAATTGGCTTACTTGGGTTTATATAATGGCTTTTGAAAGGATGAAATCTATAAAAAAAAAAATCTTCCCAATTTCACAAGTTTATGAGAATCACAAATTTATTGGAAAAGAGATAAGTATGCCATTGTCTCACTGGTCAAATAGTGATCACAATCACTATAACTATTATTGGGCTGCAAACTGATCTACATGACAATATCAAAACATGTGATTCTTGCAACTCACTCGGATTAATCAGCCCAAAAAAATTGAAATCCAATGTTATGCACTTATTTTTTGCTATATTTTGGTTTCAGCCGGGGATGTTGAGCTTGCATGCTTGGACATAAAAGCAAGGAGTACCACACCCTATAGAGAGCTGATTTTAGCGTGAGTGGTTTCCTAGCATTCTTGAACTATTTAAACGTGTTTTCCTTCTCAAGGTATTGTAAGTGTAAATATCTATTTGTTTGGGTTGAATCATTTAGGATGAACTTATGCTGTTCTGGCATAATACTCTGTATTACACTGCAGAGATGACTGATTACAACTGGATTGTGACCTGTACATCTTATAATATTAGAAATTTATAGTTGGTAGCATGTCTTTATGTATGACGTACAGACATGTAATTGTCACTTACATATCAACTAATGTTTGCAATTGCAAGTAATTGGTTGTATTCTTGAGTCCCAGTGACCTCCTTTTGGTCATGCATGGGCATTAACATAGTTTTTTCTTCTTTTTTATGTATACTACTTAGAATCATCAACCCTAGCACAAAATCCTTATGAGTGTAGAAGCCTTGCACACACTAGTATGCACCTGCACATCATGTGCCGCTTTGACACAAGCAAGAGCTCGGGATATATATGAAATGAAGAGAACCGACAAAAACTCTGCTACCATGTGCTACAGATGAGGTAGTAGCTTTGCAGGAATTTGAATTTCACAAGAACAGAATCTACACACAAAGTAGAAAGATTGTCATCTGTAGCAGATATATCTATATCAAAAAGTTACATCACCCAAATTGGGAACACAATTTACAGGCTGTCTGATTGTGTCTAAAGTTTATTGTGGTTGAACTAATAGAAAAGTAGCTGACCCTGGTACTGGTACAGGTTTGGGTACACCGGTACGACAATTGTTTCCCCCAGGTATAGTTTGGGTATGGGCACACAACAAAATATATAAAAAATAAATAAATACAGCCAAATAAGCGAAATTCACCACATAATATGCAGAGTAAACAAAATAAGTTAAATAACCAAAAAATAGTTGAAAACACTTCTGATAATTCAATACCAAATGTCATGATATAAATTTGAATAGCATAATAGACTTATAGCGAGTGGTCGAACTTAGAACAAGTACATAGTGCAAATGTATACTCAAAAATCAAAATAAATCAACATATTCAGCATATTGCTCTTCATCGAGAGCATCAACATTTTCTTCTTCATTGAAAGCATCAACATATTGCTATTCACCACATAATATGCATAGAGTAAAAAAAATAAGTTAAATAACCACAAAATAGTTGAAAACGCTTCTGATAATTCAATGCCAAATGTCATGATATAAATTCGAATAGCATAATAGACTTATAGCAAGTGGTCGAACTTAGAACAAGTACATAGTGCAAATGTATACTCAAAAATCAAAATAAATCAACACATTCAGCATATTGCTCTTCATCGAGAGCATCAACATTTTATTCTTCATTGAAAGCATCAACATATTGCTCTTCATTGATAGCATCAAGATCTTACTCTTGATCAAGAGCATCAACATGGTGCTCTTGATCAAGAGTATCAACATATTCAGCATATTGCTCTTCATCAAGTGCATCAACATCTTAGTCTTCATTGAGAGCATCAACATATTTCTCTTTTTCGAAAGCATCAACATCTTTCTCTTCATTGGGAGCATCAATATCATCACGTGGTTCAACATCAACAATCCTCCTTGGCACCAAATGGGCACTTGTAATGGCATAGGATTAGCAAAAGAATTGGGTTTCAGCCCTAAGAAATTGCCAAAACAAACGTGAAAGAGCAAATGTGTAATAAGAGGTAGGAATGCAATGAGAGGTAAGTGTGTTTGTGTTGTTGTTTGCTTTTGACAAAATGAATGTGAGTGTGCCTTTTAGGGTTTTCCTATACTTTTTAAGTTATTTTTTTAAGGTTTAAAAAAAAAGCGTTTTCCAACTTCGGTTCTATGGAAACTCCTCTGGTCCTGCCTGGGTATGACCACATATGCCCATACATTTTAAGTGTTTTTTATAGTCCAAACGGACTTTTTTAAAAGTGTAAACAAAAAAATAAAGATAAAAAGTGTTTTTTCCACATTAGGACTGTGGGTACTGCTCAGGTCCTGGCCAGGTACAGGTAGGCCCTAAGGAAGGATCGGTCTGGTACGTGTCGTACTGGGACCAGTCACTCTGCATACAATTACCCAACTTCTCAGACTATAGTTTTGCCTTATTTTGATTAACACACACAAGTTCACCATACCATAAATCCCTGGTGTTAGGTTTAGTTAATCAGATTCTCAGAACAATCATGACCCATGAGTTATCCTAGGTAGAGGAAAGATTAGTTGTTTGTAGATATGTCTGCACATTCATTGATAGTGTTTGTCGTAAGTTGTGATAGGCCATTTTGCTGATGGTTCTATTGTTGGTTTCCAAGTAACAGCACAAAATGGTCTAATCAAGTAAGCGCAGAGGAAAAACATCCATGCTCCATGAGTTTATCCTAAGTGACGCCTAGACTAGTTATTGTATAAATGTTTGTGCGTTCATTGATAATGTTTGCTGAGTCATGATGGGCCATTTTGCCAATGGTTATTTTTCTCTTCTACATGGAATAGCATGAAATAGGCCGAAGCTGTTGAAAATGTTAATAATGCATGAAACCTTGAAGAATAGTTTTTGATCCTTTTATCATTAGCCAATCGATTAGTTAAGAGTTGGGTAGCTATGATTGAAACCATGCCGACAGTGAGGACACTAAGAGGTGAACAGTTCTTGTACCGAGTGTTATAAAGTGGAGTTCTATGCAAAACATTTTCAATTCTAACTAGGCTGAAGGCAATATGTCCTTTGATCATGGCATGGATCATTGGAGAAGGAATTCCACTTGAGGTTTGAGGTGGGCATGCATGAATCAATGCCTCTAGAAACAGACTCCTTTACAACAATGTTGAGAGAATAATTAATACTCTCACATTCAGTTGGTGCTCAAGGAGGAGTACAACGATGCTAATCTTCAAACCATTCTTGCTGCTGAGCTTTGTGTTGCATCTTGAGAAAGGACCAATTAGTAACTGTGATTATCAAAGCTGCAATTTTGTTTTCTTTCTCACCTTAAAATTGTTTGAGGGAGAAGAGAAAGATGGGTGGATTCAACATGTACATTCACAAATCTGTGAAGCCAAATCAATGCTGGATCGTAATTGTGCTTTCTTTCTACCATCATCTGCTCAATATAGCATCACACACAAATGTGGTGAACCAATAAAGCTTTTGATATTTGGAAATTAGAACAAATAGAACCTTATACCAAAAATTAAGAAGGCCAGATGAATCTACTTTGGAAGGAAATACAGTAAGACTGGACAGATTCAAATCAATGCCTTGTAGATAAAGATGCAAGTGGGAATGTGAAATAGAGCACAAGGCTAGTAAAAAGACAAGCATCCTTTTAATTTGAGGATGGCAAGTGCATGGAATGTTATGAACTCAAGAATCCAGGATCAACTTGAAACTAAACAAGCATCCTTTTAATTTAAGGATGGCAAGTACATGGAAGGTTATGAACTCAAGAATCGAGGATCAATTTGAAACTAAATTACAAAGTTGCAAATCAACACCACAAGACATCCAATATGGTCCAAGAACTCTGAAGTTGAAATTTGTTCAAACCTGGAAACCCCATCAAGACAAAGGAGTCACTTCTCCGAATCCCCATATAATGGAAAAGGCAATGTCACTTGCATTTCAATTAGAAGCAATTCAGCTCTCATAGACATTAATATTTTAATGTAATTGTTTACAAAAAATCCAAACCTATAGCGAAGTATTACACTTAAATAAGGAAAATCCTATTAAGCAGGTTTTTTACAAAAGTCACTTAAATCAGTCATGAAGGAACTAAGATTGATGGAGATGCTGACCATCGATAATACTTTCTTCTGCATGTTTGCAATAATCGGTTCACTGTGCACAATGATGATGATGATGGATTGCGAAAAACAAGAGCCTTGTCTTAGTCCTCTTGGATCCGTGCATGAACCTCACAAGCTTCTCTGTGGAAACCTTCCCATTACACCAATCTATTGAACAAGTTCATCCCAGCCATCACAGGGTGAACAAAACCTTTTAATAAATCCTTCCCCATGCAGACGTTGCTTCACCCTTTGCAAGCCATCAAGAATCTTTTAAGGAAACTGTGACAAGGGATTGTAGAATAAGATTGCAAAGGAGGTTAGTCCAAACGTTATTGAATAAAATCCAAGAACAATTGCATGAACTAGCACTCTAGGCTTCTTCCCAAAGGTGAGCTTAATTACAAGATAAAGAACCCAATTGAAAGAAGACAAAAATGACTTTTACCTTCCTTGTGGACTCCATCTAGCAATTGTGAAACAAAGGCATGAGCTCGGTCTATGAACTAGGAGTCTTTATCAATGCATTGTCCATGTCGATGGCATCTCCCCTTGTCCACCAATGGCTTTGGTCAATTTAGTTGAATAATGGTGAAGCTCTTTAGCAATAATTTGCCATTATTTCTTTACACAAAAGCTTAATAGAAAAAGGTCATGGCTCTTGTATTTATATTTTTCCAACCGACTCCAACCCATGTGTGGTTAAGCTTGGGTTAAGGTTGGGAGGTTGAAAACATTTATGTTTTGGGATAGACGCTGCATTTATGAAGCATGGCTCAACATTCTTAATATTTCTTATTTATGTTGATATTTCCAATTTTTAACTTTGAGGCTGATGACATCATATTTCTTGATATTTGTTGAAATTTCAGTTTCAAAAATTAGATATTCATTAATTCAACATGGATTTTTTACTTAAGCATTTAACTTGATTTGTTTGGTTAAGCAATCTTGATTAAACTTTTTGCAAATTTCAGAATTTGATTAATTGCCATACACTATTGGTCAAAAAAGTCTATTTGGTAGGTCACAATTTGACTGGAGATTAATTAGAGGAAGGTGACAATTGCATACAGGGCAATGCCCTAATTAGGGATGTATTGACAAGGTTCGATACTTGCACATGAAGTGTGCAAACGAAATTGGAATGTTTAATGATTTCTAATCTTAATTTGCATTATTTGCAACAAATATTTCTAATTGCAATTTGAACATGAGAATGGTGAGAATTGGATGTCTACATTTTGCCCATGTTTGAGAAGGCATTGCAAGACATAGACAAAGTAATGTCTTTTCAAAGAATGAAAAATACGTTAAAACGAAAATTTGAAAAAAATATACAAAAAAAAAATAATAAGCAACCCATGATGCCACCTCGAGAGGACATGCAGGAATGAAAGATATGGATGGGCTCTCGAAAAAGAGAGGGAAATAGGAGAGAGGTATCCTAAAAGAAGCAACACACTTTGCCCTGCCCCAAAAGAGGGTGAAAATTATTGGCTTGGAATTAGAAGAACTTTACCCCAGTATGGCAAAATGATAGTATAGGTCTTGAATAAGACGGTCCAGATGGATAATAATTTGCCCCAACAGGGCAGCTATTGACGGTAAAGGCCCCAAAGAGGGTGGTCTATATTGATAACAATAATGTGCCCTAGCTAGGCAAATATGTATGAACTAATCGAGTGTGCCCCAGGAGAGCAAATGTAAGTGTGGATTGGTCTAGAGAGATTTTCCCCAGTAGGGCAAAAGTTGATCACATATTGGTCCAGATGTGAAGAAAGAGATGAAGAATAATCCCTGAAGAATGATGGGAAATAATTAGAAGAATATGAAAATGAGGATGACTCCTTGGTATACGTTCAAATGTATCATGAGTAGCATAGAAAGTAGCCATGTTGGTCCTATTGAGGGGATTAGTGAACAAGGAGAAACGTCGTCGCATTGCCGAGTAGACTCCCACGATTGGATTTTTGATATAGCACGAAACGGTATGCATCATGATATAAAACACCAAGGTGATTAGGCCGCCATGTGTATAAAGACTAACCCCCAATCCAATAGACAATGTCAACAAAGCACTAATGATAAAAACCATGATGGTAATGCTGATAAATGTCCAAGGATGGACTCCAGTGCAATTGTGTAACAAGGAACACCCTGATGATGGCCTAGTTAGCATAATGGACGGAGTCGAGGCAACAACAATGAAAGCAAACAAACAAAGAACCATAGTTCCATGGAGTTTCCTGATGGGGGGACGGGGGGATGTGGGGACAGGTTTCTGGGACAGGGGGCCTAAGTTTGGGGTGGCGGCAAGGGAGGTGGCAGGGGAGAGGTGAAAATACATATAGTACTTGAAAAATTAGTTATAAAAAGATGTATAAGGAATAAATATACTGCATTGAACATCAACAATTTAACATTGTGATTTAATCATTTAATTTTTGAGTTTGATCCATTGAACCAATGAACATTGAACATTAAACAATAAACATTAAACATTGAACATTGAATTTTTAAAATTTCATAATGATGATTCATGATTACAATCAAGTATCAACAATGTTCAAAAACAAAATACTAAAATAGTGAAATACTAAATAGTAAATACAAATGACTCAATGAGTCAATGGCTAATCATCCCCAATGTCGAACTCCTCATCACTAGAACTGCTAGACTCCACATGCTCAAGCTCCTCCAAGTTAATACCAATCAGCCCTGTCTGTGTAGCATCATCATCAATCTATGCTGACTCCTCTGGGTCTACATCCCATCTGGTTGCTGGACTCTCCTTGTATGCAAGTGTGTTGCGATCAATGAGACAAAAGGCACTATGTACAGCCACAAGCTTCTCTGCCCTCTTAGAGGTAAGCTTGTTCCTCTTCATGGAGTGGATCCAGCTATAAGTAGACCAGTTCCTCTCAGCAGCAAAAGAACTAGAAACCTGAGACAACAAACGAATGGCTAGATCAGTGGTCAACGAACAAGGCCCATGCAAAGTCCACCACAAAATTGGTTCCTCCTGTGCCATTGTCTCCTTATCTATTTCAGCCTCCTGTGAATATCCCCTAAGAGTGGAAAATTTTGTCCAGCCAGTACGAATGATGTTGGCCTCTGTAGAATCATATATTTTCTGAATGGCCTTCATGAACCCTGCCTTCATCTCAGCATCTTGTATAGGTGTAAGTCTACCAGGGCTTTTCACATACCACTTCAGGTTCAATGCATAGGCAATCATGTGTAAGGGAGTGTTGAGCTTTTCCCATCTACTGTGAATGATCGGTTGAATATGCTTTGTGTAGAATTGCAATGAGGGGTCCTCTCATACAACCTTCATTTGATCAAGCATGGTATCAATGCACTCATACACCTCTCCAAGGGTAGGTGCATTAGCATCCCCATATATGATCATTGTGAAGACTAGAGTAATGATGGAGAATATATTTGGCATCAGCCCAAAAAACATCGCTCTTCACCACCTCCTTCACCCTCTTCCCTACTCCGTCTTCGACTCAGGCCACTGATTCCATTTTGTTGTCATAACCATTAGTTGCAATGCCTCTTGCAACTCAAGCATCCTCTCCAAGAAAATAAAGTATGATGCATACCTAGTCTCTATAGGTTTCAAGAATTCTTTCTTGGAGAAGGTCCTGAAGAGTGCATGTGAAGTGTGGTGGTTGCAGATAAACATCTGCACATCTCTAGCATCATTAACCACAACTTTGATCCAGTTGATTTTTTCAATGTCCTTCAATGCATTATTCATGGCATGCACACAAGGAGTCCACCAAATATGTCTATAGGCTGCCTCAATTAATTTCCTTGCTGATTAGCACACATGGGCTGTCACTACTTGCACCACATTCTGTGGCCCAACCTCCTCTATAGCATCTTTTAGGATCTAGAACTGAAAATCAGCATCCTTGTGATGCCCTGAACATTCAATAGCCCTAAGGAAATAAGGGCCAGCTATACTTGTAGCCATGATATTGATGAGTGGATGATGCCTAATGTCCGTCCACCCATCCATGGCAATGATGCATCCACTAGAGACTCAAGTATGCTTCATTTTCTCCATTAAAATATTAATTTTGGAATAGTTCTTTTCCAAGATTGTTGTCCTCGATTTAGTCTCTCCTGGTGGCACATATGATGGCCCTGCTCTTGCTATTTTTGCCACGGCCTCCTTATAATAAAGAGAACGAGCCACATGGAATGGAATGCCATTGGCAAAAAAGAATTTGCCAATGGCATCATCTCCCTCATCCTTTGCTTGCACATTGAATAAATCCGCCAATGGATTTGAAGTATCACTAGTCATCTTGTGTTTCCCCTTAGGCCCTGTTGCCCCTGAACTAGATGGATTCATTGCCATTGGCCTCTCCAAAGTACTAGAAGTAGAACTTTGTCTCTGATGACCCCTCCCCCTTGGGAGCAAAGTAGTGATGAAGGTGCATCATCTTCATTGGCACCTTATAATTTACATATTTCAGCCCTCAATTTCAAATTTTTTTCCACCTTTTCACATACATCTACGCCTTTGCCTCGGATAAGAAGGAGGTGAGCATTTGTTCTAGTCATGCTGCCAGACCATTCAAGGTCACATAGGTTGCACTTCCATCTCCTAGTGCCCCCAAATGTCCCAGGCTTTGATGGTACCTCGCTTGCAAATTGTTGTAAAGGTTTCTTTGGGTCAAAAGGACCCTTAGCATATTGTTGAAGGGCTTGTGAAGGGTAACTATAATTGGGACTCCCAACAAAACTAGTTTGTTTTCCATGGTCACTCCTCCCTCCTAAACTAGGATCATCATGTGCATAATCTGAATCATTGTCACTTTCAACTTCAACCTCAACCCCTTGAGGTTGAACCTCATCCTCACTCATGCTATGAGAACTCATAGTGGCACTGAAAGAAATGATTAGAATTTAAAAAATTAAAATTCAAACCATGCATAATGTAAGGGATCAAAATTTAAAATCAAGACATATGGATTTTGTTTTTGTTTTTCTTACTTTAGTTTGCTCGAAGCGCGGAAGCAAAGGATACACAAATAGGAATGCTTTAAAATGAAAATTTAAGCATTTGATTTGAATGAAGATTTAAAAAAATCAAAATTTATGACACAAGGATTTTGTTTTTGTTTTTCTTACTTCAGTTCGCTCGAAGCGCAAAAGCAGAGGATACACAAATGGGAATCCTTGTTCTTAAGATTTAAAAATTAAAAATTAAGCAATTGATTTATCATTTGAATCAACGTTGAAAGTTTAAAAATTAAAATTAAAAAATTATTTTTAAGCATTTGAATGAATGAGAATCACAAATAAATATAATAATTTTCCATTTAGAAATTCAAATGATTCAATGACATGAATGAAATAACAAAACAATTTACAAATGAATAATGATTCAATTAAACAAAAATTTAACAATTAAAAATCAGAAACTCAAAGAATTGTAGGGTCTACCTTGTGGGTGAAATGATGAAATTGAAGAGGCTCGAGTCTTCTTGGCAATGGCTTCTCTATCCTCTTCTTGATCTCACTTTCCCTCTCTTAATGTTCTCTCACTCTTGCAAACTTCTCCCTCTTAACTTGTTGCCTCTACTTTCAGCTCTTTACTTCACTCGATGAAGTTTATGTGTGATTTGGAATGAGAGGTAGAGGGTTTTTTATAAGCTTTTGGGAGGCCTTGGGGTGGCGGTGGGTCCCACTAGCAATTAGGGTTAGGCTAGAAAACACAAAAACCCAGTTTTTTTAAAAAAATAAAAAAACTTGCACTTTTTGGCGTCCACCTGCATGGGGGATGCCTGGGCGTTTCCTGAGGGGGCGGGGGACTTCTAGACGTTCCAAAGACATCTCAAAGTCCCCAAGACATCTCCTTTTGAAGGGACATCTCGGAGACGTCCTCTCTCAGAGGGAAATGTCTCGGGGACGGCAGCGAAGCGTGGTGGAACAATTGGGGGACGTCCCTGCATCCCGGGAATGTCCCCGTCCCGGAAACGTGGGGTTTTTCGGGGGACACGTCCCCATGGAACACTGCAAAGAACACAATCTAAATACAAAAAGTAAACAACTCAAGCCCAAGTAAAAGCAAAAATCAAGCACAACCTAAATGTACTTAGCCACAACACTCACACAAATGAACAAACTACCAATCAAAAGAGATGAAACACAATACAATAAGATAAAGAACTTTCAATTAATCATCAATTGTGCATGTGTAATGGATAAAGTGTTGCATTTGGATCATGAACAAGTTGTCAAAGCAATGCGAATGGAAGAATAAAGGAGTGGCCGCGCTGACCAAATGTGCTAGGCAAATGTTAACTTCAGGGCAAATGTAGTTCTCCCAAGGATATGGGATAGAAAGAAAATGATGACAAGAAAGTGATCAATTGGGGAAAATAGGAATGGGTTCGCAAAACGGCGACATCATAAAGGGAATGATGACTCGCAAAACGACAAGAGCGTAAAGATAATGATGGTTCGCAAAATGACAAGAACATAAAGATAATGATGACTCACAAAACAATGAGAGGGTAAAGATAATGAGAACGACAAAATGGAAATAAGAGTGGCCAAGCTAACCCAATGCCCCATGCACCCAAGCGCTGCCTAGATAGTCTATAGGGACCTCAGGCCAATCTAGTTTTCCCAAAAATGAGAGGGTGAAAGAAGGCAATGGTCCATGGAAATGATCGTGATGAAAATAAAAGAGGTTCCCACCCAGAAGGTTGCACGGCTTTGTAACTCTCATGGAGATTTTCAACCCCTTCTAGAACTAGAAATGTTTTTGGTATTTTGTCTAACATTTTCTAATAGTTTTGGGTTTTTTGGAATAAGAAAAGCAATATAATATGGACAAAGGTACAAGAAACCACCTAGCCAAGGAGAAACATCCTTAGGTAGGGATTCAAATTACAGCTAAACCAGCTGCAACGATATTCCTCTACAAACCAGCAACAGAACTTGAGGCAAAGGGGAATACCACGCAACAACAAATAGGAATGAAACGACACACAATGGAGAAATAATAAGAGGAGCAATAAGGAGTTTCAAGGAACATGTTGACATGCCCTGAGATACCGGCTTGGAGAGAAGTTGCTAATGTTGATGCTGATCACTTTGAACTGCTTCTGAAATATTCACTGAATCTATCTGCATACTTGTTGGTTGTAATCAAGATCATGACTAGTAATAGGATTAGAATGGCCCAAGCGAACAGGTAATGGAAAGTAGGAAAAATAAAAATTCTTCTTCTAATAGAATTAAAACAGTCTAGGCGAAACAAAATGGTTCAGGTAGGTAATTATGAATGGTTCAGATAACGAAATAAGAATGGTCCAGGTAATAGTATGCAAACGATCTAGGCGATATGGTAAAAGAATAAGAATGGTCCAAGTAAAAATATAAACGGGTGCCCCCAATCATGGGCTCTTATATACAATGGAACAGAATAAAAGTCAAACATGGAAACGCTTGAAGCGCAATATGTTCATGGGTTCCTCGAGCACCTGTCCATCTCAAACAACTAGCCTATATGCCCTGGAACCATAATTTGCAGTGACCACAAATGGACCCAACCAATTGGCTTTAAATTTACCTTTCTTTTTATGTTCAACATTGGTGTTTTTATGATTTTCTTTCAGGACCAAGTCACCAACTTCAAACTCCCTTGGAAAAATGTGTTTGTTATAGCTACAATGTAGCCAATATTGATAAGCTCGCAAATGGTCTAAGGTGGTCCAACGCTTTTCATCCAGAAGCTCCAACTCTTGCAATCTAGCAACTTTGTAAATTGCTTAGAACAAGTATATTGAAACCACTTAACCTTTTATCTGAAAAGGATGTCTGGGCTACTAAAATCCGCTGAAGTAGACTCGAAGTCGCCACTGGTGTTTGTAGAAACTGCCTCCAAAGGCTATGTACTAAAAAACACACCAACAATTCTCTAGTAGATGAATGTAGGATCCCACCAGGCATGCCAGAAACTGTTATCACTTGAACCGTGCACCCACTGAATTGGAAGAATTGGTTCTGTGAGACAATGGGATCATTCCCCAAGGTACAGGAGTCTTGCGCTCCTTGGGATGAACCTTTGAAGAAGGCCGACTTACTTCTAGTCTAAATTCATCTAATTTAGGATCAACATGCAGGCCTACAAAGAACAACGAAATCTACTGTTGATTCTAAATCTAAAATCTGTTGTCGAAAAAGGGGGAAGGGATGTTGAAAATAAAATGGTGATGCACCAAGACTAGATAGAGCAACTTTACAAGCTTTAAAGAACACACTACATATTGCAGAGGACAAGAAAAAATCATACAAGCTTTGATATGAACACTTCAATTGCATAAGTGATTCACATGGTGGTGCAAGACACAATACAACACTAAGAGGGATGACAAACAATCCACAAATAGTGTCTGCATAGACCTATATGCACACAGAATATGACCTGCAATAAAAAAGCCAAGTTCTGCACAAGGTGTTGGGATGGACAGCAATGAGAGGGATGAAAATTATCCACAGAAAAAGATCAACAAACCACGAGATGCGCACAGGATGCAGAACAATAGAGAGAGGTGAACTTAATTCTCGTTAAAATGCAAGGTTTAGACTATAAAGAGCTCAAGGAGGGAAAATTTTGATAACATTATTGTGCCTAGAAATGTCGACCATTTTACAATGTAAGACCTGGGCTTTTATAGGTAATGGGAAGCCCACAGGGAATTGATTACAATAAAAAATATAGCTTAGAGAATTAAATTGAATATCAAATATCGAGACACAATCTCTCTGCAAATCAGACAAGGCCAAAGGTAATCGGGACTCTGACTGCATCCTCGAGGCATGGCAATGCTTGCCTCAAACTTGAACTTGTCAACTCAACATACTTTCTCATTGGTTGTGCAGCAACGAATCTATAATCGCTCAACGACCACAACTCTATTTGCAAGCTTCCGTGTGCAAGAATGCGGTTGTAGATCACATAGAATTACTACCTTGGAATATTTTGACCTAATTCCACTGCTTATGCTTTCAATGTTGCTTCGTGGAGACTTTCACGCCATGCTTGTCATTAAGACACATCTTTGTCCTATATGCTCTAGTCATGATCTCGTCGTGCTGGTCTCGCTCATGCTTTAATGCTATTAGCTATATTAGCATTAAATTTTGTAGATTCGAGCTTAGTTCAATTCACTATACCAATTGCAACATTCCCTCGAGCCATTCATCTCGCAATCCTACGATCCTTGAGCCACCGCGCTTTGATTCTGCAAATCTTGCTTATGACGGTCTTGACAACCTTTAGGCTAGTACATTGATCGCATGGCATTATTCGGTTTGTCGCCTCCTTTGTTACTTGACCGCATAACCCTTTAAATCCATTTAGCTCTAACCGTAATCTATGGCCTACACATGTCGTTTCCCTAATTACTTCGAGCCCTGCGTTGTAGATCTATCAGTCGAACCGCGTGACAACTTATTTGCCTACCCTTTCTCTGGGCTTTGTCAGCCAGGCTCTGCCGAATGCCAGCTAGTGCTCTCTTATTCATTGAGCACTCCTGCCGCTATGTGCTCAGGGTCCGCTATCTCCTCCTGGCTCCTTCTCGATTTTCCATTGCTCGGTTGAGGCTTCAAATGCAATGTTGATTGTTCCTCCATGATGAAGCGAGATTTAGCCATGCGGCAACTTCTCGATCACCCGTTGTTTTGACATACTACTATGTTTGCATGGACCGCCCCAAGGCTATGGAGCAGCAAGATTGTGCAACATGGCGCCATCTCGCTCACCCACTAACCTAGGGCTCTGACATCATGTCTGGACTGTATGGAAATCTCCAAGAGAGCAGAGCAACGAGTTTATGCCATATGGCATCATCCCATTGACCCACTAGCCAAAAGGGTTTTGAATCGTACGGATGGTTCTAGCATTCCAAGTCATTGGGATTGCAACATATGGAAGCATCCCGATTGCCCGCTACTTTGCTGATGTGGACATCTGTTGGGCAACTTTGAAGAAATTTGACTAAGTGCCGAAATGCATTTTGAAAAGATTCGGGAATGCCAAGAGATCAACACTTGGCACTGAACAACTTTTGCAAAATCGGCTAAGTGCCGAAAGTCTTTTGAAGGAGGCACAAGCTGCTAGGAGATGCGAATGATTGTCGCATGGCATCGTTCGATTGGACTAGAGTACCGCTGCGACTAATAAATAGGGAAGCTGTCAAGATGTTGTCGTAGGTCCATCAAATTTGATCTCGTCACCTCTTGAAGCTGTCACAGGGAGATAAAAGAAACCTGAAATGGCTAAGTGTCAAAGCACTTCTTGACCCATTGGGCAACTTTTGAATAAAAACTGCTAAGTTCTATTGAGCATAAAAGTGACACATGGCTCCAGGCAAGGTTCAAAGAATCGACTAAGTCTTGAAACATTTCCTCTTCATGCAGAAAGCGCGACATAGCTTTGTGCCTTCGAAACTTTTGTTCGAAACAAAAATTTTGACTAGCCGCAACATATAATCCAAAGAGTAAAACACTTAGAAAAAATCTTGTGTGAAGACCATTTTTTGAAAACCTCCTAAGTCCTTTACTTCCTTCCTAACTTAGCCACTTCTGTCGATTTCCAACAAAACTTCAAAAACCTTTTTCTGTTGAATCTAAAGTCTTGAACTAAGATTTGGATGTTACTCTTCCATGGTGACCAAAAATGGTCAATAGTAAGTTCGAGTTTGAGTCCTCCCAAAGACTTGCACATTCCACTTCCTTCAATGAAATCCAATCTTCTCCTTCCCATGCCTCTTATTCACTTAAGGAACCTTCTCTATGTCACTCACCTCTTTCACCAAAGCTCATTACGCCTTTGTGCGATCCAATAACATTTTCTCTTTGCCTTTTACAATTGTTTGTGTAATGTCCCTTTCCCACTATTTATACTCTCTAGATTTTTTGGTGAATTTTTTTTCCAATATTGGGTATCAATAACATAATAAGCAACAACATACAAGATTAATATTCTAAACCCTACTGATGACACCAAGATCCCATGGATTTCTTTATTTTAATACTCATAGATTAAGACACCAAAATCTTATTGTAATGAACTGAATACTCATGAATACTAATGACAAGACAAATGGGTATTGAAATAACACACAAATCCCTGGTTATATATTATGCAGAGTAAAACCCAGGTTTATTGTGAACATACAACAAAAAACACTCATTATAGATTTGCACTGAACATCTGATCATAAATACAACTGATGGAAAGGTATAGAAGTATTGTAGCAGTAGTATAGATTACTGTAGTTGCAGTGCGGATCATTGTTGCAGCGGTACGGATCATGTGGCGATCGTACGGATCACTATAGTGGCGATATGGATCACTGTAGAGGCCGTACAAATCATGGTAACAGCGGTGCGAATCAATGTAACAGCAGTACGAATCATTGTAGTAATGTTGTAGCAAACTGAAAATGGAATAAATTTCAATCTTTCAACACAAATATGATCTTTGGATGGAATCACCACAACTGGTATTAGAGGGCTCCATCCTCCAATCCTACACACCAAAGGGTTTTCGTCCTTGGGTGAAAGATGAACACAAAAGCTAAAGCTCTGGAATCTAGATTGATTTCAATGAATAATGAATAATAATTCCTTTTGAGCCCAAATCCTCCTTTTATAATAATCTTTTTGACTCAACACTAAAAGCATTTAAAGCACTTTGATAAAATATTACTTTTTGCCCCATCTTATAATAATAATACATAAATGTCCTATTACCATGTTATGAAATTAAAGTTAATTGGACAACTTAACTTATTTCCTTGATTAAAAATATTTAGAAAAGGCGACATGACAGTCCACCCTTCCCAAAATTATTTGCCCTCTGTAATGTCCTTCTTAGGACAAATTTAGACAATTCTGGAATTGTTAGAAACCCTAAAAAAAATACAAAATTCTGAATATGATTCACTCAAGCATGTAAATAAACTTCAAACCTCATAGAATCCCTCTGAAAAATATGGAAATTCAAATATTAATTTTGGGTGAAACCTTTGAACATCAAATCTGATTTTTAGCCCAAATGCAAGCTTGGAAATTCGAATTAAACACAGCTGAGAGTATGAGTGAAAAACACTAATATTCCAACCCTCAAACAATATCAAGGCCAATGTTTGAACCCTTTAGTGAAGTTGCTCCACTCCCAGAGGCCTCTTTGAGTTGTGGCCACCTCCCAAACACTGCCCTATGGTTGTGCCCACCTCAATGAACCATCCAACCAGCTGCACCCAACTCAAATGATCCTCAAACAGTTGCGCCTCCCACAACTGCTCCCAAATTGTTGCAACACCCTTCAATTAGGCCTAACTACCAACAAAGGTGATATTCTACCCAATTGTGACCCCTGTATGAAGTCACCAAGATGAATTTGAGGGTTTTTGTCCCCAAATCAAAAAGCTAATGAGGGTTTTCATCATCAATGGTTGAACGTGCAAGCAAGCATGCCTCGCTTCAAAAGAATTGATTATTAGATGATCATGGATCCTAAAATGGACCCCTCCACCTTCCTTTATACCTTTCTCCTCCAAACCTCTCCCAAGTGGGGAGCTCCAAGTGGGAGGGGAAACAAATATTCAAAAAGTATCTCACTTAAGTTCTCATTAAGGGTTGACTTGCTTAAGTTGCCAACATAAATTTACTTTTGGCAAGTCAGAAAAATAAGAAAAGAACCATGTTCCCTAATCCTTCACCCATTTAACCCACAGGAAACAACAAGATAGGCTAAGGATCTTCAAACCTCACTAGACTTGAGAAGGGGACATGACAGTCCTCCACTTTCGAAATTGCTTGTCCTCAAGCAATGTTGTTTAAACTCCAATCCCTCCATATTGAGCCTTCCTGCAAATCCCTGGATCCAAAATCCATCCTTCGAAATTGTAATCCCATGATCTGAAAAAACTCTTACTATTTTCTCAGAGAATCTGAAACTGAACTATAATACAACACTCTTGAAGTTGGTGGGATTGCCAAATTCTTTCATCAAATATATTCCCCTAACCATGTGAGAGATAAGCTTATTAGCCTCCCAATACATGTCTTCTTGAATATCTTGCTCAAGAGCATCATAGTGTTTGAATGCACCAAAACCGTCACACTATTATAACCATAACAACTGAGTCCCATAGTTGTCAAGTGCCAACAATTATCATGGAGTCTACTCCATCCATCACCCACATCTATATGCTCTCCCTCGATGAAGCCTTCTACCCATGGCATGAGAACTTCTTCCATACACCTCCTTAAGGCTAAGGGCTGCCCCAAGTGCTCCCCATTGTGTTTCTGATGTACCCATCTTCTCTTCTCATGTAGTGGAGGATCCCAAACACTTGATTCATGACTATAGCCTTGAGCTCCCATGGGTCCCATGATGTTATTGTGAGCTGGTCCCTCCAATTCATGGCACAAAACAGCTTGCATGTACGCTGGAAACAAGTCATAACAGCAGCAATATCCCTGAATCTCATCCCAAACAACAGTAGGATGGCTGGTTGATGATCCCTAATAGGGGACATCTTCTATTAACAACCCTATGCAAGAAAACTCTCTCAACATGCACAAACCCACTACTGTTCAAACAACAGTAGGATGGCTGGTTGATGGTCCCTAATAGGGAACATCTTCTATTAACAACCCTATGCAAGAAAACTCTCTCAACATGCACAAACCCACTACTGTTCATGACTGATAACAGCAGCTCGTGATCTGCAATTATCAAAATCACTAAAGCAACAACGGTACAGGTGCTGTTAAACCGATATTCCTTTCCAAAAATCAGAGGTGTAAAGATTGGAAACTGCCCTATACTATCTGATAATACCTCAACAAGGGTAATGAGCTGAAAACTCTGCCACCATGTGACCACAAACTCTTCATCCTTGAATTCTATTTAATCAAATAAATATAACCAATACATGCCAATACTTATGTTCACCTCTTCTAGATTGTTGTTACTCTGATTACCTTGGACTCCAAAGGTTCTTATCATGATCCCCCAAATTATACCATTCAAAAAAGGGTTTGGGTAAGAATGTATCCTAGCTGATTGCTGGTTGTAGTAGTCATACCTTGTTGACTTTCTCTCCAATCGGCACCAAAGATGCTGGAATGTTTGCAAATAATGATCTCAATATGTGAGACCTCCTACACACCGCATCAAACAAGGAAACCTTCCCCATACTAGCAAACTCAGATTCGTTAGTTTTCTGAGTTGATTCCATATTTGCATTCATTAGGGAAAGTTCCACAGGACACTTTAGTTGCACCTACCTGATTGAAGTTGGGAATTTACTGCAATGATTATTAGTTAAGATTGGCCTTATATCTATATGTATCTGAATTTGCAATTCTGAAAAGCTACCCTTTTCTTCTAGGCTTGAATAATTTTTCTTTTGATCTCCACCTGTCTTCCTTGCGAGCACCTCAACAACCCACTTCCTTTTGTCAAGTTTCACGTCATTGGACTTGCGAACATGATTTTGAGCTGCACGAGTTCCTTCGATGCTGCCCAAAGCATGACTGAAGTGTTTCATTCCTTTACTAAAAATCAAAATGGTGATGGCTGGAAAACATCTTGTAACAGCTATACATTCCCCATTCCTCCAAGAGTGGAAATCTTAAATGTAGTTTGGGACCAACCCAACCATGGCCTGCTGATTCATATCATTTTGATTATCAAAATTACATCTATTTTGTTGACCACCTTTCCTCATCAAGCGTTCTGTGGGAACTATCTCTGTTTTGTCAACACCTATGATCTCATCTTCAATTGTGGAACTCAGCTCCAAGGAACAATCTATGGATTGATCCTTCACAGCTTTGTTATAATACACTATGTATCCTATATGACTCCTCATGACCTCCCTTTCTAATCAATTGCCACAGATGAAGAATGCCAAAGTAGATTCAAAGCTTCCATTTGCTTCGTCATTCAGAATTTTGCCCAAGTCCCATATGCCAACATAATGTCTAAACATCACCACTCACTTATTCTGAAAAATCTGGATATCAACATGTTGTTTACCTTGTTCATGTCTAGAAATATCTATGGGACTCCATCTTATGATACATGGGCAGCTTTGTGACTTACCTTCTTGACCTTTGACTACAACTGTTGGATCAAGATGATGCAAACAAAATCTGTTACATATATACAGCTCATAATATATGGAGGATATCATGCCAATGTTGAATGGAGTATTAGCAACTAAATCAAAATCTGTATAAGAAGAGAATGCTGCTGCTGTCCTATCTAGCACACCATGTGGCATAGACCTTGTATAGGGGACAGCCATTTGCTAAATTATCACCAATCACCATGTTCACTATTGTGATGCATTCATTTGCAAATATGACTATTGTTTGGGCATTTGCACTCTCTATCCAAACATCAAATCTTAATCCAACAAAGATGGTATTGGTTTGAATTTGCTTTCCTTGTAATTGAGCTGCTCCATTGTCACTTACCTTGAGAGCACTATCGGATGTGAGGTGACATGCCTTTGAACCTATCATTTGACTTATGAGTATTTGGGCCTCTTTATTATAATGATTCTAAGCATATCTTGTAATCCATCATACTCCCTCTTTAAAAGCAGCTAACTTGAATGCTTCCTTTGGTTCCTCCAAAAGGTGCACACAAGTATTTGTGAACCAGTTAGAAATCTGATTTACAATTAGTCTTACTAACACAATTTTATCTAGTCCATTGGAGTAAGGATGGATAAGAGGATCAATCAACCCAACTTGCAAAACAACAATTGATTGTTTGGGCATATCTTTATGTGGATCCCCTGCATGAACCATACCTTGTTGATATTGAATGACATGTGGCTTGTAGCTAAGATATTTGACCCTTCTTAGCATGTTGTCCATGATGACAAAAAATCTGAAATGGCATAGTATGAAACAACAAATCTGGAACATTATTTTCCTCTTCATACCTTAGGCTGTAATCAAATTGCTTAATCTTAGTTGTTGGTCTAAAGATTCCCGCAAGCTTAAAACCAACATAAGTAATTGGTAAGACACTTTCTTCATGTGCATGCCTCACAACAAGGTCTTCCTTGAATTCCCTCTCATAAACCTCATGCAAATCTGATTTTTCTTCATATTTAGAAATGCCATAATGATGATTCATGAGCTTACCTTTCTCCTTATATTTCTTTAGGTGTCATTTTGCTTGAATAGATATCAACTTAGCTTCCTTAGCTCTTATTTGCCATTCATCACACCTTTCTTGGGTACTTGTCACATCCTCCGCACTTGACTGCAATGTAGTTGATTTCCTTTCAATGCTAGGATCCACTTTTGTTTCTCTCTTTCCTCATCATAAGGGCATAAATCTCTTCCTCTTGGGCTAGAACCTTTTTTCCACTTTCCGTTTGTATGATAGGTGCCTCCATGGGTTGTTCTCTCTGCCTTCCTTGCAACCTTGATTTTTATTCATGCTCCACCATGCTGTAAGTCTCCTTGTGTAGCTCATGGTTTAGGCCTTGGTCCAATTCCAACTCGATTTTTCTTCAATTTCATGAAGTTGGTGAGTGATAATTCTTTCCAGATCTCGATTGGAGGGGCTTTATACTCAACGTAGCTAGAAGCAATGTTATCAACTACGGAACGCTGAGTTTCCATCACCATAATGGTTTTTCCTCTTGGAAAGAAAGTAGGATGGAAGGACCTAGATGAAGAATCACTCATGGTCTGGCTGAGTATTATTGTTTGCCCTTAAAGAACTTCCTTCATTCGGATTTTGCATGGTATGGATCAGTCGTGCCATCATCTTAGCCAATCTATCTTGCCCTTGGTAAAACCTCTCAATCATAGTATCATCAAAGATTTTGACTGCCATTTTATCTTCTCTATCTGAATCACAAGTTGGCTAGAATCAAGCTCTAATACCAATTTAATGTCCCTCTTAGGACAAATTTTGACAATTTGGGAATTGTTAACACCCCTAAACAAAAAAAATAACAAAATTATGAATATGATTCACTCAAGCATGTAAATAAACTTATGACATCATAGAATCCTTCTGAAAAATATGGAAATTCAAATATTAATTTTGGGTGAAACCCTTGAACATCAAATCTGATTTTTAACCCAATTGCAAACTTGAAAATAGGATTTAAACACAGCTAATAGTATGAGTGAAAATAATAATATTCCAACCCTCAAATGGTATCAAGACCAATGTTTGACCCCTCTAGTGAAGTCGATCCACTCCTAGAGGCTTCTTTGCATTGTGACCACCTCCCAAACCCTACCCTATGGTTGCGCCCACTTCAATGAACCCTCCAAATAGCTACGCCCACCTAAAATGGTCCTTAAACAGCTGCACCTCCCTCTATTGGCTCTCAAACTGCTGCACCACCCTTCAATTAGGCCCTAACTACCAACAAAGATGATATTCTGCCCAACTATGACCCATGTATGAAGTCACCAAGATAAATTTGAGGGTTTTCGTCCCCAAATCAGAAACCTAATGAGGGTTTTTGTCCTCAATGGCTGAACGTGCAAGCAAGCATGCTTAGCTTCAAAAGAATTGATTGTTAGATGATCATGGATCTGAAAATGGACCTCTTTACCTTCCTTTATACCTTTCTTCTCCTCCAAACCTCTCCCAAGTGGGGTGCTCCAAGTGGAAGGGAAAACAAATATTCAAAAAGTGATTCACTTAAGTTCTCGTTAAGGGTTTACTTGCTCAAGTTAGAAAGCCCTATTTTCAAACCAATTACAACAAGTTGCCGACATAAAGTTACTTATGGCAAGTCAAAAAAAAAAAGCAAGCTCCCTTTTGTTTCACCCCTTTAGCCCATGGGAAACAACAAGCTAGGCTAAGGGTCTTCAAACCTCACTAGACCGAGAAGGGGACATGACATCCTCAAGCAATGCAAGTTCAACTGCTCTGACTCTCCCCAAATGACCATCTCTATAATAGCGGATCCCCATTTCATTCTTGGGAATTTGAAATTTCGTGTTCTGAATACCTTGTGTGATGCAGTCTGTTCCTTTGGATGCAAAACTTTGGCTAAGGCTTGTTTATGTAGTTCCATTGAAGCCTTCTCCATCTCTCTATGTAATGCATATATTTTGTCTTTCTCAAAGTGCTTTGCTTGTCGATCCATAGTCATGTACAAAGCTCTTGTAGGCTCCTTATATATACCCAAACTGGTTGTTTGTTTTGTTTCCGCAACTTATAGCTTTATCGGGTGCTACTTTATGTGAAAAATGAGCTCATCACCATGTTTTCGCTGCATTACCATGATACAATTGGGAGCTTAAAATTCTGCACCATACGACACTTTTGCAACTATGAAATTTTTTGCCCTTCTTGTCCTTTCATAAGGCTCAAAATTACCTAAAGGTTGTGGCTTTGATGTTGAATAAAGACTAATAGTAAAAACTATTTATGCCTCATCTTTCAATATGTTATGTACCATGGCCACAATCATGTTTGATGCATTGCTTAACATAAGTTGTAAATTTCCATGCTTCTTTGTTTTCATTGCAATTAAAAATATTTCCCTTGACACCTCCCAATGAGTAGTAGCGAAAGCATTACCATAAGCTTCTCAGACTCTCCTTACAATAGGTAGAGATTTACTGTAGTTTCTATTAGCAAGTTTTGTCATTTTAATAGTCTAATATGTTATTATCAGCAATTCCAAAATTTAAAGATGCGGCCAATGTCGATGGGTAATTATGAGAACATCCCGAAATTCTACAACACCTTCTTGGGCAGCTATGTCTTTAGAATTATCTATTTTATTCTTTGCCTTGAAAACTTTATTATTTTCTATCAACTTCTTCTGAAATTGATGAAACCTATTCCTTTAGCAATCAACAGAAAATGTAGAAATTTGATCAATATGCAATTGTACCTTGGCTTGTTCTTGGCTACAAACTTCTTGTTGTTGCTGAAATTTGGCTTTTACACGTTGCGATTCCATTGTTTTTATTTGTTGTGTAAATTGTTGTTTGCAAGCTACACACTATTTAGAAAAATTTTGAGGGCTATTCTTTAACCCTCATTTTCTCTGAGCTAGAACAATTGTTTCCTTCTTTGTTCCCCAAGTTTGTTGTTTACCTCATTTTGAAATTTATTGGAATGCTTCAATCTTTCTTGTTGTCCTTTTGTTGAGCTCCTCCTTAATTGAGCAACATAGATTACATTTGCACCAATTTCCACCTCTTCAATGGGACGTGCCCCTGTGATTTTTGCAACATATTCTTCTTGTACTTCACTCGCCTTCACATTTTCTTGGATCTGATTAGATGTACCAACATTCTTGTTGCTAGTTTTATCCCTGATATGAACCTTAGAAACTCTATTGTATTCTCCAACGAGTATATAATTTGCATAGCTTTCACATTGCCCAATAGTAACTGTACTTCCAGCAATCTTCTAATATGTGCTAGCAATAATAAAATCAGCTTGATTCATTGCAAAAACGTTTATTGTGAATTGACATGAGAAACCAAACCTTTTCCAGCATATGTTCAAATCTGCATATTTGGTCCTCTCCCAAGGATGTGCAATGCTGCAAAGAATGACTTTCAATTTTGCAACCAATGAAGCCACAAGGTTCCCCTCAATGTAATTTTGTAGTGTTTCAAAAATCTTTTGCAATTTCTCCTTTGTGCATCTTGGGGTTGCTGACATGTTTGGAGCTTGAATCCAAACTTATGATGTGTTGGGTTCTTTTATTTAGCTGTGATCCTCAAGCAAATAACTAAATGCCACTCTATACTAATTTAGAAAATTTTGAATATCAAAATGGTGTTTATCTAGCTTGCCATAAAATGAGAAGGTATGAATGCCTTCCACAACCAAGCATCTTGCTGCCCCTCCTACTTCCATTTTTCTAAATGTCACAACTTTCCCTTCTTAAGTAAAGTTTATCTCCTTGGATTGAGGATTCTGAAAGTATTGTGCCATGAACTGCAACCACTGAACTTCCATGACCAGGTTAGTATTCATAACATATATCTTATCAGCAATAATGATATTGAACTCGTCACCAATTTTACCCTTCATGTGTCTCAAATATCATATGGATCCCATATCTGAATGCATAAGCTACCTTGAGCAAAAGGATGTATGTGCCCTTTCACATTTTTACCCATATTAAAATGCTTCCTATGATGACAAAAGTTTTGGCACTTATGTTCATAGGCATATGTTACTTTACACCAAGAAGCATTTAGTGGATTACCTTCTTGATTGTTTACCACAAACGGTGGTTCATAAGGATTACCAAAACCTTCTTCTTCCTTAGCGTGGTTAAGCAGAATCTTCCTTAATGTGCCATTACTTCCACATAAATACAGTTTATCACACATGATAAATGGTATGCCAATGTTGAGTGGTAAATCAGCAATACTAGCAACTGAATCAAAACCATTATGAGAAAAGGAAATTGTTGTTGCCCCACCAAGCATGCCATTGACTTTGTATGGAGATTAGTCATTTGCCCACTTACCGCCAACCATAATGACAAATATTATGACACATGAATTTGCAAATATGACCATGGTTTGGGCAATTGCACTCTCTATCCAAACATCAAAGTTGAATCCAACCAAGATAGCATATGTATGAATTTGCTTACCTTGTAAGAGAGTTGCTCCATTGTCACTTTCCTTGAGACCACTATCAAATGTGAGGTGACATGCCTTTGGACCTTGTATGGGACTCATGAGTCTCAGGGTCTCTTCATTATAATTATTCTGACCATATCCTATAATCCATGAATTCCATAATACTTCCTCTTTACAAGTAGATAACTAAAATGCTTCCTTTGGTAACTCCAAAAGGTGCACACATGTATTTGTGATCCAATTAAAAATATAATTTCTAATTAGTCTCACTAGCACAATTTTATCTAGTCCTTTGGGATAAGGATGGAGTAAAGGATCAATCAACCAAACTTGCAAAACAACAACCAATTGTTCTCGCATACTTTTTTGTGGTTCCCATGTATGAACAATACCTTGTTGATAATGAATGCTTTGTTGTTGCCGCTGAGATGTTTGACCCCTTTGTGACTTGTTACCTGTTATGAGTTCTGAGTTTCTGCCAAATAGTATATGCCTCTTTGCTTGAGAGCATAATGGGGTTTTACTGAGCTTAAGAGGTGTTTTGTGGATGCCCTTAGAAATTACTAGAACATCTTTTACAATTTTGTAAATTAACAAGTAATGTATGTTCCTCCTTGACTTCATTAAAACAAAAAACAATTGATAAAAGATCCTTAGCTTAGACTTCAATGGCGGATTCTTCTGTACCCTGTTGGACCTTTGTTTTCGTTCTCTCTTCTTTTTCCAAGAACATATTCTTTGGTTCCTACTCCTTAACTTCTATCAGTTTCAACTTTTCCTCTTTCTCAACCTTCTTATGTATTTGTATAGACATCTTTTATTTGGATTCCTCACTTTGAGTAACTCCAAGTAATCATCAAAGGGAACTTGAGATTTAAAACTATTTGGCAGCCCTTGATACTAGTCAAGGATTTTGGTGGCCTCAAGTTTGTACTTTTCCTTGTCCTTTTGTATTTTAATCAACACCTCTTGAATAGGATCTATATTTTCTTCCCTTTGTAGGAACTTTGCTTGAAGAAACATGGGTCAATTACTTGTTGAAGGACTCCTTTGGGTAGCCTTGTTCTGAGTTATATTTTGCAAGGTTTGTATCATCTATGTCATGGATTCTTTCATTGTCCTCTAGATGGTGCATGTCAATCTCTCTGACTTTGATTGATGGCTTCATTCAAGGAATTCATTTCTTCTGTCGGTATTTTCTTTTTACCATCTTCCACGATTTCCCATCTGATTCACAGGCTAGCAAGATCACAACTCTAATACCACTATAATGTCCCTTTCCCACCATTTACAATCTTTGAATTTATTTGCGAATTCTTTTTTCCAATATTGGGTATCAATATCATAATAATAAACAACATACAAGATTAATATTCTACACCCTACTAATAACACCAAGACCCCATGGATTTATTTATTTTAATAAGCTAAAAATACAATGCAACTGAAATCTTTTCTTGTAATGAGCTTAATACTCATGAATATTGATGACAAAACAATTGGATATTGAAATAACAAATACAAAAATACCTAGTTATATAATATTAGAGTACAACCGAAGTTTACTATGGACATAGAAAAGAAAACACTCATTACAGATATGTGTTGAAAATCTGATCATTAATACCGCTGACGATAGGGTACAAATGTACTGTACCTGTGGTATAGATCACTATACCAACAATACGGATCACTATAGCAGATGTATGGATCATTGTACCAGTAGTACGGATCACTATAGCAGCAGTACAGAACATTGTAGTGACGATACGTATCATTGTAGCAGTGTTATAGTAAACTGAAAATGAAATCAATTTCAATCTTTCAGCACAAATATGATCCCTCGATGGAATCACCACAAATGGAATTAGAGGGTTTTCATCCTCCAATCTTGCACACCAAAGGGTTTTCGTCTTTGCGTGAAAAGATGAACACAAAGGCTCAAACTCTAGAATAGGGTTTGATTTCAATGAGAAATCAATAATAATTCATTTTGAGCCTAGCTCCTATAATAATCCTTTTAGTTCCAACACTAAAAGCATTTAAAACACTTTAATAAAATATTACTTTTTGGCTTGCTTTATAATAATAATACACAAGTGTCCTTTTACCATGTTATGAAAAATAAAGTTGCTTGGACAACTTAAACTATTATTATTAAATTATTTTCTTAATTAAAAATATTTAGAAAAGGGGGCGTTACAGTTTGAGTCATACATCTGACGTGACCCTCCCTTTTTCTTAGGATACTTGGTAGTTATCGCCTTCTCCCTACCTTCACCATACCCATAGATGCTTTGTTCCCTTTCATCTAGAAGATACATTTCCTTAGATATTTTAATCTTACACATATTGCATAGACTTTGAACTCACCTGCAACTTGACATACACCTAATATGCGTAGACAAATTTAGCTTTTCATTCTAAGAGTCTCAAGAGCCCAATCTATCAACAACTTCATCCAAGAGGAATTTGAGCTATTAATGATCCTCTTGGTTCACACAAGAACAAAAATTTTGCCTCTTTTGTACATGTATATGTTGACACTAGAAACTCTAACATGTAACTATTCAATCCACCTCTCCAACACACATCAATTGCACGAGTCCAAGCCTTGTCAGTGTTCGTCAACATCTCAACCTGATCTTCCATCCAAACATATCTCCTACCAAGATTCCTAATACGACCCACAACACACACCATTAACCATGCATAAATATGCTTTGGCATCTCCACAAAGAATACTTCATACAAACCACTATACAACTCACTTTGCAATCCTCGTCCTTTGGCTTACCAAGAAAAACTTAGGGTTTTACCTTCAAACCACACATCCATGAGTTCCAGCATGATACATTTTGCCATATACTTCACGGATTTTCATAACTCATTCAAATAGGGTCCCAACAATGGAACCAAAAATTTTGGCTTTATTAGTCAACTTTCTATCCCTATGCAAACTTGACTACACTCAACACATAAAACACTCCCACACTAGTATATCACTTGAGCCGAAGACAAGCATTCCCAAGGCCCTAGTTATGAGAATTTTTCATAAATAAATGATGATGTGCATGACCAACATAATCAAACCCTAACAATCACTAAAGTAAAAGTGAATGAGAATACAAATAAACACACACACATTATAAAATCCATTGTCATCTCATATATTCACTCACAATGAAGCATTCATTATATTACAATTACAACTCTCATCTTTAACAAGACGATATGCAACCTTACACTATGATTTCCAGATCTAGATCTCTTTCTCTTCACTCCTCACCACCAAACATGTAATTAAGCTCTGAAAATGGTCAAATTTGAGGAATTTTAAATAATGGGAACAACTTTATTTCCAATACCTATAGCCAAGAGTGTAGAGTTTGGGTCTTCAGTTTGTAGGAGGGGCCTTGGTTCCACTTGGCTACCTAGCTGACGACATCTTCCCCTTTCTACATGTTCCATAACTTGCCCCTACATCATCTCCTATTCAAGATTCACTACTCCATGGCTAGCCTCCCACAAAACTTCCAAGTCCTTGTTATCTAGAAGGTGATCAACATATAGGAAAAAATGGGCAGCCATTTGTAGAGGGAAATTTGAGAAACCATTACAGCCAATTTCTTGATAGATTCATTGGTATAACTTGAATTTGTTCTTTTTGCACTTGCATGATTCTCGTTACCCTTCGGTCCAATGATAGTTCTGACTAACTGCACATCAATTGCCTCTATGATGGCAAAAATGTGTAAGGCAGCCGTTATTGACTAGTCTTGACTAACTACACATCAATTGCATCTACACAAAGCAATTGTCTTACCGAGCTACTGAACAAAAGAAAGAATGAAACCAAGATCTTTCTACACACAAGCGATTATACGGAGACAAAGAGTTAAATGGGATGATTCATATGAATTCCATGACACTCAACCACCCAAATTTCCATGCCTCCATCTTGGAGCCATCATAAACATTTGTGACATTTAGAGGACAAGGGGAAACATCCCCGAAAGTCCCGAAATTTTTTTTAAAAAAAGGTGATATCCTCAAAACATCCCCCTTTTCTAGGGGAATGTTTTGGAGACTTCATGATGTCCCCAATAAGAAAAAATGTTTCCTATTTATTTTTTTAAATTCATTTGTTTTTTAAATATTTATATACTAGTACAAGTATTTTAAATACATATAACTAAAAAATGCCAAGAGAAATCAATTTTGAGGTCTCTATCTTATAATGATTGAAGATTACATTTTATTCTCCACCAATTTCCCACGAATTGGTGACAGATGGTCTCAACCTAGCTGCACCTCTACAGTGGGCTCAAAAAAATATTTTTGGGACAAGGGCAGGCTCCAGAATCCACCATATGCCCGAGATATCATGATTTTTGGATCTCCTCCTTCAATCAAGAAGAAAAACTCCCATATGACATTAAATAGACATGAAATTTAAGATCGGTCATATTTATTGTCATCTCAACTTAGCATGTTATTGTTAATATAGCTCTATCTTATACGATTTCTGATTGATCATTAATCATAACGGTTTTATTTAGTAATTTATTCATATTGTTTAACCTTGAATTTATCATTTGAATGTCAGCGTATTTTACTTTCGTGTAAATTTTTTTTGAATTATTTGCATATTTTTTATATTAATATATTATTTTAATACCATCCCCCCCAGCATCCCCCTGCCATCCCCAAAACTTGGAAAAAATATGCCGTCCTATAACCCCGTCCCACCAACCCGAAGTCTTGGGTAACTATGCTTTTTATCATGCAATAATTGATAGTCACTATAAGTTGCAGTGTGTGCCATGTATGTTTCCTGACATGTATATCTCTCTTTACCATGGATAATATCTGATGATGATTGGAGAAAAAACTTTGGTACATCCTTGCAAACTTAGACCCAGCTTGGATTAATGCTTGGCTGAAAATTGTTCCGGGAATTATTTAGTATGCCTTCAATATTTGTGTAGCACTTCCTACCGGTTTTATCATTATGCCAGTTTTTGGAACATCCCCATTGTAGTATGAATGTTTTACATACAGTTTGCTTCTTAAAAGTACCATGCATACTTTCATGAATTAATCTACAGGGTTCAAAAATTAACAACGTCCCTCCAACTAGCCTTGCAACTCAAAGCTATTGAGCTGATAAATTGAATTTCTGTGACAATGAACTATTTCCTATGGTACGATGAAGTTAACAAATAAAGAAAGACTTCAAAGAACATGATGTAATATAATAGAATAAGAATCACGAGCATGTACATTATATTTACGTCATATTCTTGGAAGGAATTACCACTGTGTGCAAACATAAACACATTCTGACCTCCATGCCACTAATATCAGAGAAACTCTAATGTGTTTTATTTGTGCTGTATTGAATTATAGTCAAATATATTTTTAAACATACGTAATAAAACACCTAAATGTTTCATGCCCGACATGCCATTCAAAACAAAGAAATTCCTATATGCTTTATGAATGCTATATTGAGTTTACTGTCAACCAAGCTTTTAAGCTTATTTCATAGGAAGTATGATATGGAGCAGGGAAAAACCAGAGAGCCACATTTATGGGCCAGATGTATTTAGATAGGAAAAATATCAAATAACCTTACTCCACTAAACATAACAATAACCTATCTCAGAAAGCCTCAACTCAAACAGAACACTAGATAAACATTTTGGGATATCCGAGTGGAAAATTTTAAAATTTACCTAGAAAAATTCATTAACCTAAAACAACTTACAAGTTCCAAAACAGTGAGGCGCTCAGTTAGAACAAGTGGAAGAATGGGCCTCCCATCAGGAGTTCGAGGAATTTCTATATGTCGGGTACGCTTGAAACGCCTTGGCTCTTCAGACATGTCATTCTCCTTATCTTCAAGAAAATTTCGCTTACGCCGAGCCTATTAACAGAAAATTTCGACTCTTTTATATAAGAATCAGGACACTGTGCTACAGCAGGGATCAACTAAGAGAGAACTCGTGAAATTTCAGGGCATGTTCAGAGGGGAATATGTCCCAAGATAAAAACAAACCAATAATTGGAGATAAATTCTCCATGTGATGCCATTACAACAGACAAGACTCGGAACCAAATCCAATGCTTACAAATAACAAAATTTAGATGAAGTCCACTAGAACAAGTTGGTCTTGAATAAAAACAATAAACTTTGAGAACACAATCAAAATTGAATAAGAAAAAAACTGTCGCAAAGCATTTGATACATCAGAAAGGTTTAAAATTCAAAAGAAATGAATTACGAGTATACCAAACAAACCAATGCCTCTAAAGTATCTAGCAAGAATAAAATATTTTAAACTTTTAAGTAGATTTTTTAACAAGTGACACCCCTTAACATCATATATTCTAAATCCACAAGATGCGAGAAACACGGCTTCCTTTCAACATTGGAAGAAGTAAAAACGAAATGTCAAATGCATCAGAAAAGACATAATTCCAGGATATTTAATCTTATTCAAATTACTCAATTGCTCAAACACTTCTGCTTCATGAATATCCTTAGTTTATTCGACCCTGCTAGCCACAATATTGAACTCACGTTATTCTAAAATTTGATTCCCTTTATTAAAAGGAAATGTGAAGAATACAAAATAATTTAAACAATTTTCTATACGGTTTGGAACTTCAGGTGAACTCCAAAACACCTCTGCACTTCTACTTGGATAAAGCGAGTGCCTGAAATTATACGATAAGTAATAAGAGTGATCTCCTTTAGTTGGGTTCAAATGAGATTATATTTGTGTTTCTACTTTTTCATCTGGTCCTTTCAGCATGGTTGTCGATGAGTTAATTAGGACTCTTTAAAGAGAGAGAAGCAAAAACTTTTACCACAAGTTGGTGTTAGAGATTTAAATAAGTTTAGTATAAGATAGAGTTGTATTATTATTAGTTAGTCAAACAATTGTGAGGAGATTTGGCGGGTGATTTGTTATAATACCCCGTATAGAATAAAATATAGGAAAAGAAATAATAGAAATGAGAGAGGTAAAATCTCCTAGAATGTAAGATGCCAAAAATGCATAAATACGTGTATATGTTCAAATAAAAATTATCCTAATACAAGCATTTTGCTCAGTATTTTGTATCAACACAATGCTCAAGGCCTGTGTACTTGTATATTAGATTATAATTGTCAAATCCCGATTTCACCCTATAACTTTTTACCCTTTAATCTATTGATTAGTATGGTCATTATCTGATTACCATTGCCTTGATTTCAGCATTTTGACATATATTGTAATAGGACGGTAACTTTGTTGGTTACAATACATGTCGTAACAATTGTATGTTATTATTTTGTACATTGTGAAAATGTATTCATTAGTTGTGCATTAGTAGTGATATTATGATGACTCGGACTAACTACCTACTTGTTGCGAGGTGGATGCAGGACAAAGTCTGCCCTCAGAGCTTGATGAGAAACAACATCATTGTAGAGGATCGACTAGATGAAGTGATTGGGAAAAAATATTAGTGAAAAATGCTAGTGACCCTACACACACGCACAGTAGATATTAAATGATATTTGCGTAAAAATGTTAGTACGAATTGCTTGCATTATGTTTGTGTGAGTGAAATTTGTTTTGATATGCATTTAATTTATTTAGTCTATTTGGCTTGGTTTTTGAATTTAAATTCGAAAAAAAAAATATTAGTGTTAATAGATATAATTATTGCGAAAATAATTATCTTACAAGTAAAATGTAATTAATGACTTATTTTATCTTTTAGTTAAATAACTATTTATCATTGTTTTGAAAATTTGCATGGAAATAGAATTAATTTAAATTCTAAAAGTTGTGTTAAGATTAACATGCATGAAATTATTTTAAAATTAGGAAAATAGATTCTTAAGTTAACTTAAGTGAATATTGAGAAAATAAAAGAAAAGATGCCGTAGTTATTTAAAAAGCATGTTTTAAATAGAATGAAGATAAATTTAGAAGGGTAGGTTAACATGCATAAAAAAATAAAAATAGGAAGTTTTTATGCAAAAAGGAGGGCACAAAAATTACAAGAGGAAAAAAATTTATAAATAAAGGAATCTTGGTGAATTAAAGGGACACACACAATCGAAGGAACAGAGAGAAAATAAGAGAATTGGAGGACAATCTTCAACATATATTCAAGTAGATTCTGTAATTATTTTTTGTGCAAATGAGTTTTAGGTGAGTATTGATTAATTAAGAGCAAAGTATTGTTTTATTTAGTTAGCATATTAATTTATTAAACCTGTGTAATGATTTTCTGTGCATGCCTTTTGAGTGACTGCATTGAAAATCCTTAGGGCTGCATATAGTTTTTAGAGACTGTAATATCTGGAGGCTGCATTGTAGATACCTATGCAAAGAATATGAGCTTGATTGTTTTGATTATGTGCTAAGCCTTTTTAACCAGCATATTATTCCCTTCTAAACTGTGTGCATACTAGTGATTTGCGTAGCATAGTATAGGCTGCATTATTTTTACAAACTGCATGCCACTTATAAATTTACCCAAGCACTGGAATTTTGATAGGTTGTGTTCCATATCTTGGGGCAGCGTTTTATTTAAAGACATAGCCAAACCCATTTAAAGATTGAATTGCCAAGCCCAGTATATAGAAATGATTTGTTCTATTGAAATACTTTTCTTTAAATTCCACCGCACTGCTAGTTTTTGAAAGGCTGAGTCTTAAATTTTGGAACGTCACATCAATGGATTGAACGCCTAGTCTAGTGAATAGTTGCGTATTTTGGAGCTATGTTTGAATCTTTTCAAAAGCAGAGTTTTTACAGTAAAATCGTTGAGTATTAATACATATAGTTGTAAATCTATTTAAATGAATTGAGTGCCAACAAGTGACAGCTCCAACCTATAATAAAAGTATCCATTAGTTCTCAAATTCCATTGTTTAGGTCAAAACTTTTAATAGAATATTTCCAACCATAAGTCAAATATATAGTTAGCAACTGAGTTCTGTAGGCAAATTCAGCCCTACAAGTAAGCCACATGGAACATATGAAAAAAAACTTAAGTGGAATAGCTATTAAATAAGTTTGATTAAGTTGGCATTCTCAGTGTATACACACATCTGCATGTAAATGTATGCAGAAACACACTCATGCATGCAGGCCAGATCAGGTGGGAAGCAGCTCATAAAAAAATTAGTCAAGGATGGATGTAATCAAGTGTGACGAGGAGATACATCTAGCTAATGTTAAGAGATCCTTCTATTGCATGCCATTATTATAATAATCCGGTTGATGCTCCAACAAACTCATAATAATTTAAAAAAAAACAAAGGTCATGTTAGCTTACACCTCTTGAATTGTTCAATTTCTAGTATTGATGTGTATAATGACTGGAGGTATGCAACTCATATTGTTTGCTACATTTTGAGTTGTTGAATTATCGGTCATCAATGTAGAGTGCAACCAGTGACATTTCTATGATGCATCCCATCTTTATAGAACCCTGTGTCCTTATTTTTAAAAGACCTACACTGTATGATTTAGAGCTGCATTTGAACTACATAAACCTTACATATTTGGAGTATGCTCAATATATATTTAGCAACGCCATGTCTTGAACTGAAATCACTGAGATTAATAACTCTACGCTAAGACAATGATAGATAGATGTTGAGTTTCTCTTATTCGACTGCATTGAACTTTGGTGCCGCGTGTTATTCTTAGTAGTTGCATCTAATAATTGATAGACCTGCATTATGCTTATTAAGACTACGTCTTATTCTTTAAGGGTTGTGTTGTATATATATATATACAACACACACACACACACACACACACACACACACACACACACATATATGTTTTAAAAACAGAAAAATCTTAATGCTTGGACGTGTAAGTTAAAAGTATTGAGTATAATACTTAATGTTGCGTCTTTTGGATGTAAGACAAGCATATATTTATCTTTAATCCCAGATCGAATATTTGGTGAAACTTTATTCTTGCCTCGGATTTCCATAGCAACCCTAACCAAGTTGCATTGCCCAGAGCTCTAATTCACACAAGGTCAGTGAAAACAAATGCAATGGAATGTTTTCTAGAAGAACATGGTTTAGGATTGCTTGTCTTTCTTTACTTTTGATGACAAAAACGTGTTATGTTTAGGGGCAAGATAAATTGTTAATTTAGCAATATGCTATGGGTAACGTTTAAGTAACCTAGGACCTTGTATAAAAGCATGCCCAAATGGTTTATGTTGTGGGTCATGTTGAGATAATCCATATAAATATTTTGATGTCAATTTAACTTATAAAGGTACTTTGGGACTTATGCGTATATCTTTCCACAATAGGTTGTTAACCAGTTTTAGAACCAGAGATTATAACCTTTTTGGTACATCCTTTTAGGAACAGATAAAGTTACTAAATGAAAAAGCATAACGAGTTTATATCATATCCAATTCTACGTTATTAATTTGAATGACTAATTGAGAATTATATATAAAATTGGTGGACTGTGCTATTATTATTGTATAATTTGATCGAGAGTATACACGAGTGGTATAATCCCTATCTGTTGGTTTAATAATTTCAATGTAAAATTGTTTGGCATGTTGAGTAGGTTGCTTTGGGCACAATATGGGATGTCAAAGTTCTACGGTACGAAAATTAGTCGGATGGTACATACTATATTTAACCCACACCTAAATAAACATATATGTATTAGTTGTTACTTGAATAATATGTGTTGTGGCATTTGATCGGATATCGTTATGCATACATAAAATCTTGATAATTGCAAACGAATGTTAAGATAGAATTATATGTATTGTATGACTTGTTTTTTATAGTTATGTTTGCTTGAATACGAGCGTATGCTTCCATTTTTATATGACTACCTAGTGTAGCTGATTATGAGAAAACTAGTAGTTGTACCTTAGAACCCTAGACTATGACAAATGGGTTCTCATGGGGATTGTTGATTGGGATCTTATTAAAGTAATTTTGAATCTGCAGGTTATTATGGATGTGAAATATACTCGGGTAGTATGAATCTGCAGACATTAATTCCTGCTTCAGTTAAATATTAATGTATGATTCATTCATGCATAGGTGATTATGTGTATATCTTGTTTTCTCCTTGTTTAGTTTGTGATGTGAAATTATTACTAGGAGAATGAAATCTGTATGAGTCTTTGAGTTATATACTATGTTATATATGAAACCGTATTGATGATACTAATAGGTACTGAGACGGATTCCACTAGCCTAGGTAGTACCATCAATAGATAATCCAATCAGGTGGTATGTTATGAAATTGACCGATCTAAATGATCGTATGAAAACTTTAATCAAAGTAATGTTATATGCATTGTCATTCATATGTTTGATTTTCATGCTGTGCGATATTATGTTATAACGGATTTCTTTATGGTACACTGCATGTTTTTAGAAATCTTACATCCCACGGGGTACTAGCACGTCTCACTAGATTCTCACACCGTTTTATCTACCTATCTGTAAAGGGAGGGTCATTTCCTGATAGGAGATTGCACGGGGGATCGTTGGTCCGTGGTTGGTGTGGTAAAGCACTCAGATGATGCTCTGCCTCCTCCATTGCAGTACTACTGAGAAACCACACTTGAGATATTAGCGATACACGAGTTGGCATGACTCAAGCTCCGGAGAGTTTGGTATCTGTTATTGTATTAGGTTGTATCCCTGAAGAAATGAAATTGTATTATGTATTAATATATTGAACAATAGTTGATGTATTGTGAGACCAGCTGTAGATGTGTCATGTGGTATTTACTACCTTGAAGTTGTATAAAATTAAAATTGTACGTAGTAATTGATTAAGAAGTAATTTTGTTCTTAGTTATGATATCGGTTTATATTGCATTGTTTTATTCTATGGTTTGATTGTTTAGTAAGTTGTTTTTAAAAAAAAATCTACTGCAATTTCTTAGTACAACTTGAGGGGTTGTTACATGTGGTATCAAAGTTGTGACTCAAACTCTAAGACCTAATAAGTCCATTAGCATTTTCGTATCTTTCTGTTTAGAAAAAAGGATAATTGTGAATGTGTGTTTGGTACATTGAGTGTGCACCTTAGAGCATTGGTAACCTCCCTTAGGTGAGTTGTTAAAAGGGTTGGTGTGTCGACTATCTCGTTGATGATAATTTTATAAGGTGTTGGGTGGGTGAGTACATAGCTTAGTTCATGAGTGTAAACAAGAGTTTCCTACCATATTTTTGATCTTTAGATTGAACACCTTGAGTGTGATTGTCTTTTTTGAATCACCTTCACCATTTTTGTTTTGTGTTGTGAGTATTTTAAAAGCATCGAGTGCTTCTCACTTAAGTAATTATGTTTAGTTGTGTCTTAATTACACAGAGCCCAGAAGTGGGAATCCTATAAGTCCATTCTAGAGTGGCACCACCTAAAGCGGTGGAAATTTTCCTATAGTTGAATGTAGATGTCTTGTTTGATATTCCTTTGTGTTAGAAGTTTGCTATGTGGATTAACATATTTGTATTTATAGACCAGAAAAGGGGTGTCTTCTCTCTTAAGTAGCTTAGAGGTGAGTTGTTATGTTTTCATCCTTATTTTACATCATTTTTTTTAGCTACTAAGAAGATTTATATTCTTGGAATGTTGATTTAATGTCTTTTTAAGCAAAAACTTGTTTATGAAATTTTGTTTTGACCTTATTCCCTTGAACTCGTGGGATAGTGTTACGAGATGGAGCGATTGGAGGAAATATTAGTGGCAAATGCTAGTGACCCTACACACATGCACAATAGATATTAAATGATATTTGCGTAAAAATGTTAGTACATATTACTTGCATTATGTTTGTGTGGAATTTGTTTTGATATGAATTTAATTTCTTTAGCATATTTGGCTTGGTTTTTGAATTTAAATCCAAAAAAATAAATATAAGTGTTAATAGATATAATTAGTGGAAATAATTGTCTTACAAATAAATGTAATTAATGACTAATTTTATTTTTTAGTTAAATAACTATTTATCATTGTTTTGAAAATTTGCATGGAAATAGAATTAATTTAAATTCTAAAAGTTGAGTTGAGATTAACATGCATGAGTTTATTTTAAAATTAGGAAAATAGATTCTTAAGTGAAATTCGGAACCTAAAAGAAAAGATCGTGTAGTTATTTAAAAAGCATGTTTTAAATATAATGAAGATAAATTTAGAAGGATACATTAACATGCATAAATAAATATAAGAAGTTTTCATGCAAAAAGGAGGGTACAGAAATTACAAGAGGAAAAAGTTTTATAAATAAAGGAATCTTGGTGAATTAAAAAGACACACACGGTCGGAGGGATAGGGAGGAAATAGGAGAATTGGAGGAGAACTTTCAACATATATTCAAGTAGGTTCTGTGATAATTTTTTGCGTGCAAATGGGTTTTAGGTGAGTATTGATAAATTAAGCGCTGAGTATTGTTTTATTTAGTCAGCATATTATTTTATTAAACCTGTGTAATGATTTTTTGTGCATACCTTTTGAGTGACTACATTGAAATTCCTTAGGGTTGCATATAGTTTTTAGAGACAATGTAATATCTGGAGGCTGCATTGTACATACCTATGCAAAGAATATGAGCTTGATTGTTTTGATTATGTGCTAACCCTTTTTAACCAGCGTATTATTCCCTTCTAAACTGTGTGCATACTAGTGATTCGTGTAGCATAGTATAGGCTGCGTTATTTTTACAAATTGCATGCCAATTATAAATTTACCCAAGCGCTGGAATTTTGATAGGCTGTGTTCCATATCTTGGGGCAGCGTTTTATTTAAAGTCATAGCCAAACCATTTAGAGATTGAATTGCCAAGCTCAGTATATAGAAATGATGAGTTATATTGAAATACTTTTCTTTAAATTCCAACGCCCTACTAGTTTTTGAAACATCGAGTCTTAAATTTTGGAATGTTAGATCAATGGATTCAACGCCTAGTCTCTAGTGAAGCGCTGCGTATTTAATAAATACGCTCCGTTTATACACAAGCGTTGAGCTTACAATGTAAAGCTATCTTTGAATTTTTTCAAAAGCACAGTTTTGAATTGCCAAGCTCAGTATATAGAAATGATGAGTTATATTGAAATACTTTTCTTTAAATTCCAACGCCCTACTAGTTTTTGAAACATCGAGTCTTAAATTTTGGAATGTTAGATCAATGGATTCAACGCCTAGTCTCTAGTGAAGCGCTGCGTATTTAATAAATACGCTCCGTTTATACACAAGCGTTGAGCTTACAATGTAAAGCTATCTTTGAATTTTTTCAAAAGCACAGTTTTGAATTGCCAAGCTCAGTATATAGAAATGATGAGTTATATTGAAATACTTTTCTTTAAATTCCAACGCCCTACTAGTTTTTGAAACATCGAGTCTTAAATTTTGGAATGTTAGATCAATGGATTCAACGCCTAGTCTCTAGTGAAGCGCTGCGTATTTAATAAATACGCTCCGTTTATACACAAGCGTTGAGCTTACAATGTAAAGCTATCTTTGAATTTTTTCAAAAGCACAGTTTTTATAGTAAAATCGCTGAGTATTAATCCATATCGTTGTAAATCTATTTAAATGCGTTGAGTGCCAACAAGTGCCAGCTCCAACCTGTAATCAAAGTATCCATTAGTTCTCAAATTCCATTGTTTAAATTGAAACTTTTAATAGCATATTTCCAGCCATAAGTCAAATATACAATTAGCCACTGAGTTCCGTCGGCAAATTCAGCCCTAAAAATATACCACATGGAACATAGGAAAAAAAACTTAAGTGTAATAGCTATTAAATAAGTTTTGATTAAGTTGGCATTTCCAGTGTATACAAACCCTTGCAAGTAAATGTATGCAAAAACACACTCATGCATGCAGCCCATATCAGGTGGGAAGTAGCTCGTAAAAAAAATAGTAAAGAAATTATGGACATAATCAAGTGTGACGAGGAGATACATCTAGCTAATGTTAAGCGATCATTCTATTGCATGACATTATTATAATAATCTGGTTGATGCTCCAACAAACTCATAATAATTTAAGAATTAAACAGAAGTCATGTTAGCTTACACCTCTTGAATTGTTCAATTTCTAGTATTGATGTGTATATTGATTAGAAGTATGCAACTCATGTTTTTTGTTACATTTTGAGTTGTTGAATTATCAGTCATCACTGTAGAGTGCAAACAATGACATTTCTATGATGCATCCCACCTTTATAGAACCCTACGTCCTTATTTTTATCAGAGCTACGCTGTGTGATTTAGAGCTGCATTTAAACTGCATAAACCTTACATATTTTGAGTTTGCTTAATATATATTTAGCAACGCCAAGTCCTTAACTGAAATCACTAAGATTAATAACACTACGCTAAGACAATGATAGATAGATGTTGAGTTTCTCTTACTGGACTACATTGAACTTTGGTGCCGCGTGTTATTCTTAGTAGTTGCATCTAATAAATGATAGACCTGCATTATGCTTATTAAGACTACGTGTTATTCTTTAAGGGTTGTGTTGTGTGTGTGTGTGTGTGTGTGTGTATCTATATATCTTAATTAATGCTTGGACCTATAAGTTAAAAGTACTGAATATAATAATTAATATTGAGTCTTTCAGATGTAAGACAAGCATATATTTCTCTTTAATGCCAGATCGAATATTTGGTGAAACTTTATTCTTGCCTCGGATTTCCATAGCAACCCTAACCACGTTACATTGGCCAGTGCTCTAATTCACACAAGGTCGGCGAAAACAAATGCAATGAAATGTTTTCTAGAAGAACATGGTTTAGGATTGCTTGTCTTTCTTTACTTTTGGTGAAAAAATCCCTATTATGTTTAGTGGCAAGATAGATTGTTAATTTAGCAATATGCTATGGGTAACGTTTAAGTAACCTCGAACTTTGTGTAAATGCATGCCCAGATGGTTTATGCTCTAGGTCATGTTGAGATAATACAAATAAATATGTTGATGTCAATTTAACTTATAAAGGTACTTTGGGACTCATGCGTATAGCTTTGCACAATAGGTTGTTAACTAGTTTTAGACGCAGAGATTATAACCTTTTAGGAATAGATAAAGTTACTGAATGAAAGAGCATAACGAGTTGATATGATATTTGATTCTCTACTATTAATTTGAATGACTAATTGAGAATTATAAATAAAAATGGACTTTGCTATTACTATTGTGCAATTTGATCGAGGGCATACCTGGGTGGTATAATCCCTCTCTGTTGATTTAATAATTTCAGTGTAAGATTGTTTGTCATGTTGAGTAGGATGTGTTGGGCACAATATGGGATGTCATAGAGTTCTACAGTACGAAAAGTACCCGGATAGTACATACTATATTTAACCCACACCTAAATAAACATATACGTATTGGTTGTTACTTGAATAATGTGTTGTGGCATGTGGTCAGAGATTGTTATGCGTACATAAAATATTGATAATTGCAAACGAATATTAAGATAGAATCATATGTATTGTATGACTTGTTTGTTATAGTTATGCTTACTTGAATATGAGCGTATGCTTCCATGTGTATATGACTACCTAGTGTAACTGATTATGAGAAAACTAGTAGTTGTACCTTAGAACCCTAGACTATGACAAATGGTTTCTCATGGGGATTGTTAATTGGGATCTTACTGAAGTAATTTTGAATATGCCAGTTATTATGGATGTGCAACATATTCGGATAGTATGAATCTGTAGGCATAAATTCCTACTTTAGTTAAATATTAATGTATGATTCATTCATGCGTAGGTGATTATGTGTATATCTTGTTTTCTCTTTGTTTAGTTTGTGATATGAAATTATTACTAGGATAATGAAATCTGTATGAGTCTTTGAGTTATATACTATGTTATATATGAAACTGTATTGATGATACTAATAGGTAGTGAGACGAATTCCACTAGCCTAGGTAGTACCACCAATAAATAATCCAATCAAGTGGTGTATTATGAAATTGACCGATTTAAAATGATCGTATGAAAACTTTGATCAAAGTAATGTTATATACATTGTCATTCATGTGTTTGATTTTCATGTTATACAATATTATGTTAGAATGTATTTCTTTATGGTACACTGCATATTTTTAAAAATCTTACAACACACGGGGTACTAGCACGTCTCACTGGATTCTCACACTGTTTTATCTACCTATCCGTGAAAAGAGGATTATTCCCTAATAGAGGGTTGCGCAGAGGATCGTTGGTCCATGGTTGGTGTGGCAAAACACTCGGATGATGCTCTCCCTCCTCCACTGTAGTACGATTGAGAGGCCACACTTGAAATTATCAACGATACACGAGTTGGCATGACTCGAGCTCCAGAGAGTGTAAAGTATCCCTTGACAAATCTGCCCTTAAATGTCTAATTTTGCTTGATTGAAATTTTGTCAAACAATTGGCATGTAAACTGTTCCCACGCTAATGTAGGTTTCTGATTTTGTTTCCCTTCTCGATTTGATGATGTTATGAGTAAAAGAGGTAACTAGTCAATGGCAAATGCTTGCTAATGTATCTAGAATGAGATGCAAGTGTTCTTTTGACATTTTCAAATGCAATTGATGACTGAAAACTAAACAAATATGCACCTACAGCAAACTAACATTTTGTCAAACAAATCATATGCAACCTCCAAACTTAATGGTATATCTTCAATATGCTTCCAAACTGATTACAATCTTTGTTTACAATTATTACAGCAGTTTGCTCTTGAGAATAGAGACCATACAATATCAAATAATGTAAATGAACCTGGAAATGCAAATCTGATTGCAATGCCTCTAGCATGAAAGAATGCCACGATTTTCACCTTCAAATCTGATATTAGGTGCCAATCAAGCTAATAGATGCAGTCGCCTAGTTTGAAATACCTTCTCTTGAAAGTCTGAGTTGAACCCCTTGAAGATATGCCTTCAACCTGCTCAATAATGCTTGAAATTTGATATAAATAGCTGCCAAGGATGAAGTTACAGGTCTGCAACTAATTATTCTTCAATAATCTTCAAACCCTTGATGGTATTTTTCACCTTTAAGCACAAATAGAAATCCTAAATGAAACTCTCCTCAAGCAATGATTCAACTGATCTTTCACAACCTCAAAATTGCATAAACACTGAAGAGATTTCATTCTCCAATGCTAGAAGTGACTGAAACCCTTGTCTCAAATGCACAAATTTCAAAACACCAATTTGTAAAATTCTTATGCTCATGAATAAATTGGTTTTTATATCCTTTCTTCAAGCTGGTCGATCCCTTCTAGAGGCTTCCAATTTCAATTAATATCATTAAAAAAAATATTAAATGTGTGCATTAACTTTATCAAATAATTTAATATTTAGCATTCACAACATAATTAATTAATGCACTTTAAAATCACTTAAATGAGAGTCATGGCCCCATTGGACATAAAGTGATTTTAATACATTATAATTGCACTTCATAAATAATTATTAATAAAGTAATCACTTTATTAATAATTAAAATAACATAACTCCACAAATGATCATTATTTCTCAATTCCTTCTGAACTTGGGAGTCAACTATTATGTCCACTGTGCATCCAACTGTGTTATTAAAAATAGTAAGGGTCCCTCTATCAACGACTGATTTACTATAAATCCCTTATTATCTGATCAAACCAATGGTGCAAAGGATCGACACTGTAATTGTAGCCTGTTCAGGTGACATACTATAGATAGTAACCCTAACTTCCCTGAAATAGTCACTATAAATAGTAAGAGTGAATCTGAATCAGACAAAGGCTAACCCTGAACTCAAGATGGGAATAAGCCTCCTACTCTACCAACTGGTACCCTTTAACAATCTGTTTTAGCCTACGAGGGCCAATAATAGGCTAATCCAATCATAAACCAAGGTGAACTAAAATGGGGACATTACAGAGACTTTGGTATCTGTTATTGTATTAGGCTATATCCTAGAAGAAATAAAATTGTATTATGTATTAATATATTCAACAATAGTTGTATTGTGAGACTTGTTGTAACTGTGTCATATGGTATTTACTTCCTTGGAGTTGTATAAGATTAAAATTGTATGTAATAATTGATTAAGTACTTTTGTTCTTAGTTATGGTATCAGTTTATATTGTATTGTTCTATTATGTGGTTTGATTGTTTAGTAAATTGTTTTAAAAAAAAAATCTATTGCATTATCTTAGTACAACTTGAGGGGTTGTTACAATAATATTTAGTTTTTAGTTTTTTGAGCAAGGGTGTGTTGTGTGAGAAGGAAGATAGCTTGCACAGGAAAATAATAAAATAGAGGTAGAAGCCATATAGAAAATAAAAGGCCCCTGTGTTAAATCATGAGAAGTAGAATGTGTTGAAAAGTGCTTTGAAGAGTATTTTAAGGCATGATTTTGGATAGGAGTACCACACATTAATGTTTTCTGGTGCATGGTTTATATCATTGGAGCCAGTAATGTTATTTCTATGGAGGGGTGCGATAAGCCTTCAGCTATAAAATTTATGTGATCACACAATCGACATGGGATGTAATGTCCCCTTTTGTCATGTCCCATTTTCGAAATATTTAATTATGGAAATAATTAATGATAATACTTTAAGTTGTCCTAAGTCACTTTTATTTTATAACACAAAAAGGACACTTAGGTATTGTTATTATAAAGGGGGCCAAAAGTGAAATTATAAAAGGAAAAGTTGGGCTCAAAAGGATTATTTATTATTCACTTTTCATTATTCACAATTGGGTTCAAAATTAATTCAACTTCTACTTCTAACTTCAGAAACCCTCCATTGCAAATAGGTTTGAGGACGAAAACTCTCCGACCTTTGAAGGTAACTCCATCCAAGGGTTGCAATTGCACGGATAAACAAGAGATTTTCATATAAGTTATGAAGAGCGACTTGCTTCTAGTGAATCACAAACTGCACTTCAACTCGGGAATCACAAGACCAAAGTGTTGGAGGTTCTCATGGAAATATTTAAAAATTTAACAAAGGGGGAAAAAGCAAACTATGGTGGAAGGATTATTGAGTTGCAGAAACGTGATGAAATGGGACAAAGGGCTTCATAACAAGGTTGCTCAAATTGTTGCTTTAGCGTTTAACATTCCTATCAACTGTCTTTATTCTAGAAACAAGCACAGACAAGGTACCACATGCATCACCTATGATAGCATCAGCTAGTTCTGACATGTATGGAGGAGCAGTACTAGATGCATGTGAACAAATCAAGTCGCAAATGGAACCAATTGCTTCAAACAATAAGCATGTCTCATTTGCCAAGATTGCAAATGCATGTTATATGGAGCAGATTGATTTGTCAGCTCATGGATTTTATGTAACCCCTGACACTAGATTTGACTAGAAAAGTGGTAAAGAAAACCCTTCATCTACTACACATTTGGTGTTGCATATGCAGATGTTAAGGATGCTCAGATTGTTGTAATGTCACTAGGGTCAATGATTGATGGTCACCTAGACATGGACGAGATCTATGTGCATTCAACAACTTTAGTGGCAAATAATGTAGCAGAGAGTGGAGGTTCTATAAAATTAAGATTGTATGCAAAGGCAATTCTAGACTCATAGCAGCAGCTTGTGCACAAGGAATTCAGAACATGAGATTGCAAGTTCCCAAGGTTGAATTGAGATCCAAATATCACAAAGATGATGCGATGGAGAGAGTCTGAGCAATTGAGCTTGCAATTGCTTGAAGACAAGCAATTTTGGAAAGGGCGGGACTATCATGTCCCGTTTTCAAAACATTTAATCATAAAAATAATTAATGATAATACTTAAAGTTGTCCTAAGTCACTTTTATTTTATAAACATAAAAAATAAAACTCGTGCATTGTTATTATAAAGGGGGCCAAAAGTAATATTTATCAAGTGGGCCAAAAAAGTAATAACTATTTAAAAGTGTTTTAAAACGCTTCCAAGATTTTTAGAATGAAAATTAAAATTATAAAAAGAAGAGTTGGGCTCAAAAGAATTATTTATTATTCACTTTTCATTATTCACGATTGGATTCAGAATTGATTCAACTTCTGCTTTTGAGGACAGAAAACCTTGATTGCAAACAGCTTTGAGGATGAAAACCCTCCATTGCAAACAAGTTTGAAGATGAAAACCCTCCACCCTTTAGAGGTGACCCCATCCAAGGGTTGCAATTGCACGGATAAACAAGAGATTCTCAGATCGGTGTTCGTTGAAAGTGATTAACAATTTTTAGAATTTACCCGAAGGGTTTCGGAGCAACAGATTAAGGTTTTTCTATTGCCCAAGGACTGGGCGTCCCACTTCCAAGGCAAATTGTTGCCCCTAGGAGAAGGGTGTCACACTTCTAGGGCAAATTGCTACACCTAAGGTTTGGCCGTACTATTGTACCTACGTTTTGACAGATGTATCTACCTTTTAATAGTTGGGCATTGACTTTTTAAGGCTTGCCATACCTAGTTGTTGATGTTTTAGGCATGTCTTCCCTGGGTGTTGACTTTTATGCACTAGGGTTTGACTTTGTTGAGCTAGTCGTTGGTCTTTAAGGGTTGTACCATTTTGAAAATTATGGTACTACTGCAACTAGGGATTGATTCTACAATATTTTTCAATAATTATTTTCAGCTAGGGTTTTAAGGAAAAATATAATCTTTATCCCTTTTGATGTTGTCGTATTGTTTTGAGACATTTCCAGGTAGGGTTTCAAGGAAAGATTGTGCCTATATGTTGTTCCAAGTTAGGGTTTGGTGGAAAAATTAAAAAAAACTAATATTCTAATTTTATTATGTTATTTGTACCTTTCATAATTGTTTTCAAAATGTTTTCTATGTATGGAATTGACTAAAATTGAGAGAACACTTGTGAGTTGTTGGTATTCAGTATTACATGTATTGTTTTGGTATTTGAATGAATTTTCAAAATTAAGGGCAATAAAAATCAAAATTCATATTTTCCCCTGAAAGGGATACTACACCTTTTTGGGTAATTTAATGAATTCCAGAATTTATTATGATTCCTTTTCAATATTGGATATCAAACAAATACTAAAACATCTCACATGCAATATTGATATTGAAAACCCCAATGAAACCCTTATTGTATTAAGATGAAATCATACAAATACTAATAATGAAGAAACAAGATAATACAAGGCACATGTAATATGGAAGTCCCAAATCTGATGACAACCCAGTAGTAATATTTTAATCAATGCACTGTCTACACGTTTAATATTGAAGAATACATGTAAATAGAGTAGTAAACTCAAAAGAGTGAACCCTTGTCAAACTCCCGATACAATTTCACCATGTACAACAGCGATATGTCCAAGTATAGCAGTGATTCACTGCATGCTGAGGAACAAATCGTAAGGTTGCAAGGAAGAATGGCGTAGAGCTGGAGGGTGGTTTGATGGCCTTGAACGCTGCCTAGAACCCCCACGCAGCAATCTGAAAAATATTCAAACCCTCACAAGGGTTGGAAAATGATGGCAATCCTCAATCACGTTGAACCTGAGATTTAATCACTTGTAGCCAACTAAGAACTAATTACTATAGCAACGGTACCGTAGTGACAATATTGTAGCAGTTGTATTGTAGTTGTGGTATTGTAGCAGTCGTACTATAACACCTGCCCAAACTAAAAACGGGAATTTATCTTGATTTTTATACACTATTGCAACTCTTGGATGGAGTCACCACTGAGAATTGGAGAGTTTTCATCCTCCACATGTATATCAAAGGGTTTTCATCCTCAGATGGAGAAGTGGCACTCAAAAGCTCAAGTTCTAAAAAAGGGTTTTGTTTTCAATAATGAATCAATCACTCCAAAAAAAAAAGAACTCTCAATATAAAGACTCAATTGTCACTTTTAGGGTTAGGGTTACACTTTTAGGTTTTACCATTTTCTTTTATTTTCACATTTTCCCTTTACACACCCTTTTTTTATTTTCAATAATAATATAATATTAAGTTATCACTTTTTAATAAAATAAAAAAGTCACTTAGAAAACTTAAAAATATTAACTTTATTATTTTTTACTTTATTTGAAAAAGGGGACATGTCAGTTTGCCTTTCTCATAGATTGTTTGTCCTCAAGCAATGTCTAGACCGTTCTGCAAATACCAAGATCCCAAACTAATCTTTTTGTTTTTTCCATTCCTCCTTGTGATGTAGTAGACTTCTGCTACGCTACTCTGATATAATTAGGAATTAGAAGCCATGCATGCAAGGGTTGATACTTCAGGGGAACATGTTGAATGTAAGCCATCAAAATTGTATGCTGTTGAAGACACCCTGTTGTTGTATTTTCCGTAGTATAGTGACCATAGAAGAATTTCTCTGCAAGCATATCACTTCAGCAACAAATTCCAGTGCTACTGATTTGCATCTTCTATTGGCAACATGGATAATTTGAACTGTTGGTGCCACTGGAGTTATCTGAGAAATAAAATGTCTACATGTTCCATCTGATCGCTTACAATGAGTAAGAATAGACGTTGCTACAACTCTAACATCCATGTTTTCAGATTTGAAAAAAATCCAGAAGGGCTAGAAGAATGTTGAGTTATATAATGGCTTGAAGATGTGAATCATTTTTCAAATAATCAAATGAAGTGACTAACATCTCGATCACCATTACTGCGATGGCACTTAGCATCCAAGGAAGATAAATTGGTTCCCATTATTTATCACCTCTACAAGAATTGGCAATACTTCAAGTGTTTTCATCTGTATAACTAAGGGTTCTAATAGATACAAAAGAATAGCAGCATCATATATCTTCCTCCTTTTGAGAATTGTAATGTCCCCAAATTGGGACAATGATAAAAAAAAAAAAAAGGGTTTTCCAACAAACCCAAACCAAAATGAATTCTGAAAACTTAAAACCAGCCAAACCTAGCTGAAAAAATTATAGGATATCCAAGCGAAAACACATTCAAAAATACCACAAATAGCTGAAAATTATTAGAGAATAAGGTACCTTTTTGGATCATTTAAATTGGCGAAGCAACTGAAAATACCCCAAGTAAATAATCTGATTTTTACTTCAATGTACAGCTGTGTTTTTCAACCCTCAAACACCTCAAAAATCTTCACAAGTGGGTTGCCACACCTCAGAAAAATAGGAGAAATAATTATAAATATTATTCCTTGGAATTTGCCCACCAATTCCCCTTCCAGAACTCTTCAAGCAAGCCACCCAAGTTCCAAAAATAATATAATAAACTCTAGAATATTTTAAGGCCTAGAATGTCCTTTCATACATGCAAAATGATCCACACAAATCACCGAATGACTGAAATAAATTATAAAAATTACCTCAACCCTAGAAAAGGGTTCCAAAGACCAAATTGACCGGGCTCTTGTGAAAGGTCGCCACCCTTGAAATGGCTTCAAACTTGTCCTAGGGCTCCTCCACCGAGTTTGCCAACCTCCTTGACCTACAATTTGAATATTCTCAGCTTCTCGAAGGATTATACCAATTCTTTGATGAAGGTGGTGTCCAAAGACACCTTTGTAGAACCTCTTACATACACTTATGCACAATTATGGTGCAATTACAACCCTTGAATAGAGCTACCCCAGTAGAAGAATGGAGGTTTTCGCCCCCAAACTCCTTGGTGCACTTAAAGGTTTTCGTCCTCAAGTCCCCTGTTCAAGCTTGACATACTTGCACAAGATTTTCAATATCAAAGTTTCATAACCTTCTCAAAAGAGTCATCCCTCACCTTTTATATGCTTCCTCCAATTGTGGTGCCCAAAATTAGAAAGGGAGAGTTACTTTTTCTTTGTTTAAAAAGATATATTACAAGCTTCCTTATAATAGCACGATTACAAAACATAACCTTGAAGCTCACCAATGTTCCCTTTTTGCTTTAAAATACCTTAGCTCTTGGGAACGCACAAGCTAAGGGTCTTATCCCAACAATTAGCTTGAAAAGGAGGACAATACAAGAATATCTCTGACAAAATAGAATCCTAGGTCATTTTTCAGAATGTGGTGAACAATAAAATTGTCCCTTATCACCAATAAGGGAATATGCAGATCACAAAGCTTAAAACACCATCTACAATAGATGCCAAAAGAATCTCCATGAGCTGGTCAACAATTGTTGCTCTCAACAATGCAGATTCAACTTCTGTTTTATTTTCCAAATCTGCCCACAAATATTTGATTGTCAAAACAGCTTTTCACATTTTTTTATCTCATTAGAAGTGCATAAGATACCGACAACTTGCTCAAATTCAATCTCTTTCAAATCCCTGCCTTTTGTTATGGTCATTTGTGTTTTCTGATTGGCAGACACCAACATTATCTGGAAAATCTAATTTTCTTCTTGCAGTGGTTCTCAACTACTTCACTTCTGCAATATCCAAACACCTTAAAGATTCTAACAAAGCATCTGTCACTGATACAAGGTGTTTTCTCATCACAGTAAAGTTGTTCCCAGATATTCGGGAGTGAGAGTGTTATTTGCTGCAATGAATCAAGTGTTTCTAATTTATATTGATCCAACAATTTTCTGTTCGCATGTGCATTTGCTGGTTGTGCAAAGCCAAATGTGTTATTTTTTTCACAAGACTCATCTTGCAAAACAGAGGTGTTTTTACCGGCTTCTCTAGTTTCTATGATGATAAAATCAGGTAATTTTTGGTTTAAAGGAGAGCAAATATTGTTGGCAGATATAATAGGACATGTTTGTCCAAAATTTTCTCCTTCCTTGCTTTTCTTATAAGATTTTATTCCAGGGTGAAAATCTAATCCTGCACTTTCTAGGGATTCTGTCAGGGATATTCCTAACTAACGTGCAAGTTGCAGCTTCAGACGTCGACCCCTTTTTTGTCTTCTCAGAATCAGTTTCTTCTTCCTCAGAATTACTATGTGAATCTTCAAATATATACATGTCTAATTGGGGTTCTCTCAACATTTCTTAAAAGCACTTTGGACCTGCTATTTTCTTGTTCATTAAATAACAGAATCTATCAAACTTTCCAGTTGAGGCTTCGTAATCTCCCACCTCGAGCAAAGGAGAATTCTTTCCCTTAATATTCCGTAGGTGTTGTTTTTCTTGAGTGGCTATCGATATAGCTTCCTTAGCTCTATTTAGCCATTCATCACACCTTTTTTGGGTCCTCATTACATCTTATCTGCTTATCTGCAATGTGGTTAGTTTATTTCAAACCACATTCCTTGATTATTTTTCAGATAAGATCTCCTCACCTTTGACTTGCATGTTGAATTTCTTTTGCTCCTCTGTAAGTTTTTGAGGTTCAAATTTTGACTTTTCCGTTTTCTTTATCCATGACCTTAAATCCTTCTGATATTCTGGCATAGCTTGCAACATTTCTAACATGGATTTTTGCATTGTCCTCATGATTCACAAGTTGGCAAGATCATAGCTTTGATACCACTGTAATGTCCCATTTTCGAGTAATTTAATGAATTCCAAACTTTACTATGATTCCTTTTCAATATTGGATATCAAACAAATGCTAAAACATCTCACATGCAATATTGATACTGAAAACCCCAGTGAAACCCTTATTGTATTGAGATGAAAGCATACACATATTAGTAATGAAAAAACAAGATAATACAGGGCAAATGCAATATGGAAATCCCAAATCTAATGACAACCCAATGGTAATATTTTAATCAATGCACTGTCTAAATGTTTAATACTGAAGAATACATGTAAATAGAGCAGTAAACTCACAACAACGAACCTTGTCAAACCCCCAATACAATTTCACCATGTACAGCAGTGATATGACTAGGTACAACGACTCAATGCAGACAAGGTACAACAGGCTGAGGAACAGATTGTAGGGCTGCAAGGAAGAATGGCACTAAGCTGGAGGGTGGTTTGATGGATTTTAAAACTTCCTGGAACCACCGTGTAGCCGCCCGAAAAATATTTCAAACACTCACAAGCGCTGGAAAATGACGGCGATCCTCAATCACGTAGAAACTAAGATTTAATCACTTGCAGCCAACTAAGAACTAATTATTGTAGCAATCGTACTGTAGCGATGGCACTGTAGCAGTCATACTCTAGCACCTTCTAAAACTGAAAACGGCAATTAATCTTGATTTTTTTGCACAATTGCAAATCCTACATGGAGTCACCACTAAAAATTGGAGGGTTTCATCCTCAGATGGATTAGTTGAACTCAAAAACTTAGGCTCTAGAAAAGGGTTTTGATTTCAATAATGAATCAATCAATCCTCCAAATGATAAAAAACTCTCAATATAAAGACTCAATTGTCACTTTTAAGATTAGAGATACACTTTGAGGTTTTACCCTTTTCTTTTATTTTCACATTTTCCCTTTACTCACATTTTAATTTTATTTTCAATAATAATAAAGTAATATTAAGTTGTCACTTTTTAATAAAATAAAAAGTATGTCACCTAGACAACTTAAAAATATTAACTTTAATATTTTTTACTTTATTTGAAAAAGGGGACATGACATGGTAAAGCTAATCTAACAACACACAATGTAGTAAAGGCATTTACTACTGATATTTTTGTTGTTGCAAAGTTTTAGAGGAGCAGTGGGGTTGTCAAAAACAAAAGTGTTGCCTGCAATTAGCGAAATCAAAAGCATCTGAAGGAGGCGTGAGGAATAGTAGACAACAAAGGCATGTGAGAGGCACTCTACCAAGGAACCACAACAATTGATAAAATTACCTGCAAAAGGAGGGCACCCTAGGAGAAGCGCAGAACTATGGCACAGCCTGCTGGAGGTATAACAGTAATTAAAATAGGTCCTTTTTTAATTAATTATGCTCAACCCATGAAATAAGCGTTGAAGTCTGGCCCATTCACCCGAGGAGATAGTGAAATGCGCAACCAGATCAATTTTTTTACAGTGCTATACAAGGTGCATGCAAACCACCTCAACAATGAAAGCTATTACTGGCCCAAGCAATTCATGAAGGCAAATATTAGTATTTTAAAATAATTTGTTAGTATAAAGTCCTTTGTATTAAAAACACTTGGGATTCGCTTTTTAGGAATTTTATATATTTAAGTTTTTAGGATTAAAAATGAGAGTTACAGGAAAAAAATTAATATATTTTGTCTACCTGGGAAAATGGAATTAATTCCATATCTCCCAAACCATAAGGCGTTAGACCACGAAATTTTGCTGACATAAGTCTAATGTGTAATGGGCACCCCTATTGCGCCCAAAATTAACCCAGCAAGAACTCCTTATGACTTCAGAAGGTTTGCTGGTATTGCTTTTTTTTGTGTTTTACAAAGGCTAATGCATGTAACATAAATATAAAATTGCAAGCATAGATATACACAGCTGAAATAACCAACACACTGTATTTATATTAATTGCAAAATGAGTAAACGAGTACAATGTCATCACACAGTAACTCACTAAATACTCTGGTGATCGTATGAACATCATTTTAAGCAAATATCCCAGCGAGTGCCGAAAGTGCATTCATTTTGTTCTCCGTCCAGCGGAACTACGGACCCTGCAGGCTGAAATCTACGGACTCTGCAGGCTGAAATCTACGAACTCTGCACGCTGAAAGCTGATTTCTACGAACTCTACAGGTTGCTTCTACGGACTCTGCAGGCTGGTCCAGTGCTTCTACGGACTCTGCAGGCTGCATCTACGGACTCTGCAGGCTTCTTCTACAGACTCTGCAGGCTGCGTCTACGGACTCTGCGGGTTGCGTCTACAGACTCTGCAGGCTGCTTCTACGAACTCTGCAGGCTGTAGGCTAATTTCTACAGACTCATGCAGGCCGATCTACGAACTCTCCAGGCTGCTCCAAGATGCTACAGTGACGGAGCTGCTACAGTGGCATGGCTGCTACAGTGGCACGACTGAGAGCACAAACTCCAAAGACCAATCCCAAGGATTGATGTCTAGAGTGCTACAGATGAGAAGGACATTCTCAAATGCTCAAATAACCTGCAAGCTGCAAGTGCAACCATTTATTTTCTTCTTATCCAACATGCCTAAAGAAGCCACAAACACTTCCCTTTATCCTTTCTCCAAGGGGCGACTCAACTCACTTGAGCAATGTGGGATAAAGGATGTGCAACAGTCCATTAAAATATTGTTGTCTCCCTTGGGTATCATCCCCATAAAGTAAATATTAAAAGTAACACTCAATATCTTGCAATTGGGTTAAATGTTACTTTTTACAACACTTCAAGCATTAATATATACTAGCAACCGGACTCCGAATGGCGCAAGTGATAGCTTGCCGAAAAGCTCTCGACGAGGAGTATCAAATCCAATCATCAAAACTGGCCTCTGCTTCATCCTGCTAACTTACTACGAATAGTAAGTATGCCTGAAACTGAGTAAGTCAACTGCTAAAGTGGGGACATTACAGTCCACCCCCCTTGAAATTGCTTGTCCTCAAGCAATCTCAGCCCAGCCTGCTGAATAACTTGCTCACTCTCCCATGTAGCATCCTCTTCCGGCAGGTCTTTCCATCTAAGTACTCTTTCACTATTATGTTTTTGAGTTTCCTCTCTCTGGCGTCCAGAATAGCCTCGGGTTCTAACACGAGCCTCCCCTCCTCATCCAAAGGGGGTAAGTCTGCAGAAGGCACTACACTCAGAACAATGGCTTTCTTAAGCCTAGACACATGAAATACATTGTGCACCCGACTACCCTCTGGAAGATTAAGCTCATAGGCGACTCCGCCCACTCTTCGAATCACCCTGTAGAGGTCGTAAAATCTAGGCTTAAGCTTCTCTGCTCCGCTCTTCTTGAGCGATGACTGCCTATATGGTTGTAGCCTCAAATACACCATGTCCCCTACTTCGAAACTACGCTCTACCCTATGCTGATCAGCATACAACTTCTGCTGATTTTGAGCCTGTTGTATATTCTCCTTGAGTGCTCTTAGGATATCTTGACTATCCCTCAACAGGTCTTTAGCTTTGGGCACTCTTTTGTCCCCCAAAACCATATCCATGAAGCTTGGAGCTTCATACCCGTACAATGCCATAAAAGGGGTCATCCTAATGGTCATGTGATGCGTGGTATTGTAACAATACTCCCCCATGTGTAACCACTTAACCCAGGCTTTCTGCTGCGCAGTTACATAGTTCTGCAAATAACCTTCCACCCATTTATTTACTATCTCTGTCTGCCCATCTGTCTGAGGATGGTAGCTCATACTAGGTGTAAGGTTTGTACTGCACAGCCTGAACAACTCCCGCCAAAAGGCACTCATGAACCTGCTGTCCTTGTCACTGACAATAAATCTTGGTAACCCATGCAACCTAAAAACCTCCCTGAAGAACAAATCTGCCACCTGGGCTTCTGTGTAAGTAGAAGGGATAGCAAAGAAATGAGCAAACTTCGTCAATCTGTCTACCACCACATAAATGCAATCTCTTCCCTGCACTCATGGTAGGCCAGTGATGAAGTCCATAGAAATGCTTTCCCATTTCCGGTCCGTAATGGGTAAGGGCTGCAGTAAACCAACAGGAAACGTGTGCTCTTTCTTATTCTGCTGAGAAACTACACACTCCCTGACATGCCTCTGAACATCGTCCTTGAGCCCTCTCCATGAGAACCGCTCTCGGATCTGCATGTAGGTCTTGAAGAGCCCCGGATGCCCAGCCGTAGGTGCATCATGAAAGGCCCTCAGTATCGTTTCTCTTAAGTGTGATGACTGAATCAAATAAATTCGACCCTGAAATCTGATCAACCCATCTATCACCTCATAGTGATCATCTTGTATAGTACCGGAAATCAATCCCGAAGCCCAAGCATCTTCGGCATATTCTGCTATAATCTTAACCCACCAATCTCCTGAAATTTATTCAAGAGCGCAAATGTGAGGTCTTCTGGATAAGGCATCAGCTACTACATTCTTCTTCCCTTTGGCAAACTCAATGTCAAAGTCATAACCCTGCAATTTAGTGACCCATTTCTGCTGCTTGTCATTCAAGTCTCGCTAGCCCATGAAATACTTTATGATGTTGTGATCCATCTTGATCACGAACTTCCCTCCAACCAAGTAGGATCGAAATTTGGCCAAGGCATGCATGATGGCCAACATCTCCTGATCATAAATAGAGTAGCTCCTCTCCACCCCTCGGAGCTTCCTATTCTCAAAAGCAATGGGGTGCTTAACCTGCATCAATACTGCTCTAATCCCATCACCGATGCATCATAATGAAGCTCAAAAGGCTTCATGAAGTTGGGTAGAGCTAGAACCGGACATGAAGACATCACCCGCTTGAAATGTTCAAAACACTGTTGTGCTGCCTCTGACCATACAAAAGCACCCTTCTTGGTGAGGTCTATTAATGGTGTTGCAGTCTGTGAAAAGCCCTTCACGAATCTCCTATAAAATCCACATAATCCAAAAAACCCTTTGATTTGTTTAAGGCTTGTTGGAGTAGGCCAATCAACAACCGCCTTGATCTTTTCTGGATTCACCCGAACTCCTTCAGCACTGATAATATGGCCAAGGTAGAGCAACTTTGTCATGCCGAACTCACACTTCGATTCCTTGGCATACAGTGATTCCTTCTCCAAAATGACCAGCACCTCCTCTAACTGTTGTAGGTGCTCCTCCCACGTCCTACTAAATAGCAGAATGTCATCGAAGAATATCAATACAAATCTTCGGAGCTGCCCTCTAAACACCTGATTCATACAACTATGGAAGGTAGCTGGAGCGTTGGTTAGCCCAAATGGCATAACCAAAAACTCAAAGTGCCTGTAGTGACACCTGAAGGCAGTTTTTTCTATGTCCTCTGCTCGCATTCTGATCTATTGGTATCCTGAACGTAAGTCTATCTTAGAGAAATATTGTGTTCCATGCAGCTCATCGATCAGCGCCTCAATCCTAGGGATGGGGTACCTGTTCTTAATTGTCTTCTTATTGAGAGCTCTATAATCAATGCACATACGCATCGTCCCATCCTTCTTTTTTACCAAAACAACCGCTGAAGCAAAGAGGCTTTTGCTCGGCCTAATATGCCCCATCTCCAATAGCTCCTTTATCGACTTCTCTATCTCATCCTTATGCTTTTTAGGATGGCGGTAGGGGGTGATGATGACTGGTTTAGCCCCCTCCTCTAGCTCGACAACATGCTCTATACCCCTCTCGAGAGGAACCCCATGTGGAATGCTACCAAACACCTTATCATGCTTGGAAATGATCTCCTGTACATCTGGATGATAGCTTTTATCCTGCTGCTCTGGAGGTGTAGATATAATCAAACATTCAACTGCCCATTCTACATCATCATGTCTAAATAACCGTTCCATCCTCTTCAATGATACCACCCTGAGCCCCCCATTAGGTAACCCTCGTAGCACTACCTTCCGGCCATGATGTTGAAACCTCATCTCCAACTTAGCCAAGTTGAAGGTAAACTCTACCAGAGAAGCCATCCACGTCATCCCCAAGATGACATCATAATTGCCCATGTCAACTACATAGAAATCGTCCTTCAACTCATAATCTCCTCCCAATCTGATGCGAAGATTTGAAATCTTTCGGGTGCATAATAAATTGTGGCCATTGGCCACCATGACTCTGAACCCCGCGTGCTCTTCGGTTTGAAGGCCTCTCTTGGCCACCAATTTTGCGTCGATAAAGTTATGCGTTGCCTCTGTGTCGATCAATGAAACCACACGCTGCCTCTGGATCATCCCTCTTACCTTAAAGGTAATGGCCTTCTGGACACCTGTCAACCGAGCAAGAGACTTCTCATCATCTGAACTCCCCTCAGCCGTGCTATCACCCTGACTAGATTTCGAATCTGAATGCTGCTCCTTGTCTTCGGAAGGTGATTCATCTGCCGAAAAATACTCCATTGGTTTCGCCTTCGCCTTAAGTGGACATTCATGGGAGAGATTCCAAGGCTCCCTACAATGAAAACATAGTTTTTTCTTCCTGAGCTCGTTGAGGGTATCACTGTACAACCCTTTAGTTTCCCCCTTAGGCCGCTGAGGGTCCTTCTGAAATGTCTTTTTTTCCTTATCCTTCTTAAAATGAGTCCTTAGAGTGAAGTTTACTCCTATAGGAAGAAGATGCTAGGTCCCTCATTTTCTTAACAGCCTCTTGTAGTGAAGAGGGGTTGTGTCCCTTTACCCATCATGTCAGTGAACCAAGCTCTGATACCAATTGTTAGGAATCTAGAACACAAAGCTCTGATACCACTTGTCAGTGAACCAAGCTCTGATACCAAATTGTTAGGTTGTGGAGCTAAAAGCTTCACAGGTATGCAAATGGAGGAGGTTGCTGAATGTCACAATAACCGACGTCGATCAAGAGTAGACCGGAAGTTGCCGACATCGGTCAGGAATCAGCCGACGTCGGTCATCTCCAAACAGACAGCGACCGACGTCGGTCGCCTATGCATTCCAAAACTGTTAGTTACACAAACAGTTAGTTAAACAGACAGTCAATTTGCATGTAAAGACTAATTTTAGTCTTGAGTCTGCGTTTCTAATTATTGTAATTAGGAAGTCTAATTATTGTTTGGTTTGAGATCTATTTAATAGACCTATGGGGTTGTGTTGTGGTGAAGGATCAAAAGGACTTGTCAAGGACAAGGACAAGGGTTCTTCCAAGTGTAAGATCAGTTGATCTGCAAGTAGCAAGATCAGGAGAGATCTACATGGTAAATAAGGTCAGTTGATCTGCGGGTGTGTGTGTGCAAGGTCAAAAGAGATCTGCGGGGTAGCAAGATCAAGGAGATCTACAACACAACAAAAAGCAAGATCAGGGAGATCTACTTGAAGTACTTTGAGTACTTGGTGGTACTAGCAGTATTGTTACTGACTGGTGGAAACAACAACTCGATTATTGAGTTGATTGTGTTTGTAATTGAGAGAGAGAACTCTTGAGGGAGAATTACTGTACGCCCAAGAGGTGTGGGAAGAGTACTTTCTTCATTGTATTTCCTTTTGGAAGAGTGTTAATACAAGATTGTATTGTCTCTCATATTCTGTGTTGTTTCTGAATTCTAGTTACATATTACTTCTGGTTAAATTTTGTGTTTAGTTGCTTATACAAAGGTAATCAATTGTGCTCTTAAGGAGTAGGATCTTGAAAAGTGGTATCAGACCCTGGTTGAAGGTTTATCAGAGCCTAGTTGAAGGTTTATCAGAGCCTGGTTCGGAGCAGGTTAGTGTTTGTTGATTACAGGTCACTCACAGGGATTTTCTGATTGAGTGGGAGTAAAGCAATGGCAGAAAAAAGTAAGCTAAAAATGGAGAAATTCAATGGCAAGAATTATCAATTACTGTATTGTGGAAAGAAAGGGCATGTAAAGAAAGATTGTTGGTTGGTAGAAGATCAGCATGAAGGAAATAAAGAAGCAAATGATGCAGGTATTGTTGCACGGGATGCTCTTATATGTTCCTTGGATAAAGTAAAATCTTGAGTTTTAGATTCTGTTGCCTCTTTCCATGCAACCCCAAATAGAGTATTTTTTCATGATTATGTCCATGGAGACTTTGGAAAGATTTATTTAGGGGTTGGTGAGCCTTGTCAAATTGTTGACAAATGGGAAGTGCGGCTAAAATTGCAGATGGGCAACACATGGGTGTTGAAAGATGTCATACATGTCTCAGTCCTGAAGAGGAGTCTAATTTTTGCAAGAAAGTTGGGTGATGAGGGTTGCACAATAACTCTCACAGCGAAATCTTGGAAAGTTTTCAAAAGTGCACTTGAATTAGCATGTGGTAAGAAAGTAGGTACTCTTTATCTATCTACTTGTATTACTAATTCTCCTTCTGGTTTATCTACTTCAGATGTAGATGCAGAGATGTGGCTCTGTAGGCTTGGTCACATGAGTGAGAAGGGAATGCATGTTCTTAAGAGGATATCTGATGTCTTTGACAAACTTAAGAACTAGAAAGCCTTGGTTTTCATGGAGAAGATGATGGACAGAAATCAGCTCAAAAGGCTGAATAATTCTGAGCAGGGCAGTGTTGATTTGGACAAGGTTATGATACAAAATGAGCTCGCGGGTAAAAATCATCACTCACAAGAAAACACAGTTACTGACGTCGGTCAGGTGAGAACCGACGTCGAACAGGCAGGAACCGACGTCGATCATGTGCAGACCAAAGTCGGTGATGTCGGGCAGGTGGACACCGACATCGGTCAGGGAACCGACGTCGACAGTCAGGTCGGTCACATGAAACCGACATTGGTCGGGTGTAGACTGAGAGGTGACCGAGATCGGTCACTGTCAAAACGAATTTTGAGTGGACAGCAAGTTGTCAAGGAGTCTCAAACGCCCATGTGGAGGACTGAAAGGGTAAATAAGCCTCAAATTCGTTATTCCCCTTCTTTACACTACTTGTTGCTCACTAATGGTCAAGAACCAGAAAGTTTTGAAGAAGCAATGCAGGTAAAATCCAGAAAACAGTGGGAGCATGGCATGAATAAAGAAATTGATTCCTTGGGAGAGAACCAAACGAGAGATTTGATAGAGTTGCCAGCCGGAATGAAAGCACTGAAATACGAATAGATTCACAGGTTAAAGAAAGGAGAGAATGGACAGGTGAGACAGAAGGCCAAGTTATATGGTCTTGAGCAAGCTCCAGGGCAGTGGTATAAGTTTGATAGGTGTATGACAAAGCATGGCTTTAGTCAATGTCAATGTGACCATTGTGTTTATTTTATCAGGTTGGGTAATATTAGCTACATTATCATATTACTGTATGTAGTGTATATGCTTGTTGCAGGGTCACACATGCAAAGATTTGCTGAGCTAAAAGTAAAAGTAGCTCAGACATGTGCCAGATAGGATTTAGGAGCGAAAATCTTTGGCATGAGTATTTTTAGAGAAAGAAAAAATCACATATTGATTTTGTTTCAAGAGGATTATGTGAATAAGGTAGTGGAGAGGTTCAATTTGCAGGATGCAAAACTGGTAAGCACACCTATGGTTGGACAGTTCAAGCTGAGCTATGAACAGTGTCCTGAATCACATGATGAGGTTGGATACATGGTATGTACTAGACTTGATATTGCCCAAGCTGTGGGAGTTGTCAGCAAGTTAATGGCCAATCCAGAAAAAGAGCACTGAAAAGCACTTCAGTGGATTCTCAGGTATCTAAGAGGGACCAGCAGCAGGTATTTATGCTATGCAGGGTCAAGCACTTCTCTACATGGGTATGTAGATTCAGATATGGCAGGTGACTTGGATGACAAGAGAAGCACCACAGGATATGTGTTCACTATTGGTGGTACGGTGGTTAGCTGAATTTTAGAGTTGTCGAAGGTTGTTGCAGTCACAGTGGCTAGCAAGGATAAGAACCCTGCGAAAATGTTAACGCCGAGAACAAAAGAGAAGTTGAATCTTCATTAAACTTCTGTTAGTCTTCAAGATTAAACTTGAAGAGGGATACAAGCCAGAAAACAAAATTAGAAGATGTACAGGTACAGGTGCATCTGTTTATCTCCAAGTGGGAGATTGTTAGGTTGTGGAGCTAAAAGCTTCACAGGTATGCAAATGGAGGAGGTTGCTGAGTGTCACAGTAACCGACGTCGGTCAAGAGTAAACCAGAAGTTGCTGACATCGGTCAAGAATCGGCCGACGTCGGTTATCTTCAAACAAACAACGACCGACGTCGGTCGCCTGTGCGTTCCAGAACTGTTAGCTACACGAACAGTTAGTTAAACGGACAGTCAGTTTGCATGTAAAGACTAATTTTAGTCTTGAGTCTACGTTTCTAATTATTGTAATTAAGAAGTCTAATTATTGTTTGGTTTGGGATCTATTTAATAGACCCATGGAGCTGTGTTGTGGTGAAGGATCAAAAAGACTTGTCAAGGACAAGGACAAGGGTTCTTCCAAGTGTAAGATCAGTTGATCTGCAGGTAGCAAGATCAGGGGAGATCTACATGGTAAGTAAGGTCAGTTGATCTGCGTGTGTGTGTGCAAGGTCAAAAGAGATCTGTGGGGTAGCAAGATCAAAGAGATCTGCAACACAACAAGGAGCAAAATCAGGGAGATCTACTTGGAGTACTTTGAGTACTTGGTGGTACTGGCAGTATTGTTACTGATTGGTGGAAACAACAACTCGGTTATTGAGTTGATTGTGTTTGTAATTGAGAGAGAGAACTCTTGAGGGAGAATTACTGTACGCCCAAGAGGTGTGGGAAGAGTGTACTTTCTTCATTGTATTTCCTTCTGGAAGAGTGTTAATACAAGATTGTATTGTCTCTCATATTCTGTGTTGTTTCTGAATTCTAGTTACATATTACTTCTGGTTAAATTCCGTGTTTAGTTGCTTATACAAAGGTAATCAATTGTGCTCTTAAGGAGAAGGATCCTGACACATCCTCGCAAGAGATCAGAAAGCCCATCCATGAAAAGAACAACCAGTCTCCTTTCAGATATATCCGTCACCAATACTGCCAACTTTTGGAACTCAGTGATATAGGCCTCCATAGAACCCCACTATTTACGCTGTGCTAGCTCCTTGAAATGCAATTCCGGGTCCTTAGTATCAAATCTGTCAATGAATCTCTCAGTAAACTCTGCATAGGTATCTATCTGGTTATGGCTAAGTGTGACTATACCGTGGTGCCACCACCCATGGGCACTTCAATCCAAGTGCAATGCATCATACTTAATCACGTCCTCCTCAGGCATGGGATTAAGTTGGACATAAGTGTCTAATTTCGGGAACCATGTTCACACTGACGTCTTACCTGTACCATCATAGTATGGAATAGACAACTTTCCCAACTTCTTCCTCATCTCATAATTTTGTTGCCTGTTTTCTCTCATAGGCATATGCTTGAGCCTAACATCCATATACTCCCTAAAAGACGTTTCACCCTGAAAAATTGGTCCAGCATTTCTCCAATCCTCCAGTATTTGGTCCTGTATCTCCTGCTGTGTAGGAGCAACGTTATCCTAGTCATTCTGTCTCGGAGGGAATTGTGGCATGAGTGGTCTTGTAGTAGAAGAACCTACTCTAGCAAATGTCTGGGCTCCTCTATTAATCGATGCATCTCCATTACCTCCATTACCCTGTCCACCTACCTGGTTAACATTATTACCCTGGTTGGCATTATTGCCTTGATCTGCTCTAGTCAGGGGTTGTGTAATCGCTAGAGCCATCTGTTGCAATGTGGCATGTAGCTCCCTTTGCCCCATGGCAAGATCACTGAGCATCATCCTAGTGCTAGGTTCTCCCCTTTCCCCATCTCTGTCACCCATCGCTGGTGTTGAAGAAGGGTCACCCTCCTCTTCAATCTCCGAAAAAAATTGTAAGTCTGGGTTTGTCCGGTTTCTCAAGAAGTACTAATGTGTTGGATGCATGAAACCTCACAGGATGGCAAGAAAAACAGGGTCTGATACCACTATAATGGGCACCCCTGTTGCGCCCAAAACTAACCCAACAGGAACTTCTTATGACTCCGAAGGGTTTGCTAGTATTGCTTTTTTTTGTGTTTTACAAAGACTAATGCATGTAACATAAATATAGAATTGCAAGCATAGATATACACAGCGGAAATAACCAACACACTGTATTTATATTAATTGCAGAATGAGTAAACGAGTACAATGCCGTCACACAGTAACTCACTAAATACTCCGATGATCGTATGAACATCATTTTAAGCAAATATCCCAGCGAGTGCCGAAGGTGCGTTCATTTTGTTCTCCGTCCAGCCAAAGTGGGGACATTACAAAATGTCATCATATAGCGTCCTCTGAAATGATTTTGTACATTTATGTATTCAAATGTTTTTCTAAAAATTTGTGTAGAATCAAATTAATTCAATTTATAACTTCCACTAGAAGCATTTTATTGCAAAAACTGGTCAAATTGTGTCTTGTACTATAGGATAACTTCCACTAGAAGCATTTTTGTACAGCTCTTGTAGGTCTTGAGATTTAATTTTTTTTCCATAGTGTGTTTTTTAAGCTCTAAACATTACCTGGAAATCCTGTATTAATTACATATCTTCCAAACCGAAAGTCGGATTCTAACAAAAAATTGCCACAAAATGTAAAATTGTAATTGTTTATACTGGCAAAAGAATTTTGCATGAAACCTTATGGTTTTTGAAAAGTAATTGTTTTTCTAAATAAAACTAAGCTAAGAAGATTCATTTTGTACACAAGTGCATTGTCAGTCGTACCGAACATCCATAAAAATATATTTTACTTGTGGGAGGGTGTTTATAAAAAAATAAACTTAACACTAAAACCGTTCAGCTTCAAGATCAATCTTGCTGAGTGGGCAGCAATCTGCTGGTGGTTAGAGGCAATGGAGGGAGGAGGCCCAACACTATCTTGAGTTTACCTCTAACTTAGCGATTGTCAATTTATTTTAGTGTAAAAGCACACAGTGCCCAAAAGACAATACAACTAAAGAGTTGTTATTCATCAAATACAATGATGATGTACTCCAACTACAAATGATCTACAAGACCTATATTTTATCGGTGAGGCTCAGCCAACCAAAGGAACAAAACAAAATAGAAGTGGAGGCCCATGCCACACAATAAGTAGTATGTGTGTCCCTACTCACTTGTTGTAAAGGTCAGTAAGGCTTAGCCGATTGATCTCGTTGTGAACACAGCTTTGGATAGCGTGTATGTCCCTATCCATTTTTCATATGATCTTTGATTAACGAGTGTGTCCCTATCCTTGATCAAAGATGTAGTGAGTCCATTCCCACTACCCCTTGTTGCATTGTTGATATGTTCTCATCCAACATTATATGGTGTGTGTTCTAGTTCCTTGTAGTATAGTTTCATTCCCGAAGAGGGGGAATGTTCGAGATTTAATTAAGTTTAGTAAAACATAGTGTTGTATCATTATTAGTTAGTCAAATAGTTAGGATATCCGTTAGGTAATTTGTTATAACAATTTTATGGAATAGAATATAGGTAGAGAATTAATAGAAAAGAGATATGTAAAATCTTCTACAATGTAGGAGATCAAAAATGTATAAATGTGTACATGTTTAATAAAAATTTACCCTTATACAAGCAAATTTTTCCCAATAGTTAGATGAGAAAACTTGTTGGTCCCTTTAAATGAGCTGTTAAGCGCAATTCTCTTTGATCTTCCTAAAGGTAATTGATGACCTATACTTGAAAACAAATGAACCAAATTTGCAGGCATGGAAAAATTAGAAAACAAAGAGATGAAACGCAGATAAATTACCATTGTAAATGCTTGCATTTTGAACAACCATTTTCCACACAAAAATTACAAAGTAGGGCATAATTTATCTGATTATTCATTAAGATATTTCATGAGGAGCAACTATTATTCCATTTGCATCACCTAAATGATATATAAACTTGGAAATGCATATATTAGCTTTGATGTGATTGATGATGTATGATTTTTGGTATGTAAAGAAGATTATAAAATAAACATTAGTTTCAAAAAATCTTCCAAAAACAAAAATCATAAGACCATCCCAGTTTGGATTTCTCAAAGGTCGGAAAAAGATTAACAGCATTCATTATTGCTCGGGAAATCTTGCATGGCTCTAAGCAGAATATGCAACTAGGTTGTTTATAAAATTTGACATGACCAAAGCTTTATATCATAGTTATCAGAAATTCATTGTCAATTTTCCAACAGTGTCAGCTCATATGGTTACTAGATCCCTCATAGGCATAAAACATTCAAGACGTTTTGCATGCCCTAAAGATAAGCCAAACTTGTTTGTGTGTAAACAGGTTCATGTCCCTTACTATTTCATTGCAAATTATTCCAATTGTCCTCTCGTTCAATAATGTCCAATCATTCGGTATTGTGAAACACCTTGTTGATCACAGGGCACACTCCCGAATTGTAGTTATGATTCCTACAACCACTGGCTTGCACTGGTTTTTGTGATATGGACAAGTTGAGTTCCTTTATGTCATTTAGAGAGGACATGTCGGTAGAAACTCTAAACTTTTCTTATGCATTCCTAAAGTTGACTTACGAGATCACAAATTTGTCTTTCAACCCTATCATCACGCTCCACCAGAATCTTACATGAGGCATGTACATTTCTTGAAATGCCTTATAGATGTTAGTCTCCCTCCTATCACTCTAAATGATCTTGCCCAACAAATAAGTGTTATGATGATGATTGTAGGACTCTCCACCACCAGCTTCGGTATGCCTTCCTCCATTCCCACTGCCTTAAAATTATCCTATCATTGCCTTCTCCGACATAAGAAACGCCTCTTTATTTCTCAAAGGATACGAATCTTACAGTCTTCATATATTCACTCCCCCAAACTCTTTTGGCGGACCATCCTCCCACGACATTCATGATATTCCTGGCCAAATGCAAACCCAAGATACTTCTCCACCATCTTCTTCTCACTTATTCACATACAAGAATGTTAGAGGCAATGAAGGTGATGAATAGTAGCAAGGCAGCCGATGAAGAAGGTTTCCAAGCCGACTTCTTCAAACATGGTCTTAAAGCTTTAGGAAGCTATTTGGTTGATCTTTTCAACCACGTGGTTTGTTCGGGTTTCCCGCCCTCTTGGTCACATCACATTCTTCACCCGATACACAAATCAGGATCTTGTTCAGATCCTAATAATTACAGGACGAGCATCGTTGGACACACATTATCAAAATTGTATGCTATTGTATTACACATGCAGCTTTCGTGAGAACGAGAGCAAAAACACCTCAGAGCCAAGGGATAGGTGGGGTTTAGACCAGCTCATCAAACCATTGATCATATTTTCACACTCCGGGCCATTATTGAGGAGGCACGTCATCGTTCATCCAAAGTCTATTGTTGTTTTGTAGACTTTAGGAAAGCGTTTGATCATATATCCCAAGAGAGGCACTTTTCCAAAGACTTACGAATATTGGCATTTATGGGACCCTCTTAGCAGCCATTATGAGACTATACGAGAATGTCCTTGGTCATCTCTGCACGGTTCATGGGATTTCAGACTTTATTAGGAGTACCATTGGGGTCAAGCAAGGATGTCCTTTGCCCCCAACCTTATTTGGGATATACATTGATGAGTTAGAGACCTTTCTTCATGAACATATTCAGGTGAGTGATGGGTGTCTTCTTCACCAGGTTCTAATTTCTATCATCTTATTTGCAGACAATGTGGTTCTCCTAGCCTCTTCTCCTGAGGGCTTACAGTGGCAGTTGGATGCTTTGGCTCTCTTTTGTGATCTCCAGCAGCTAATGGTTAATTTGGGGAAAACCAAGATCATGGTGTTTAATGGTTTGAAGACCTCCCACCTCCATTTCTTTTTCAGAGGAAATGAGGTTGAGATTATCACTTATACTTATTTGGGAGTGCAATTTTTCGGTCCACGTTTCAGCCTGAGGCAGGTACTCCAACCTAGAATAAACAAAGGTTATGGTTATTTAGCTCTCCTTGAACGACAGTGCTTTTGGCATCACTTCCAAGATATCTCATCCAAGATATCATTCATGTATACACTTATCAGACCCACAGTTCTCTATGGATCTGTAGTTTGGGGGCCCTCTTTACTTGAGGGTGATTGCACTGCGGTTGAGAGGGTCCAGACACTTCTCCTTCGCCGCATTATCAAATGTAAGCAAATAGTTCCCCAACACATTATCTTTGCAGAGTTTGGAGCCCAGCCCTTCTGACTAGAGACTATATTTGATTTGATCTCTTTCATACATCGCATACGGAGGTTTGCTGATTCTGTGAGTGAGCGTGACAGATATCCTTATTTAGCATATTGTTCTTCAGAGAATCTTGCTCTCTTAGCTCCCTCGACCCATGGACGTTGTTGGTATACAAGGGTTTTCAATCAATTGGAGTTTGTGGGGGACCAGGATGGACCAACTTCCTCCATTTAGGTACTCCTAGGATGCACTGGCTCATCTTCTGCCCACTAGACAAGAGATGAACCAGATTCTTAGGGATGGTATTTACAAACAGTTTATTCATACTACTTGGGTAAATCCTCCTGGGGGGTTATGCCCAAAGATGACATTTTATGCAGAACACTTCTTAGAGCGAAGTGATGGGCTTACCATTCATCCACGATATACATTTTGCCACTAGATGCACTCTCTTCGCATCCCATTAGGACAGTTTCGAGTGGGTTCCCATAAGCTTAGGATTGAGACAGACCACCAAATAGATTGAGTAGACAAGATTTGCCAGTTATGCAACGTCCAAGGGACGGAGTCTAAAGAGCACTTCATCTTACGTTGTCCCATATACTATGAGATCAGGGGGAGATTTCATTGCCTATTTAGGAGGACACAAACTCTCTAACTTCTTCAGATATAAGGACCAAAGGTGTTTGGCTTTATATATACAAGAAGCTCTTAAGCTTCGCGATCATTTTATTTAGAGACCTACTAAACCAGTTTCCACTCAGCGGATAACTTCCTTTTTCACGATGCTACCTTCGAGGAGAGGCACTAAGCAACAAATTGACATCAGTACAGCCTCACATTCCAGATCAGTGCGGCTCAAAGACACTACTCATAATTCCCCGAGTTTTCATCAACATATCAACTTCAAACCTGGCATTAGGAGACATACTAGATCCACCAAATCTTCACAAAGGATTTTTCCTTCTAGGGATTGGATGATAGACTAGGGATCATACCTCCCCTTCTTCAGGGCATACTTCTATTCGGAGCTTCTTCTCGTCGACCTTGGATGTTAGGAGAGTTGGATCGAACTCTTGATGGGTTCCCTCTTGGTTCTTCTTTCTCAGGGTTCATTCTCGTGCTCCCGATGTTTAAGATCCTTGGGGGTTGCTCATCCTTCTGCTACCTTCTTTGGATCTGAGCGTGGGTGGTCGTGGCTTTTTGTTCCTTTGGTTCTTTGGCTCTAAGCGTGGTTGCTCTTTATTATGTTTTATGCTTTTTCTTTCAGCATTGTTTTTCTTATTTCTGGAGACCCTTTTTGGTTTCCCGCTTTTTCCTGATACACTTCTGTAATCTACAGTCCCTTTCACCTACTTTTGTGGTCATTAGTTGGACATTAATATATTTATCTTATCTTATCTTGGATCCCAGGGAATCTGGCCACTGCTAAGATCAAGCGATAAGTGGTTTATGCTGCCTCTCATTCCTGCACTCTAACCGTGGAGATTTGTTCAAGGGTGGCCTTGTGTAACAATCTCATGCAGATTCATTTTTTCGACAAAATGACTAGGTTGGAGGTTTCAGCCAGCAAGGAAGCCTTTTTCGATAAGCCCTTCATCATTTCCAACTCCGAGGAAGAGTTAATTGTCTTCAATGTTTTCCAAAACTTCAAATTACACAACTTCACGTGTATCGTACCCTTTGCCTTCTAGTGTTTGTGTGTTTTTCAATGTCACAACCACCATTGGGATAAATTCTCTAGATGTGAGAGGTCAAAGCTGCAATTTCTGTAATAACCTCAACTTTTATCTCCCTTAATGGTGATTGACGTCTTCAATCTGCCTCCAAAGATCTTCTCATATTGGGATGATCTTGTATGGATTTCGCATCTAGTGCAATCTCTGCTTCATATTCACCCCAAATTTTGGTAAGGTGTCTACACTTTGGCACAGTTCCCTCAAAACTTGTGCCACTTTGAGTTTTCAAATCCATTCATTTCATGAATTTTGATTTTGATCTGATTCTTTGTCCAAAATTACTTGAGTCTTTCTCTATAATAAGAAAGGAGATTAACAATTCCCTAGCAAGTTTAAGACTTTGTAGAAGTTCACAGGCCTCAACAACATTATTACTAATGTTGCTTTTGTTTTTTGTTTAAGCCTCCATGTTCTGTCATTTGGAGTCTCTTATTATGCCACTTGCACCCGTTCTTCCCAGATTTCTATCATTGGCTCTGCCATGGTTTAACTTGCAGAATGGAAGAGGAGGTGGGGTACAAACTGGCTTTGGGAAAATCATGAATTTTGGGAGTGTGAAGAAGATTGGAAAATGCAAATTTTTATAAAGTCGTGATCAAAAAGATTTGGAACCATATCTAATGAAATTTGTTTTTGTGAACAAACATTGTACTTTTGATTTGAGATTAAATTTGATAATATATTTTTATGGGGGATGAAATCATCATTAAAAAATTTTAAGGTTTTTTTATCCAAGGGGATCTGGGACTTCGATGATCCCGCAGTACCGTGGCAGTACTCCAAATCAAATGTGGTTTGCACCACAAACTTCATTATAGTCCCAGTCAAACATGGTCAAAACCACAAAGCCCAATTCACCGATGTGATACTGCACAACACCCAACAATGTCATCTTTGTTCTAAACACCTACTATGTGGTACCATTAAATAACAATAGACCATCGAATCTCAACCAACAGAATTCAGATAGTTGCTCTTGTAATTTTCAATCCATCTTTTTGCCTTCAAAACATGTATAGTAATGTACCATAAGTATTCATTGAATAGGATTCTAGTTCTTGAGTTAATATATTTGGGTTGATTCATATCCGACCTCTCAGATCATTATACAAACTTGCAGATTCTGAAATGATACAATCCCATGTTACAATTCTAGCATGTTGTCTATTGTCTCTGTCTTCCATGCATTCTCATTGTCATACTACTATTTTTATTGTTCTTAAAACAATATAAACTGTTTCTGTGTAGAACAAATTACTCACCACTTTCGATTAATGGTATCATAGAATTGATCTATCATCTCAATCACTTTCTATATTCGTATGCCCACTCATACGAGGTATGGTTACATGAAGTTCAGTTTCAAAAACAATGACTCTTCGTCTTACCTTCCTAGTCACTGCACACAACCCCAACAAAGGATAGACAAATCAACATTGGAGATGTTGGACAAAAAAAGGTACCAGAAGATGAGAGATGATTCTTTGCTGTGATAGAGAGATGATCTGGAAAAAACACGATGCACTGGAAAACCCCAAGATGATTGATCACATCGCACAACTCTTGCTATGAGTACAATCTTCCTCAAACCCATCATCTTCATCGTTTGGAGGCCAAATATCATATAAGGTACAAGTAAATCTGGATATTCCGATCTTTGAAGGCAAGATAGATGTTAATGCTTTAGATGACAAGCTTAATCTGCAGATTCTTAATTTGTCATGAATTCATTTTCTAACTCACAAAATATTACTTTAGCCCTTTTAAGAATTTACATGTCTGTAAAGAAATGGTGGGAAAAGTATTTATCTATCCATGAGCATGATTCTACTCTTGTAGAAACTTATTATGGGTTTGGTGATCCATTGAAAGGCACCTATTGCCCTGTTGGAAATTATGCCACAACAGTGTCAAGGTCGTGATCAGTTTGTCCAAGAATATACCAACATCTTCCATACCTTGCCTTTTAAGTTAAATGTTTAAGACTAAGAAAAATCTGATCTTTGAAAAATAAATTAGGCCTTAGAATATTTATCCAATTTGACATGGATTTCATTCCTAGCTCTTCCTTAGGAGAAACCTACAGTTATGCATGTAAACTTGAAGTAAAATCAAAGCACAAGTCCAAGAATGATGATTCCAAATCACTCGACAAGAACGCAGACAAGTTTTAGAACAAGAACTCTAAATTTGGAATGAAGTCAAATCCTAAAAAATAGGAAACGGACCAACGCGTCACTTCCAAAATAAGAAAACACTGTCTGAACAGAAAAAGAAGCAATCCAACACTGACAACTGGTGCAGCCCACACAATTCCAATTGTCAGTCTAGCGTGGAATGCAGCACTTGGAAAACTCTACTTGCAAAAATTCAAGCATCAAGTTCTACTACAACAGCACCGGATAAGGGAAAGACTATCATGGACTCTGAGCCTAGTGACATGGTATCAACCACACATGTAGCATTACCTTCCAATTTCGATCAATAAGTAGAATGATTGTTCCATTCTCATATGGGGGTTAACAGACAACTGAACACTTCATTGTTGACACTGGAAGAAGTAAAAAGAACAGAATCTCACCTGCCAGAGATTGAACTTGCCACTGCTACCTCACCCTCAACCATACACCATTGGATGCTCTAGTTCCAACTATGAGAATAAAGTCATTTGTTAGTGTTGTTTGGCGTACAAGATGAAGCCTTTTCAAGGCAAAGTTCTTTGTGACCATGCACCATTGGAGGTATGTGATGTTCTATAGGGCAAACCATATTTTTAGTATCATCATAGAATCTATGAAGCAAATCCCAAAAATGTTGTCATAGATATTGGCACAAATAGAAAATACATACCAAAAGTAGACTCTAAGCTCTCACTCATCAACATCAAGCATTACAAGTTGGTAAGTAGTATTAAGAAACTTGTGCCCATAATGATTAGACCTGAACAGAAGTAAGGCACCCTTGTGATACAAGCTGAAGTCACCTGTCTTCAGCCAAAAAAACAACATTTTGAAAAAGTACTAGATGTATACAAGGATCTTTTCTAGTCCCCAACTTGAGAGCCAAAGAAGTCTACGATAACACATGTAATATAAAGCTAGTCTACTAAGATACTCGACTACCAACAGAAGCATAGATAAAACATTAATACAGAACATACGATGTACGAGTATCCACAAAATAGCAGCTTTGTATTCCTCAATGATAAGTTTAAATAAAATAGAGTAGTTCAGAGAAACCCTGATACCAGCGCCCTTTTCCCGACATTCACAATGCTTCATAAAGGAATAGAACAAGTAGGTTCCGTGGTTAACCCGACCGTCACAACCGACAACACCAAGGTACTTTCTCCTAACTAACAATGTGCCAACAAATTAACAAAACATGTTGATTACATTTATTAGTAAATAATAAATCAATGAACTACATTATCCCCTTTTTTAGATTAGGCGGAGTCCCTTCCAACTACAACAACAACAAAAAACCACAAGAAAAAGTAGGAGGGGGAGAAGAAGACTTCTGCAAAATAAGAGGGGAGTCCGCAAAATGATGAGTGGGAACCAATCTTGAAGAAGCCATGTGTCCCAACTCAACTATTGGAGCCAGCACGAAGAGCATAAACTTTCGTAGTACGAAACTACAAATATTTGGTGGGGATAAGTTCATATGTTCTCGTGTTAAGTTTAACCATGCCGACAACCTCTTGAAACTTGGCTTGCTTCTAAGTTAGTGCTCAACCTCTGCAATCTTTTCTGTTTGGACCTGTGTAAGCTGAGTTTCCTGGCTTAATTGCTCTTGTAACCTGCCACATTGATCCTCTAACTATAATTGAACCTCAACCAACCACCCAATAGCCTTGTCCCTTTCCGCCTCAAATTTTCGTTGCTGGCACAAGCCTGACTGGAGTAACAAACACTAATACCAAAAGGCATCTTCAATAGTGACCAGGGACTCTAAAATATTTTGCAAAGGAGATGTGACATAGGGAAGTCGAGTGGGGAGCCATTGAGCATGCATCTCCAAATTATTGATAACAAGCCAATGTTGATTAATGTAAATCCAAATGAATTATAGATGTAAATCTTCCTGGATGAACTTATGCGCCTAACTCACAACCTCCAAGATCACCTGGATTTGAGATGACCCACCAATTACATACAATTCTACTATCACATCATGAATCCCTTTAAGTATGTGGAGCATGGGTCCCATAGCTCGCAAGAATTAGCACAAAGTCTCATAAAGATTAGCTAGATTGGGGTCAAAAGGAATAAAGGTAAAACCTCATAGTCATCAGACTCGAGTGATTCTAGCTCAGATTGCCCTATTTCTTAAAAGACCAAGGGAACTGCAACCAGTGAGGCTTGCTCTAGTGGTGGGGAAGAGTTTCCTAGAATATACAATTCGTTATTAATTAGTTCACCAGATTGATTTAACTAGGCATCAACTTCCAGATCTTTTGCTTGTAGCCCGTCCTCACCAATCAATGAGAAAGTTCCGAAGAGAGGCTCAAGAAGGGGGGAGCAATAAAGAGCTAAAAGCCCATCATTGTCACCATCATAGTAACCCTCATACTCCTCTAATCCATATCTTTTGTCATCCTCCTTGGATGTGGACGACTCTATTACTTGATTTCTCTTTTGCGTTGTTCCCCTACATTCGAGGTGATCATCCTTAGCAGCTAAGGGAATAACAAGATTCCTCCAACAGAATATGGATGGCCAAGAGGGATCATAACAATCAGCAAGGCTAAAATCTCCCTCGACTATTGAGCTTAACTGCACTACATCCAGAAAGAGCCTAGTAGCATGTTGCATCATATAGACTCCATTGCAATGTAAGGAGAGAAATTCATAAATGTGGTCAGATAAAAGTTCACCCCAATTATAAATTTCACCCTGCCTAAGGCCAAATATGCAGTGTCATCTAGATAGCAATATTTGAGGCTCGAGTAGCTCCCACCATCCAACTCTGAATCACATCCATGACACAATATCACTCATCTCATGCTAGGTATTCCTTCTTGATTCCCCAATGTAATTTGGCCCACATGCGGCTCAACTCCTCTGGACTCAAATCTATTTGGCATACGTTCTGCAATGCAAAGTCTTTTTGGGCCTAGGTAACTTGACGACGACTACCCGACCTTCCTCAATGGTTCCAAACGTGTCAAACGCATTATCCAATGCATTCTTTGGCCAAACCAGAGAGGGATCTATTGCTGAAGGATTCTAATTCTTTACAAACATAGCTACAAACCCAGATTGTGAAGAATTATAAGTGCTAAAACCTTGTTTTTGTTGGCTTTTTGACAAGTGTTTTGGACCTTGTATGTTTGCTACTTCACCCAAACCCTTGAAAAAATTCTATTATGATGCCAAGGTTGCAACTAAGCAATTTTCCTATCGGATAAAAAACTTGAATCATTCTAACTTCTAGCACAAACTCTTTGGCTAATTTTTGTTCCTCTTCTAAAATTCAAAAGCTATACTTTTGCACTACTTTTGCCTCATTCCTATGCAACTTGGGGTAAGTATTTCCATACACCACAAATGGAAGGCGTATTTGAGGGCGGAGAAGGGCAAACCATTAGTAACCAAATTCAAGTATGTGGTTAGATTGTTTGGGACTATCGTACGAACGGTGGATGTTGTTTCAGAGGGCCGTACAACAAGGTATTGGTCAATAGTCTGCGGCATACGACTAGCGAAAGAAAAGCAGGACGTACGGTTATGTAGAGCATAGGACGTATGGTTATGCAGAGTAAAGGACGTACGATTGAGGGGGGTGATTGTTTCAAACGGTGAGGGGAAAATTTTAAGTTGGACATAAGGTCATGTGCAATCTTAGTTACTGTACAATTAGGGAATGATATAATGGGGGTTGTGTTGTAGCGTAAGTTGAAGTATGTAGGTTGTACAATGGGGGTTGTGCTAGAGCATACATTGAGGATAGAGCTTCTCCAACATACAATAAGTTTTTAATACCCAAGGTCGTACATTGGGTAGGGGGTGGTTTCACCGTACATTCAATTGCACTTTTCACTAGCCCAAGAGGGGTGTACAGTTGGTGATAAAGTAGATCCTCAATTTGTCTTCCTGCATCCCAATGTTTACCATTATTTTTCTTAGTGGGCCCTTCCTTCGAGTATTGTGTTTGCTCGATTTCAATTGAAATGATATTTTCAATGCATCGCTTATATAATTTTAATTTAGAGCCATTTACAATGCCCTCAACCACCGCTCCATTTAGATTCTCTAACTGCAGATCCATTTTCAAATTCTTCTAAAATTGTAAAGGGACCGAGCCATAACACTTAAACATTACCCAATTTGATTTTGTGCTTTCCATTGTACTTCAAAACTAGTGCTCCAACTCTAAAATTCATGTGACGGAGATGCTTGTCATGCCAATCTTTCTTCCATTTTTTTGTGACTTGGATTTCCCATTCTGCGAATACAATTATTTTTCCAAGTTTTTAAATGATGGGGTAGCCCTTTGAGACTCTCCTCGTCCCCCAACCTATTTTGTACTACCATCTGTATACATGGTATTATTTATTCCATTGGGAAGACCACTTACTAACCATACATTAGTTGAAAAGGCGTATGCCTCATAGTGACTTTATATGTTGCTCAGTAGGCCCATAGTACCACATGTAGATGCTCCTCCCAATCAATTCCTCCTATATGGCATGACTTTTTAATGATCAATATCAATATTTTGTGTTACTTCTGCTTGGGTATTGGTGCATAGTATGAGCTTGACAGCAAATGAAAAATAGGTAACTCATAAGTCATCAACGGAATCAAATGGTTGGCAAAAATGTCCCCTTATGTTGCTCGTGATTTGAGTCGGGATCCCAAACCCTATAACCACTTATTCATTGATGAACTTAGTTGTGCTCAAGGCACTATTGTCTAGCAAGGCTCTTGCTTCGGCCCATTTAATTAAGTGAATTATCCCTTTTGGGGGATGAAAGCTAAACAAGGAATTATTCAATAAACCCTAGTGAAATAATCAACTTTAAGAATTTATTCAAACCCTAAGCAATTGAAAATAATTTATTTATTGTTGTAGGTGCCACAAAATGGCACAAAAAATAATATTCAGTGATTCCAAAAATTGCAAAAATTATCCCAAAAATAAAGCCAAAGAATTCAATCAAAAACTTGATTCTTGATAATGTTTATTGCTGGAAAATATTACGAAAATTCAAAATATATGTGGCTGTTCCACACCCTTGAAAAGGCCCAAAAGAGCCTCCAAACCCAACCACCAACTCTAGGAGAGGGTTCGCTGCCCCTGTAGGAGAAACGCAACACCTTTGTGGGGTTCGATACCCTAAAACAACCCTCAATCCAATTCACCCAGCCTCCAATGCTATTCGCCCACCTGCAAATGCCAATATAGTGTTGAAAATACCCTTTTTCCACCAATGATGCACAATACAACCTCCTTACAAAGTTGTCCAAATCTGAAATCAAGGATTTTTATCCTTGTTTCAAACCACCTTGAAGGGATTCCATCCTCAAGGAGCAAGCCAAGCTTGTTTCGTGCTTAAACTTCAAAAAAATCAAATATCAAAAATAGCATGAACCTTTCCACAAGATCCCCACTTTTACGTTTAGAGTCTTCCCCAAAGGGTGACGTCCAAAAGGGAGGGAGAGTAACTCAAATGCTAAAAGGCCCTTTTCTTATAATCTTCCACTTGATCACTTAAGTGTCCATGACCCTCAAATTCCCCTTCTTAAGTGAAAATTAGAATCACAAAGTACCTTTTTGAAAAGAATCAAGTAAGACCCCATGTTCACCTTTTCTCTCACTTCGTCCCTTAGCTTTTTGGGAAACAAGTCAAGCTAAGGGTCTTCACAAATTATGTTGAAAAGAGGGACATGACAATCCTCCCTTCCCAAAATTGCTTGTCCTCATGCAATTGCAAGCTAGGATGTTAAAGGATGGTTGCCCCTTCCCAAGTAGCATCTTCGAAAGACAAATCTTTCCAACGTACCAATTATTCGATGATGCCTATGTTTTTAAGCCTCCTTTCTTTAGTCTCCACAATAGAATCCAGAATCAAGACCAACTTACCTTCCTTATCAAGGGGTGGCAAATCCATGGATGGAAGATGTGCTGCCCAAGTGCCCTTGTGAGGCAAGACACATGAAAAACATTATATATCTTGCTCCTTTACGGTAGCTCTAACTCATAAGCCACTTCCCCCACCTTTTTCAGGATCTTGTAGCGACCATAGAACCATGGTTTCAACTTTTCCGCCCCACTTTGCTTGATAGAAGATTGTCTATAAGGCTGCAATCTTAGGAAAACCATGTCACCTACCTCGAAATGTCTTTCCGTTTGATGCTTATCCACATGTCTTATGCTGGTTTTGAGCTTGTTGTAGGCTCCTTTTGAGTTGATCTAAAATTTCCATGCTTTGCTAAACCAAATCAGCAGCCCTAGGCACTCTACTATCACTCCAAATCAGATCTAGGAAGGAAAAAGCCTCATAAACATACAATGCCTTGAAGGGGGGCATAGCTATTGACATGTCGTATGTCATGTTGTAGCAAAATCCTGCCGTATACAACCATTTAATCCACACCTTTTGCTGCCCTGAAACATAATTCCATAGGTATCCTTCCACCAACTTGTTCACAATTTCAGTTTGCCCATCCATTTGGGGATGTTAGCTAGTGCTTGAAGACAACTCCGTGCCTACCAAATGAAAGATTTTTTGCCAAAAGAAGCTCATGACCTGTTGTCCCTGTCACTTACAATATTTCTAAGCAAACCATGAAACTTGAACACTTCTTTGAAAAAAAGATCAGCCACCATAGGAGCATTGTAATGGGTTGGTAGAGCAAAAAAATAAGCAAATTTGGTGAGTCTATCAACCACCACCAACATAGAATTCTTACCTTCTGCCATGGACAGCCCTGTGATGAAGTCCATAGAGATGCTCTCCCATTTTTGGTGAGGAATAGGTAGAGGTTGTAGAAGGCCAGCTGGAAATGTGTGCTCTCCCTTATTATGTTGACAAACAAGGCATTCCCTAACATATTGAAGTACCTCTCTTTAGGCCCTTCCAAAAGAATCCTTCTCTTACCTCTTTGTAAATCTTAAAATACCCTGGATGTCCTGCCATTGGGAAATCATTAACAGCTCTTATTATTTGTGCCTTAAGCTCGGATTTAGGTGTCAAAAATTTATGTTTTTGTACAAAATCAGTCCATCCACAATCACTTACCTCTCATCATTCATTTTTCCCTCTATAACAGTCGTGGCCAAGGCATCCTTAACATACTAAGTGCTTATGAAAGCCTTCCAATCCATTGTCATCTCATTTAAAATAGGCTTTCTAGATAATGCATCAGCTACCACATTATTTTCCCTTTCACATACTCAATGTCAAAATCATAAGATTGCAACTTGCTTACTCATTTTTGTTGTCTATCAGTCAAATCAGTGTGTAAGGAAATATTTCAAACTAATGTGGTCGATTTTTACCACAAATCAAGTATTGACGGAATTTAGCCAAAGCATGCATGATGGCTAACATTTCTTTATCATAAATTGAGAATGTTCGCTCAATTTCTTTGAGCTTCCTACTTTCAAAAGCAATTGGATGCCCCTTTTGCATTAGGACAGCCCCTATGCCTTCCCCTGAAGAGTCACATTCCAATACAAATGGAATAGTGAAATCTGGAACAGCAAGCACTAGGCATGACCTCATGATTCCCTTGAGTTTTTCAAATATTTCCAAGGTTGTTTTGGACCAGTTGAATGCACCTTCCTTTGTCAAATCCATGATGGGGGCAGCAAGCTGAGAAAAAACCTTTACAAACCTTCGGTAGTAGCTACATAATCCAATAAATCCTCTCAACTATTTCAAATTAGTAGGGGGTGGCCAATCCAAGATAGCTTGTATTTTTTGTTGGTCCACATGGGGCCCTTGGGAGTTGATCACATATCCCAAATATAAAATTTCAAAAGTAGAAAACTCACATTTTGATTTTTTTGCAAAGAGTTTGTTGTTCGAACACTCCCAAAACTATATCCAAGTGCTGCAAATATTCTTCTCATGCTTTGCTATACACTAGAATGTCATCAAAAAAGACCAAGACAAATTTCCTCAATTATTGTCTAAATATGTGATTCATGCAAGATTGGAACATGGCAAGAGCATTGGTTAGTCCAAAAGGCATAACCAAAAATTCACAGTGTCCATAATGACATATAAAGGCTGTTTTTTGCACATTTTCTTCTAACTCGGATTTGGTGGGTACCCAGTTTTCAAATCAATTTTGGAGAAGTAAACCGATCCATGGAGCTCATTTATAAGCTCATCAATCCTAGATATGTGGTACCTATTCTTAATCGTCTTCTTATTCAACAATTGGTAGTCAATGCACATTCTCATGGTTCCACTCTTTTTTCTTCACAAGCACAATCGAAAATGCAAAGGGGTTGGAACTGGGCCTTATGTGGCCCATATATAAGAGCTCATGTATGGCTTTCTCCATCTCTTCTTTGAAAATCCTTGCATGATGGTAGGGTGTAGTGATCACCACTTTGGTACCTTATTCCAACTCAATGATGTGTTCAAATCTTCTATTTTGAGGCAGCCCATAAGGAATGTAACCAAAAACCTTGGCATGTTTGTCGATAAGGAATTGAACATCCTTATGAAGAGGTTGCTGCCCCGGATTAGAATTCCTGTCTTTCACAAAACATTTGGCCGCCCACACAACCTGCCATTTGTTGAAATCTCTTTCCATCCCTTTGGATGTCACCGACTCACCACCTTAGGTTCCCCATTGCTCAATTCATGAATAACCATTTCTTTACCTGTTGTTTTGAATTTCAGCTTCATAGTTTGAAGATTTTGAGTGTATTCTCCAAGGGAGTGCAGCCATTGTACACCCAACACCACATCAATTTCCCCTATGTCAATCACATAGAAATCTCCTTGCACTTTATGCTTCCTCAAAGTGAGTTTCAATCCCAGAATCTTGTGGTGGCAAGGAAGAGAGAATCCATCTCCCAAGGTCACATTGAACCCCTCAAAAGATGTAGTTTGTAGCCCACACCTTGAAGCCAACTTCTTATCAACAAAGTTATGTGTAGCCCTACTATCAATGAGTATGGTGACCTTCTTACCTTGCAAGACTCCTCTTACCTTAAAGGAGTGGCAATTTGGAATTCTAGTTAGGGTGGCCAAGGTGCCCACCATGCTTCCTTTCCCACAAGGGTCTGCCTCTATCCCTTTTGCTCCTTCCCTTCTACCTCGGTTTGTTGTTCTTATCTATTCTATGCTGCTGTCATTGGTTTGCAGCTCTTTTGAATACCTTTCCTCTTGTTGGAAACTCTCTTTTTTATGCTCAAGAAGGTCTGAATTTGTTTGCAGTTCTTTTGAATGCCTTTCCTCTTGCTGGAAACTCTCCTTTTTATGCTCAAGGTCTGATTTTCTCAATTTAGAACTTGTCATCCTAGGCTGCCTTGAAAACCCTTCTTCCCATTGCCCCATGGTATGTGAAGTGCTGTTTTTCTGCCTTTAAAAGGGCAGATTTTGCACTATAGGTGCTGCATGCTCAATGTCTATGGCCCTTTTGATGGCCATTTCGAGGGAAAGAGGATCAAAAGCTTTGACCAATCCTTTAATGGATTTAGCTAACCCTTCAATGAACAAAACCATGAGTCTATTTTCCGAAATGTCCATCACCAAGGCTGATATCCTCTGAAATTTTGCAAGATACTCCCCCACGGAGTGTCCCTGTTGTGTGCAAATCTCGAATGTGCAACTCTGAATCTGCCCTATCAAATCTATCAATGATCTTTATGCTGAATTCCTCATAAGTTTTGATGAGGTTGTGCCCTAGGGTTATTAACACATGATGCTACCACTCATGGGCAGCCCCTTCCAAGTGTAGTATAATTAATTCCAAAGCTTCATCTTCCCTCATATGATGCAATGAAAAGTAGGTATCCACATTGCTAATCCAAGCCTTGGCTGAATTATTTGAAGAGCCATCAAAAGTGGGTAGGGTAACCTTCCCTATCTCATCATACAAATCTATGTGGCTGTCCAACCCCATGTTGGAGCCTCCTCTACCTTTTTTCCAAGTTACAAAACCATTGAAACTCATCTATTTTCTGAATGGAGGGGGGAATGTCATGTATTCTCCATATTTGCCATCAAATCAGATTTATAGAAGTGTTGTTCCTTCCTTTCCAATGAAGTTTCCTCCTTTTGAAAGACCCTAGGTCTTGGCGTGGGTCATATGCTTGTGCCCGAGGTACTACTCATCACAACCTGTGCTCTGTATCCTTTCATATCCTTCATTGTTTGAAAAAATTCACTCATCAATTCCTTCATCTGCTCTTGTGCTCGAGATAACCTCTCAAGCCTAGTACTATCCATGTCACTATTTGACATGAAATGCTTGTTATCCCACAATTGACCAAGAAATGGCTCTAATACCACTGAAATATCCCTTTTTAGGGCTGAAAGCCAAACAAGGAATTATTCAACAAACGCTAGTGAAATAATCAACTTTCAGAATTTATTCAAACCCTAGGTAATTGAAAAGAATTTATTTCCTATTGTAGGTGCCACAAAATGGCACAAAAAAATAATAGTCAATGATTCCAATAATTGAATAAATTATCCCAAAAATATAGCCAAAGAATTCAATCAAAAACCTAATTTTTTATAATGTTTATTGCTGGAAAATATTAGCAAAATTTGGAATATTTGTGTGGTTGTTCCACACCCTTGAAAAGGCCCAAAAGAGCCTCCAAACCCAATCGCCAACACTAGGAGAGGGTTTGCTGCCCTTAAGAAACGCAGCACCTTTGTGGAGTTTGATGCCCTAAAACAGCCCTCAATCTAACTCGTCCAGCCTCCAACGCTATTCGCCCACCTGCAAATGCCAATACGGTGTTGAAAACACCATTTTTCTGCCAATGATGCACAATACAACTCCTTACAAAGTTGTTTAAGTCTGAAATCAAGGGGTTCCGTCCTTGTTTCAAACCACCTTGAAGGGATTCCATCCTCAAGGAGCAAGCCAAGCTTTTTCGTGCTTAGACTTTAAAGAAATCAAATATCAAAAATAGCATGAACCTTTCCACAAGATCCCCCCTTTTACCTTTATAGTCTTCCCCAAAGGGTGGCATCCAAAAGGGAGGAAAAGTAATTCAAATATTATAAGGCCCTTTTCCTGCAATCTTCCAATTGATCACTTAAGTGTCTATGACCTTCAAATGTCCCCTTCTTAAGTGAAAATTAGAATCATAATGTACTTTTTTGAAAAGAAGCAAGTACGACCCCATGTTCCCCTTTTCTCTCACTTCATCCCTTAGCGTTTTGGGAAACAAGTCAAGCTAAGGGTCCTCACAAATCATGTTGAAAAGGGGGACATGACATTAAGCAATTGGTGGCCACCACAATATATTTGCAACAATGAACATACTTGTTTTAAAGGATCCAATGAAAGCCAAGCCTTATCTTTCAAAAATTTCCTTGGGTTGCAAGAGCCAAAGAGTCATGAAGTCTCTTTTTAATGGCTTCCTACACATTGACAACTGTCACTTTCCATCACCCATTCCTTGGAATCGTCATGCAACATCATCCACCAGAGTCCCACCCATGGAACTTTTCTTGCAATAGCATTTGGGCCAATGTGGCATCTAGCTAGTCCTTCATGACCCTATGTGAATACATCTCTATATTTTTTTTTTTGGTACAAACTGACACAAAACATGATGTGGACCCATCTAATATAACAACCTATTTATTACCTGGAACATTCGAGTTTTCAACAACTTCCTCCTCTCAACAGGTTGCATATCCTTTGGAAAGGATTCTGACTATAAATACTCCCCAATATTTTCATACCATGTTGGTGCAATTGTAATTTGGAATAGATGAGCATCTAAAAAATATTCATTTACTCCAGTCGGTCATCCTAATTTTATCTGAGAGAGTTGATCGACTATAACATGAATCTTACCTAGTTTGACTATAGTTTTGAATGTGAACCCTTGTAACAACATCAACCCTCTGCTTATCCTGCCTTGGATGATGGTTTGTTGACTAAGTATGGTAGTGCTTGATGATCCACAAAAAATGACGGGGGTCACTAGCAAGTAATGCCAAAACTTTGTATGGCATAAACCATCCCTAAAGCTTCACGCGCTATATTGTTGTACTTTTTCTCCATGTTGAACATAAATATGCTTGCAAAGAACATTGGGTGACCCAACCCTTGAGTTCCTACTTGTGTTAATGTTGCCAAATAGCATAATTGGAAGCATCCACATGAACGTGAAATTCCTTGTCCTAATCCAGGTATACGAGTATCAAAGAACTTATCAATCAACCTTCAATTCTTTAAATGTGCCCTTTTGTTCTTTAGACCACATGAATGGAGCTCCTTTTCTAGTGAGAATGTCCAGCTAATAAGAACATTACAACTTTCAACGCAGGGTATGTCATCTCCCATCATAAACATTTGAGGTTCATTTCCAGATTCAAGATTTACCTTAGGTGTGGTTGGTTCTTTGTATTTCATGTCTTGTACCCCTTAGAAGCGTTGACCAAGTTTTTCATCTATCTTGGCATTACCCACTCGATATTCAGTGAACTCAAGAGGGTAGGTTGGTTCCGATGATGAAGGTTTTTCTTTATGAATGTTTGTTCTAGTGTGCACAATTCCTTTTGAACCTGCACATTCTTCTATCTCCATGATCTCAACAAAGTTGCACCTAGGTTGGAACACTTCATAGTCTCCATTTGCAAGTGGAAGGGACTGCTTAGGGAGTTTGTTTCATCCTCTGAACATGAGCATAACTCCAATAGTCCCTCCTCATTTGGTTCCACCATACCTCAATTTAGATGTCGAGGATGCTCTTCTTCCATATCTTCCATGTCCAACTCTTATGAGTCATCTGTTGAGGTTGCCTCCTCACTGACTACTTAGCTCTTTCAGTCTATGATGTACCTTTGGCTCATGTTCTTGATCGATATTATGTTCCTTTTCCAATTGTGATCAGCCTTGACTTCTATTAACCAGCCTTGGCCCAAAAATGCATCATAGGACTTTTTTTATCAAAAAGATTACTACAAAGCTCAATACGAAATGTTGGGTACCAATAATAACCATTTCAGCCATCAAGACTCCCAACACTCATATTTTGTTTTGCTCAGAGCCAACTAATTAGAAGGTTGGCAGCCAAATAGTGGGTTCTCCGAGACTTTTCCAAGTTTCCTCTAGAAGCATGTTCACACCAAAGCCACCATCAATAATAGTATCAGTCCTGTTCAAACCTAGAATCTCCATGTGAACTGTCAAATACCGCGCTAAGTTCATTGTTAGGAGCATCAGATCAATTACTTGATCACCTGACCATCGGGGTTTGACACTGGGCTCTCTCCATTTCTCTTCCTTCACAAGGTGCATAACCTACCCTATGTTGTGACCATTGTCTGACCGTTGTCTTGTAAAAAAGTAGTTATAACATCCCTGAGTTGTAGAAAGCTCTATAGGAGATCCACTACTTTGATGGGTACAATGCTCTATAGAACTTGTCTTGCAACCTCCTTGTCTGAAAAAAATCGACTGGCCACAATACTACTACAGTCACCAGGATGCCTTTTTGCTTCCCACATTGTTCGTTCCACCTTGGTTCTTGCTTTGGCCATTCATTCATTTTCTATACAAGGGCTTGGGTAGGTTAGTTTCTTTGCTTGGCCTATAGTGATTGCCATCACCCCTCCATTTGTTACCTCGATCATATTGATGTTTACTTGCTTTGAGCAATTAGCATCCTTATGATCTTCAAGTCCACACCATCTACACAAGCCTTGTGTTGCCTCAATCAATTGGGACAATCCCTCGTGAAATTGCCCCAATGGTTGCACTTCTAGCACGTAACTAATGGCTGGCCTTGTTCCTCGAACTACATACGACTACCACCTCCAACAATATTGTTATGATGTCATGTATTGTTGTGTTGGCAGTTCTCCTTGGGTAAGGAGGACTTGGGCACCTCTGTTTTTTAAATTGTATGGGAAGTTTTTTACATCATGGTCATTGACTTGACAAATTTCACAAAATAGCCTTCTCAAACAATTGGCCTTGGTATGCCCTTTCGTTTCACAGCCCAGCACCAGATATCCTTCCCTTCTTCAATTGGTTCTTTTTTCGATTTTCTCATCATTCGGAGCATGTCCTTCCAAAGGGCTCAAACCTATCCTAGTTCACTATCATTAGAGTCATTGTCCTCATCTTCACTTTGTCTTCTTAGATACGATGATGATGTTTTATTTTCACTTTCTATGCCCATCGCTCTATTATAATAGTTTGTGTAGGACGAAAGTGGGACTACCTTAATTTTTTTCTTAGTGAGGATACCAACCCCTTGATAAACCATTGTTTCTTGAGCTTGTCAAATGGTTCCTTTTTGAGTTTGCCAAGCAACTCCTTGAGACTTCAGTTGTAAGCCCAAACCATCTCGTGCTTAACTTGTTTCATGTTGTAGATCTCTTCTACAATTTCATTGTCATCCCTAAGTGGTTTGAATTCCTTTTCAAATGCTTATCAGTGGGCTGCCCAAGTTGCTTTGCCATTACTTGGCACATCGTTGTACCAATCGTTTTCCATGCACTAAAGAGTAGCCAGAAATCATCTTGGCTACATCTACTCATCTATCTACCCATTGGCAATCCGCATAGTGACGCACATATGGCAATGTCGTACTAGATCATCCAATATGTCGCCAATAAGTTTAGGCAAGTTTTGTTTTTACAGTGATGAGTACAGGGTAACCATTTCCAAGGCTATTGAGGTCCTTTGCAGTGGCCTTTCGAACATGAACTTCCTCCTCAAGACATTCCTTCGCTTTGGACACATCTATGCAATCAACCCATCCTTCAGCAATTATATGTGTGCTAGCTTTCCCACCCTAAAGTTCCTTCTTTGTGCTCTTGTCTGCCCCACTCAAGATGTTCAAGTTGTTCTGGCTGCCCTAGTGTCTTTGGCACTAAATCTTCGATCAAAGATGCTTTGATCCCTATAATATTTGCTTCATAAGAGAATAACTCTTCCTTAGTGAAGAAGTCATCTTCAATTTCTTGATCAAATAGGAAACTTACTTCCTTTGTGGATTTTTTTGGAATTCACACCCGTATTTGAAGCATTAGGCATCTAGTAATTGCTTCCCATAGTGCAACTGCAGATAGTAGAGGATGTCTCTATTCCAAATCCTAATCTAGCTTGGGCTTGGACTAGGGCTTGGACTTTGGCTTCGGCACTGCTCTTGGTTTTTTGAAGTGTTTGTGGCTTCTAGCCCTCTTCTTTGTTGTTCTTGTTCCAATATTTTGGTTGACCTTCTTAGTTTGATTTCTTCTATTCTGCCAAGTTGTCGTCTTTGTCCTTTATTTGGTTTTAGTGACATTGAAGTCTCTCTTCTAATCTTGCTTCCTCTTCATAACTTTGCCTTTGTGTGTGCCTTTTTAGGAGTAGTTCTTTGTGATTCTCTCAATCACATTCAGAAAGCAAGTTCTATAGTACAAGCTATTGCCTAGTAAGGAGTTATGGGAGGTGATTGCGGAGACGTTCTACTCTTCAATGACCACCAATTTACTCCAAATAGATTCCATTGGCACTTGGGTGTGTCTGGATTACTCTTTTATTTGTTCTTGGATGGACAAGTCCCACAGGGATGGTTAGTCTTTGGTAAGTTCTCATTATTGGTTGGTTTCAAATGCTTCTTTAATGGGTTGACACATTAGTTCTCCATGTCATTTTGAATAAGATTGGTTGTTGATCGGATTGTCTTACTTCCATATGATTCGAGTTCTTCTAAGGCAACGGTGCCAAAATGTAATATAAATATAGTCTACTAAGATACTAGACTACCAACAGAAGCATTGGTAGAACATTAATACATAACGTACCATGTATAAGTATCCACAAAATAGCAGCTTTGTATTCCTCAATGATAAGTCTTAATACAATCGAGTAGTTGAGGGAAGCCGTGATACCAGCAACCTTTACCCAACATTCAGAATGTTTCATAAAGGAAAAGAACAAGTCAGTTGGCGTAGTTAACCCAACCATCACAACTGACAAGACTAAGGTACTTACTCCTAACTAACAACATGCCGACAAATTGACAAAGCATGTCTATTACATTTATTCGTAAATTACAAATCAACAGACTACAACACATATTGTTAATTTGATTCCAAGATTACCTCTCCCTAATGCATCACCCTATCGCCATTCATTCCTAGGGAAGGAAGAGATCAAATGGGATACTTAGAAACTTGTGAGTAAAGTACTATTAGGGCTAGCTCTTAACCTCATAGCAGCTCAATTATGCTTGTGCCAAAGAAGGATGGCAAGCGGACATTGTGCATTGACTACATAGCATTAAACAAGATCACGGTGAATAATAGCTATCCAATTCCAAGCATAGAAGACCTATTCGACCATTTCTATAGTGCCAAGTTCTTTAAGAATATAGACCTCAAACTAGGATATCATCCAATTTCCACAATGAAAGAAAATGAGTTGTTTTTTTTGAACGGTCGGTTATGCCCTTCGGTTCAAACAATGCCTCAGCAACATGCATTTGTTGTTGTCTACATGTCTAACATATTCATTCTCAATAGAACTTGGGAAGAACATTTGAATCACAGCAACAAGTGCTCCATACTTTGCGGTAGCACAAATTTTATGTAGAACTCAATAAACGCTCATTCACCATGAAGGAAATGCAAACTTGGGGTATATTGTTGACACACATGGAGTGCATGTTGATCCAGCCAAGATTAGTGTCAATCAAGAATGACCTACACCAAAGACTCTTATAGAACTTCACAGTTTCTTAGGGTTAAAAATTTTCAATAGGGAATTTGTACTTGGTTTCTCATACACCACTTGGCCTTCGTATCAAGTATTAAAGGTAAGAAAAAAGCAAACTTTAGTTGGCCTACCATAGGACAAAAAGAATTTGAGGAATTGAAATGTAGACTCTTCTATGTCAATGCTCCTATGACCAGATGTTTAGCAACAATTTTAAATAGAGATTGATGCATCTAAATATGCACTTGAAGTAGTCCTTAATCAATTTGGTCACTCGGTTGCTTACCATGGTTAAACATTCATTGTCATAGTAAAAAAGTACACCACATATTACAAAGAGATTTTTGCCATTTTATAGGCATGTAAAGCATTGGTATTTTATGAGAAAGTGGGTTTTACATCAACATGCTCTACACCTACCCATAAACATATGATATTCAGATCTAATAGAATTTACCCTAATAAATAGTAATTAATCAGATCTTAATGCATTAGAGAATATTCTAGAATAATTGAAATATGCAAAGCTAGGGTTATAAGAAGAATACTGATTTTTCACAAATTTGTATACAGTCAAAGGCTAAAATCAGTTGGAAAAAAGTCCAGTAACAAGGCAAACATAAAATTAAAATTTAGAAGCAAAATGATAGCTTTTAAATTGTGACCAAGTTTGTACCACTACAGCGACATTCCTGGCAAACTGTAGAATTTCCTAAAACAAATTTGGCAGCGTTATTCCTTCACTTCTGGGCTTCAAAATCCTTGCTTATTTCCAAAATTTGTTGCAGATCACTAGGAAATTGATCTCCTTCCCTGAAACCCTAATCAACTCACATCACCTTGCAAAACATGATGCAAAACAACCATTACACGTTCAAATGCAAAGAGATTAGCAGAACAATGCTAATTTTATTGAATGGAAAGAAAATGAACAATACAAATGTAAGACTAAGAATGAACATTTTCATGATCGGAAAGAGGGAAAACTTCCTAGCTGATTTTTCTAGACTCTAAATAACTAGAAAAGCTGGGAATGAGGATTCTCGTGATCAAAAAGGGGGAAACACTTCCTAACTAAATTAACTAGTCTAGAACATGACTACAATGATCCACTGATGTTATATTCTCAAGGCATATGCTAACATGTTGGAGAGATGACCATGTCCATTTGTTTTCTACTTCCTTGTTTATGATCAAAAAAGGGTCAAATGGTTTAAAATATATCAATACAAGAAAGTAGTTACAAAGGTGACAGTTACGAAATGGTTCATATTCTATAAATGTTGATAGTTTGCCCTCTTGTAGGTGTGACAATTGGACTTCCATGTGAGAGCTATGCTAATATGTGCATTGGCATGGCGCAAGCTCAAGAAGTGCCACCCAGAGTGGTGTGACTCCATGTGCACAGCACGAGATGGTGGTGAGTCATGCACAGAACTTCATTGCTACACAATATGCCTCTTTGCATTGTGGAGGAGTGCCACGGAGGTTACACAAGTGGCACGCATTGCCGCAGTGGTGTGTAAGTTGCATGGGAATGCACAAGCATGTACATTATGCCCCTTAGTGTTGTGCAAGTGCGCAAGGGTGCATGGCATCTCCATGGTTGTTGCAAGTTGTTGCAGAGGTGATATCCACAATGCAAAGTGGCGCAATGTTGTGGAGGCTATTGTAATGTCCCCTTTTCGAGATTAGTATAATATTATTATTTACAATAAAAAGTATGCCTAAATTCTTAAAATAATAATGTCTAAGGGACTTTATATCGGCCACCCCTTTTCTATTTTTGAGTATGACTTAAAAAGGGGCATTCGAAGCATGGGTTAACTTAACCCTTTAAGAAGATAAGGCATGATCTTTTTAAAACTACTCTAACTCTCCCTCCAAGTGGAGTGCCCCTTTTTGGGAAGGGTTTAATGAAAAAGAAAAGTATAAGGGGAATAATGATCATTTGAGAGGTTACCATGTTTTTTGCATAAAATTTATGAGTTTGAGTATGCTTGCTTAACTTGCTACCTTGGAAGACGAAACCCTTTTTCAGTAAGTGTAATTAGGGACGAAACACTTTAATTTCAGAACTAGGGCAGATTCACATAGGAGTTGTATTGAGCTTCAACATTCTGGTTTTTTTAGTATTTTCAACTTTGGAAGCGTGGCGACTTCACCCTAGGGTTTGGTGATTGCTTTTGAGGGTGGCAACTTGCCCCTGGAGGTTGGTGACTTGGGTTAGAGGCCATAATAGGGCAGCAATCATTGATTTCAGGTTTGAAAACCCCTTTTGTAAGGGCTGTGTTAAATTTACAAGTTTTGAAGACCCCTTTAGGGCTGCATGGAGTTGATAATCAGGGAAATGCTTCATTTCCAGCTGGGCGACCCCCTTTTGAGGTGTAATTTTAGGTTTTGTAGGGCTATCACAGCCTGAAACACATTGTGGAATATTGAAAACTATTCTAATATTTTTTCTCTATTTTTAATAATCTTTTCCAGCTCTTTATAGCAGAAAAAATCAATAAAAAATCGGGTATTTATATTGCTGCAATTTTCAGAATTAATTGGTGCTTATTGGGCATAGTTTTAAGGGTGTTGGAGTCCAAAGTGTTCATTGGCAGCATTCATAAAATTATTGGCTAGGGTTTGAAAATTTAAATCAGCAATTTACAATTTTAACGCTCGAGTTTGCAAGTGAAATTTCATAAATATGCATGTTTGGTTAGGGTTTGTCACTTGTTCATATTTGCTTCATTTGTCCAATTTGGGGGCATTACAGTTACACAGAGTACGCGAAGGTTGTGTAGCGTAGAACACGGAGTTGCACCGAATGACATTGAAACTTACATGCTTCACACCTATCTAGTAGAGTGTGCAATGTTGACTTTGCAGTTGTGCGGCATGTGTACTTACACTGACTAGTGTTGCACTCACAATTGTCTACTACCCTAGGGAATGCCAATCAAATTGCATAAGTGTGGTGCAAAATGCTTTGTATGTGATCAAAAGCCGACAAGAAAACCTTAAATGAGAAGGTAATCTTGAGGGACCCCTCTTGTGCTCAAATTAGGAGAAATGAATGGTCTATAGTTTTTGTTGTTTGTTGGCAATTGGGGCATACGTAAGATCCCATCTAGCCTTTTTTCTGCAAATTATCTGTAATTAATAGTTTCAAGTGGACTATGAGCAAGATAAAAGCGCTTTAATTTTTGGCAAGGTTTTGAGTTGCCATATTTTACCACATTTTTTGTTTGTTGGATTTCATGTTTCTTGCAGAGCTAGATATGTTGACTTATCCTACATTCCACCTTTAAGGTGTTTGGTGATACTTTTTTACCTGATTTCGTGGAATGGATGACATCCCTGGTTGCTAATTAAGACATAAGACGTTTAACTTGTTGAAGGTGGGCATGTCCAATTCTTTGTATTTTATTTTGTTCAAGGTTGCTCTATGTTCCTCATTTGAATTTAGGACATAGCCCAAAATGTAGTTAAGGCCTCTGGTTTGCATCTAGTTTCCAATTTATGAGTGGTGTGTTGTCATTCAAACTATCCTCCCAAAATTTTGCATTTTTACCATTCCCTATTTGCAAGGTCATTTTTTGTCAAGGTAGAATACATCCCGCTCTGACTTGTTTGTCAATCACTGAAACATATGACTTCCAAGCACCCTCAGGGACAAATTGTATTGACTACAAATATTTCTATATTACAATGTGTCTCCACAGTGATTCTGAGTTCATTAGAGTCTCGAGATCATTTTCATAGCCAATGCTTTATTAAAAACACAAATATTTTTTAGATTTAGTCATCCCTTTGTTTTTTGGTCATGTGACTTCCGTCCTTGATAGAAGAGGGTGGTGGAGTCTTTCTTATAAGACTTTTCATATAAAATTCCTCTATATTGTGATCATTTCAACATTCAGCACCTTAGGAGAAGTCTTGATTATGGGAGATTTCAATGCACGGATAGCAAACAACCAAGCTCTCAATTTGAGGAGCGAAGAGGGCATGGGAAGCAATCCGCTATGGTTATGGAAAATTAAGTCACAAGGCGAAAATAGTGGAGCTACATATTATGGAACAAAACTACTGGAGTTATGTAGTTTGTATGACATGATTATATGCAATGGCATGAGAACATGGCCAAATTCAGGAAATATCACTTGTAAAACTTAAAATGGGCAAAGTGTGGTAGACTATGTTATTTGCTCACATAAATCTATCCCAAGATTGATGAATCTTGAAGTTGGGGACTATCCTATTGAGATGAAATCAGATCACAATCCAATATATCTAAATATTCAATATGCATACAAATCATCAAGAAAGAAAACAAGACCAACATGAACAAAAGAAGAGACTCCCTCAAGGCAGACTCCTCATAAATCAAGAGAATCAGGAACTATTCAAGGCAACCCTCAAACAACAATTCCAACAACATTCTCAGGAAGCAATGAATAATACTTCATCCATGGTTCGCTGCCCAACAAACAGCAGTATGCTGATTTCTCTAATTAAAAAGGCTTTAAATACAAGCAAAAGAAGTAGACCTAAAGGTGGAAGTGCAAGTAGTTTTCCGGCAAACCCATGGTTTGATGAAGAGTGCAAGGCAACAAAGAGAACTTTGAGACAACTTGGAATGACCAAAGAAAACAAAAAGGCATATGAAAGAATCATACGGTCTAAAAAAGAAAGCTACATATATACAAGGGGAAAAGAATTAATTTCTCTTGGAAAGCATAATCCCAAAGGCTTTTGGAGAGAACTACAGCAAAAAAGGAAGCAAACAAAGAACAACATTACAAATAAGCAATGGTTAGAGTACGCAAAACTACTATATGAAAGAGTTCAAGATAAAGATAATCCTCCTGAAATCAACACAACTAAGCTTTTTTCTACAAAAGATATCACTTAGGGAATAAAGAAACTAGCAAGCGATAAGGTGCAAGACATAGATGGGATACACGCTAAATATCTAAAGTGGGGTTTTGACACACTCACACCATACATCAAAGGCATATTCAATGGTATCATTCAGGAAGGCTTCCCGACATATTGGACAACTAGTGTTGTTATCCCTCTTTATAAAAGTGGGAATATCAATAACCCGCCTAACTACCAAACTATCATGGTCAATCCCCTCCTTGGAAAGTTATTTGGTAGCATGATAAAGCGCAGAATTAGCAATTGAGCAAAAAAAGAGGGCAAATGGGCAAAAGGTCAAGTAGGATTCAAGCCGAAACATTCAACTATCGACCACTGCATCACACTTAGGCACTTGATTGAAAAAGTAGGGGATACTCAAGGAGAAGAAGCTTTTTACTGTTTTGTTGACTTCAAAAAAGCATGACACGGTCCCTAGAAGTAAACTTTGAATCAGAATGGAGGAGCTTGAAGTTCCAAATGAATATAGAGCGGCAGTACATAGACTTTATGGGCCAATCAGGGCCAAAATCAAGACAAGTGAAAGAATGTCAGAATGCTTTAGAAGTGACATTGGAGTCAAACAAGGGTGTCCTCTATCTCCCACCTTGTTTGGGCTATACATTGATAAATTAAAAGAGTGGATAGACAAAGCTGGTGGAGGGGGCGTCCACCTAGCTAGTTATGTTATAAAGCTACTTCTATATGCAAATGATCTTATCCTAATTGAAAAAACAAACCATAGTTTGAGAGAGCACTTGAAGGCTTTAGAGATCTTTTGTCAAAAGGTAGGAATGCAAGTGAACACTAGCAAAACAAAAGTCACGATCTTTTCTCTACGGAGAAAAAGTAAACAAACTGAGTTTGTTTTTTAAGGAAGTTCACTAGAAATAGTGGAAGAATACAAATATCTTGGGCTTGACTTCCACAACACGCTTAGTTGGGAGACCTGCAAGACAAAAAGAATACAAGGAGGTTGGAAAGCTTCATATTCATTGCAAAACAAGTGCAGGGATGCAAAATTATGGGATTCGAAAACCAAGAGAACCTTATTCAACCTACTAGTCACACCAATGGTCCTATATGAATGTGAAGTTTGGGGCAGAAATGTGTCTGATCTAAAATGGAAACAGATAGAGAGAATCCAAAAACATTTAATCACAAGTAGCCTCAAAATCAAATCTTCAGTTCTATATGAGAACCTATTAGCCGAAACAAGTACATTTCTATTGAAAGCATCAACAATGACTCGGACACTAAGTTACCTAAAAAGGATGAAAAATATGGAGCACCGTCGTTGGCCCAAAATGGTAATCAACGAAGAGCTAAATAGAAGGAAGAACACGTGGGTGAAACAAAATAACAAATGGATGAGTACATAGGACATCAGCATGCAAGAATGTCCAAACACCAAGGACGAAATAAATAAATAAATAAATGTGACAGATAAATTCAGGGCAGCCATGTGGACAAAACAGTTGGGACAGAAGAAAGAATACTACATCAAAGAATTTAATTCCACATGGGAGCACGTGAAAAAAACATGAATAAGGGTAGAAATTAAATGAAAAGCAAAAATGTTGATTGCACAATTGAGGACTAGCTCACATCATCTTAGGTGTGAAACAAGTAGGTGGACAGTACCCAAGGAAGAATGGGAAACAAGAATATGCCTATTTTGTGGCAAAGGGGTAGTAGAGACAGAATGGCAATTTATTATGGAATGTGCTGCCTATAATGGCATCCACTCCAAGTACAAAGACAGCTTAAGGGTCGACAACCTCGCTGACTTTATTACAAAGGAAAGGCTAGATAGTACAGCAAGCCTTCTAATCAATATTCATAGTAGAAGAGTTAACATCAAAAAGGGGTATGAATTTTTGCATTATCAAAAGGACAACTCTTGTGTCAACAAGTTGTGTTAATACAAAGCAATTCTGTTACAGCCCTTGGTCCCATAGGCTACTTGGTCTCGTGGACATTATTAAAATCTTTCTTTCATTCATTCATTTCCATTTCAAGTTTTCATGGTATTGGGAGAATGGTTCGCAGGTACAGCAGGGATAGATTGCAAGACGTCATGTATTAGTTGTATCCTTCCTAAAAATTATAGCTAATCATTGGTCTAATGGGATAGTTTATCCTTTATTTTACTTACATGTATTATCCCAAAGTGATAAGGAGTAGCATTAATGGAGGCGTAAGCCCAGATAGGTTGTTGGGAGATTACCTTCCTTACCTCAAGGATATTCCTTTTTCATTTTACCTTATTTGTTGGAGAACACACTTGATTTATGTGTGTTCATACATTATCACAAGGATAGATGACATTCAGAAAGTCGTCTTTTAGGTCCAATATTTCACTAAGAATGACTATGGAGAGGAATAGTGTATCATCTGCAAATTCGAAGCTAGAGAATCTTTGACCATGTTCTGTGGCTAGCAATCCATTTATTTCCCAGGTCCTCTTTGTTGTTATTTTTTAATTTATTGAAATTCTATCCCATTAGAATAACGAGGTGTGGACTGAGAACGTCCCTAGTCGAAGTCCTCAAGTGGAGACACAGGGTTCACTGACTACCCCCCATTTATTGTAATTTTAAAGCAGGGTTTTGTGATGCAACACTTGATCCAGTTGGTTATTTGCAGGCTAAAATCAAAGACTTTAACGGAAATATTGGCTCCCAATTGCATCTGTCAAAATCTTTTTACACGTCCAACTTGATTAGGATTCTCAAGTTTTTCTGGATTTTTAGAGATTGAATAATTTCTTGGACTGCCACTATATTGTCTACAATTTGTCTTTCTAGGACAAAGTCAGATTGTGATTGTGAGATTAGCTTGCATAGGAGCAGCTTGATTTTGTTGGCAACAATCTTGGATATGATTTTATAGATTATATTGCATAGATTTATTGGCTAATATTGATCCGTTGGCTTGATTCTTTTGACAATAAATTTGGATACAATTTTATAGATCATATTGCTATTCTTTTGGCATTGATACCAGAGACCTTTCTTATTTCAACAGGATTCTTCTATCACTTCCACTATATCCTTTTCAATTATGTGAAGCTATGTCTAATAAAACTGCATTAACCATCAGGTCCTGGGGCTGTGTCTTTTTGGTATGAATTCTAGTTCTTATTTTGTTGCCCAATACATTAGGTTTGCACTTTCTGTGGCTGTTATCAGCCATGAGATATTTGTTATCGGGTCCCTCTCAGCCAGCATTTTTGTTGAACTTTTTTTGTTCTTCTTGGAGTATTGCATGGAAATAATCCATTACATGTGCTATAATTTCCTTACTTTCCTGCACATAATTTACCTTGTGCAGCTTAATTTTATGAACTGAGTTTATATGCCGTTTATAAAAGACCGATTTAAGGAAATAGCAGTTCTTTGCATCACCTTGCTCAATCAATATTTCCCGGGATCATCACCAACAGCACTCTTCCCACCTTTGCAGCTAAGCCAGATCATGGTGTAGTGTTTGTTCTTGGATGGCCATTTCTTCCGTGACACTTGTAACCCTGATTTTTTGCTGCGAACTCAGCTCCTCATTTGCTTTTTACTAAAAACTACATCCAAAAATCAGCCACTTCCATTCCATCATTCTTCTCTTCACATGGTTAAATTTCCCCGTGGATTTGAACATGGCATGTATTGATATATTTTCAGCTTCCTTCCACCATTTATCTTTGTTTTTCAAATCTGAATTGAAGCTGTGAGGAAGGCTGTTGTTGACTATCTCTTTCTGGATTTGCCATTGATAGTCAACAACAGCCCTCCTATTTCCAATCATTTCCTTTTTTTCTTCACCTAGTTCCTCCATTTCAATCATCTCATGTTGGTTGCATGTTTCAAATGGGTTGTACAAGCTGATCTGATTCTTTTATCAGGTTTGGGATTTTCCCTTTCGTGCTTTGAATGGGTTGGACAAGCTGATCTGATCCTTTTATCGGGTTTGGGCTTTTCCCTTTCATGCATATGCTCTCTGGAACTTATCTTCCCCTTGTTAGGCATTGGCTTTAGCTTTGGCTTTGGTCAATAGCAACCACACGGCTCTGTCCTGGTATATTTTGTTGTTTTTCCAGAGATTTTCTTCCTTCTTCCACATGTTTTTTTAACCCTTCTCGTGATTTCATTTTATTGTAAGGTCCAATTCCAATTGAGTCAGACATACTTATGATAGCTGCTCGTGTTCATCGCAGATTTGGTTGCAGAAAGGGATATTTTCATAGTATATGGGCTGCACCATCACCCCCACTGGATTCCTCCAATTTTCCAGAGTATTCTATTTGGTAGACGTTTTCTCATACCTATTGATCCAAGTCTAGGAGGGGTCCCTCAAGAAAAACTTCTCATTATGGTACTCTTGTTAGTAGTTTGGCACTTACAAAGTATGTTGCACCACATCTGAATGATCTCAAGCATTCTTGGATTAGCAGACCAATGCAGCAATCCAATTCCACGCAGGGGTCCCTCTTTTTGCCAAATTGCACCTTGCAGTATTGCAGGGATTTGCAGCATCTCACAGACTTATGCAGGGTCTCTCAGCACCTTTGTGACACTCTGCACCACAATGCAGCATCCCTGCATTCTGCACAGCAAGAACAGTACTATGCCACTTCATATTGGCTTGCGCAATCCGAATGGCTTACCCCGTATTCGTGGCATCTCAATCAACATTCTTTGTTGGACTCTCCACTAGATAGGCACACCTCAAGGTAGCACATATCACCTAGGACATCTTGACAGGATGCTCTTCACCAGCCTCTACACCATCATCCCAACATGTTGGCATCTTCTCCCAGGTATTGCTCAGCTTGATTGGAACACCCCAAGTGGACGTAAAGCACTAAGGAAATATTGTGTGTATTACACAATACCTCGCATACTTGCATGTCTCGCACAATCTACTAACCTATGCAGCATTTGTGGAGACTCTTTGCACCCTTGCATGCTTCCACCGCACCAAGATCCATACCACACATGCTTGTGCATTCCCACACAACCTATGCATCGCCACGATTGTGTGTATTGCTCATGTCATCTCCACGACACTATTGCGCACTTCCACATCCTCAAGCTGAATATTGCACAACACTCAAGTTTTCCACATAACCTAGTGCCATCCCCGACATCTCCACAATGCATATAAACTCATGTACTCTTGCACGTTTCTACACTACCTTGCAACATATTGTGCATTAGGCTTGCTCAACACATGACTAAGCAGCCTCATGAACACTCCGTGCCATGCCAGGTGACACTTCTCGAGTAAGCATCGTGTCAAAATATTTGTCAACCTAAAGCACATCTAGAAATTTAACTACCACACTTTCACGAAGTACAATAGTCACTCAAGCAGAAGATGAATTGTTCCTCTGACTGTCCTCTTTTGTAAATGTCATTTGTTTTAACTTTCATATGTTGTAACTAACATCCTGTAATGATATATATTGTAAGACATCTAAATAACAAAGCATTGGTCATGCCCCTGACTTGGTCATGCACCTGACATGTATCCTAAACACTTGCATGCCTTGAATATTCTATATCAGATGGTCATCTCTACAACATGTTAGCATGCCTTGAGTACCTAACCTAAGTGGATCATTGTAAACTCATTCACAATCTAGACAAATCAGTTGGGATGTGTCTCTCCCTTTCTGAAAACTGGAATTCTCATTCCTAGTCTTACTGTGTACTATACGCATATGCACTATACCTATTCTTTCCATTGAATAGAAGTAGCATTATTCTTCTATTCCTTTTGCAATCAAATGTGTAATGGTGTAATGTCCTCATTTTGAAATTAAAATAATATTATTACTAAAATAAAAAGTATTTTTAAATACTTAAAAATAAAGTAATAATAATCTCATTTTTCCTTGAGTTGGGGCCTTTTTCAGGGTCATGGGCACTTACGGCCTAAAGTGATATTATAAGGAGGTTCTTTTAATATTTTTATAAAAAAAAGTTTCCCTCATATTTTGGACGCCACACTTGGGCCATGGATATAAAAGGAATGTGAGATGTTCATTCAAAAATTATGCTAATTTGGAATATTTAATTATTCATCAAGTATATCAAGTTTGTTCATCACAACTTGAGGACAAAATCCTTCAAGTGTGACAAGGGTTTCTTCATTCCTACATCCAAGTCAACTCTATTCAAAGGCTGTAATTGTGCTTCAATTTTGCATAGTTGTATGCAAGTGGATCGACAAAGGTGTTTTTGGACACCACCTTCATCACAGAATTATTGCAAACCCTTCGGATAGCTGAAAATTCATGATTTGCAGGTCAAAGAGGCGGGCGAACTTGGTTTAAAGAGTTTTTGTTGATTTTAGAAAAATCTAAGGCTGTCACTAGGATTTTTGTAACTTCGGAACTACTTTTGAGGGACTTCTCATGGAGGAAAAATTCTGATTCTAATTTTGTTTGAAAGACATTATTTTTGTGAGCGTTTTGAGCTAACATTTGCATTGAAATTCCAAATATTTCGGAAGATACGAACTTTTGAAGTTTCAGCTGATTAAGGAGAATAATAAATTATTTAGGGCTGAAAATAAAGTAATTTATATTCTGAAAATTATCGTAATATTTTTCCAAGTGGGGTGATTTGATTTGGGGAACTTGGAGATCTTGTTGAAGTAATGAAACAAGGGTTTAAATTTCATATTTGTTTCTCCTATTATTATGAGTGTGGCAACTTGTTTGGAGGGGTTAAATTGGCTATTGGCAGCCCTAATTTGTTCTTTGGAAGCCCTAATAAATTACAAAAAAAAATTGGTATATTTTTTGAGTTTGTGCAAGGGATTCAATACTGATTGGAAGAAAAAAGTAGCTATAACAAGATCTTAAAAATCAAAATTATTGCAAGATATTTCTAGCCACATCGTCATTCCATATTGCCACAGACAGAGATATTTTATTGTATTTGAATATTCAGTAATTAGAGTCATTGTGAAGTGTTATTGCTTGGAAATTGGGACATTTATTGCTGCTAGGGTTTGTTGATTTTAAGAGCAACGTTCATATTATTTTCAGTTGTGCATAAGAATTTGTTGGAAAACCCCAATTTGTCCTAATTGTCCTATTTGGAAAAATTACAGTGGTATCGAAGTCAATTTCTTGGCCAACAATGGGATGGAAAGGTATTTGTCAAACAGTGACAAGGACAGGACTAGGTTGGAACGGATCACTCAATCCCAGAATTGGTTGATGGGAACTATGGCTACACTCCTTCAAATGATGAAAGATATGAAAAGGGATCTAATGGAAGATTATGATGAATATTTAACACTTGCACCTCAGTATAGAAAGGGAAGAAACTTCAAGGAATGGCTAGCTTTAAGACAAGGCAAAGGGCTCCATGGGCACATAGCTACGCATGATGACTTGGGGAATATTGTTCTTCCTACCTTTGATGGAGATCCAGGTATTTCAGTTAAAGCATGGGTAAACAAGGTTATTGACTACCTTGAATTGAGACCTACAGGCGAGAAGCAAGCTCTAAAATTTGTTATACAACACTTGGAAGGAGTTGCCCATGATTGGTGGCATCTAGGATGGAAGTCACAAGGGCATGACCTCATTAAAACTCATGAGGAACTTGGTGAAAGGCTCATCAAACAATTTGAGAAGGTGGAATCTTTGGGGCAGCCAAAGAAGGGTTTTCAATTATTGAAGGAGCAGCCAATGACTGAATTTTCTAAACCACAAGAACCAAAAATTCAAGGGCAGCCAAATTAAAGTGTCCGAAAATTTGATAAAACAAAAACAAGGGTTGCAAAAAGACAAAGTGGTTGAACCAAGAGAAGTAATTTCAAAGTACACCATGGAAGAAGGATCAAGTGGGGTAGCCACTTGTAATAAGGAACAAATCTTGCAAGAAGAAGGAAAAGAGAATGGGACAACCCCTCATGAGGGATCACATGAAAGAAGCAATGGAAATTCAAAGGTAATCAAGGAAGGTGTACCATTCATGAGCAAAATACTCCTAACCAAGGGGAATAAAGTTGTGCCCTCATGCCAAAGACCCAATAAAGTGTGATGAGTGGATAAGAAGGGCAAAGGGGGAAAAGATGATAGCCTTCCAAGCTAGGCAACACCTACACGAGTTCAAAAGGGAAGGTGAGTTCTTTAAACACCAATATGATAGTTTCAAAAACCAAGAAAAATCCATTTTGCACATTGATAAAGAGAAATGGGTAAACAAGATCAACACTACAAATGCTAATGCTCATTGCCAGCGTGCTGTAAATTATGGAACAGCACATAAAGGTAAGCAATTTAATGACTTTTATGACAAGATAGTGTGGCATAACCCTCCTACTATGCTCCCACAACAATTTGGTCCTCATGAGGATCATACCAAGAAAAGAAACAAGGTGGAGGGCATGTTAAAAGGCATGCAAACAATCCATAAAAGTGGTAAGCATCACAATTTATTTGTTGTATGTCATATGTTACATGAAATGGTTGTAACTAGAAGAAGAATGCAAGATGGGAAGGTACAACAAATGGCAAGGGTTAAGGTATGTGTTATTTTCAATAATTTAACTTCAACATTTGTAATTCAATTGCCATATAGAAAAACACACTCCAAGAGCCATGACATAAGAAAAAATAAATTGTTCTATGTTGGGGCGGTAAAGACTTGTTGTGAAGGGTCACAAGGTGCAAATTGTACAAGGTATGTATCAATGCTTTGGAGGGAAGAACAAGCAATTTATGGCTGTTACAGTCCTTATACAGCCCACCTATAGACTTACCAAAGGAACAACTTGGCTAATCATACAGGTGGTGATAGGTGACAAGTGCTATGACCCATAGGTTGCAAGGGCTGTTGGTAATTCATTGACTGCTATTTTTCATATATTCAGTTTGTTTTTCCCAAAGTTTCTTGTTGCCATGATGAGTATTGACCCTAGGAAGGTGTGCCTCTCACACCTCTACATCATGTAAGTGGTTCACACATATACGAGTGGATTTCCAACCACTATAAAAGGAAGGTTGAAGAAGGAAAAGATTTGCCACGATCATGTCAAGGACATGAACACACCTTTTAAAATCCGGGTGGTAGGGAGTTGCAAGAAAGAATCAAGGCATCAAGAAGGGATACACTTCATAATCCTTGAGCTTGATAAGGCAATAAAAAAGGTGTTACTAAACACTATTGTTTTTACTGAAATTGTTTGTTCCATGTGTAGGAACATTAGGGAGATCAATTGTTATAGTCAAGAACAATACTAAGAATGTAGTGATTTCCAAACAAAGGCAACTGACTGAGATGGCAAAGTGGTTGAGGGATACAAGTGTGATTTTTAGGCCATGGCAACACGTTACATATTTTGATTATGGACAACCAATGGCTCCAAGGGAAATTCAATTTCTTACCTCTTTGGTAAGTATGCAGAATTCTGATTTTTGTGTTCCATGGAGAGAAGAGCAAGATAGAACACTTGATTGGTAAGGGCAGTCCTTAATTTACTTTGTGCAGCCCCCTGCGCCAGGGTATGTATGTGATTTTGGAGGCATAGATAAAGACTTGACACACATTTTGCATTGGGAAAGGGCCCAAGTTGTGAACAGCAGGAAAGGGGTGAGTTGTTGGAGGATTTTTGGTCACAAGGACACTCAGGAATTTTTTTGTATGATTCACTACATATACCACCTTCAACCCTTTTCAAATTCAATTTTGCTGACATTTTTCAATCTAAGAAAAATTATAAAATCAATGGTATAAGGTCTGATTTTTTTTCTCGGAAATTTCTGAGTTTGAGGGTCATGTACAGCAGCCTATTAAGGACAAAAAAATGGAAAATTGGTGCCTTCTTCAGCTCATCATAGAAAGGATATGTGCATGGATGAATTAAAAATTTGATCACTCAAAAAAAAATCTGAGTTGGGGTGGCAGGTACAGCAGCATGTAGAAGGTAAAAAATCTGATTTTTTTGATAAATTCCAATCTATGGTGTATTCTGAAAATATTCATGATGAGGCAAGCTTTTGGCTTGATAAAGAATGGGATGTGCAATCCTATCTTGTAGGTTGGTTGAGACTTTTATTTGATCAATTTTATGTTCTAATGCATGAAGGAGGTGATAAAAGGAAGTCAAAGAGAAATGGTATGTCGCATGTTTTGAGACACACTCAAGGGAGGTTGAATCTATGTTCTATTTTCACTCAAGGTATGTTTCAAGATGAAATTATTGTTACTTCTTTCCAAGTTTCGGGAACATCTTGTAATGGCACATAGATCACTATAAGAGTCTACATCAAAGGCAGACCAGTATGTCATGAGTTATTTCTTTGGGGATATTGGGAATCTTTGGAAGGTGGTCATGACACTTTTAGCTCATGGGGGCAACCTCCAAGATACAAATTTAACAAGTTGGGAATTCAAATTGAAACTTTTTTTCAGTGGGAAGCAATTTCAATTGGTGAGTGCATCATGAAGAATTTGGGGACAGCCCCATGGCTTTTGCAATTGCTTGAGGACAAGCAATTTTGGGCGAGGAGGATTGTAATGTTCTCATTTTGAAATTAAATTAATATTATTACTAAAATAAAAATTATTTTTAAATAATTAAGAATAAAGTAATAATAATATAATTTTCACTTAAGTTGGGGCCTTTTAAAGGTTATGGGCACTTAAGGCCTAAAGTGAAATTATAAGCAAGTTATTTTAATATTTTAAAAAAAAAAATTTGCCTCCTATTTTGGACACCACACTTGAGGCATGGATATAAAAGGAAGGTGAAACGTTCAATCGAAGATTGTGCTAATTTGGAATATTGAATTATTGGTCAAGCATGTCAAGTTTCTTCATCACAACTTGAGGACGAAAACCTTCACTTGTGACAAGGGTTTAGGGATGAAAACCTCCATTCCTACATTCAGGGCAGCTCTACTCAAGGGTTGTAATTGAGCTTCAATTTTGCATAGTTGTATGCAAGAGGATCTACAAAGATGTTTTTGGACACCACCTTCATCAAAGAATTATTGCAAACCTTTCTAAGAATTGGAAATTCACGATTTGCAAGTCAAGGAGGTGAGCGAACTTAGTATGAAGAGTTTTTGTTGATTTTGAAAGGATCTAGCGCTGTAACTAGGATTTTTGTAACTTTAGAACTACTTTTGTGGGACTTCCCATGGAGGAAAATTCTAATTCTAATTTTGTTTGAAAGCTACTATTTTTGTGATCATTTTGAGCTAACATTTGCATTGTAAATTCCAAATATTTCGGAAGATACGAACTTTTGAAGTTTCAGCTGATTAAGGCAAATAATAAATTATTGAGGGCTGAAAATAAGGTAATTTATATTTTGAAAATTATTTTAATATTTTTTCAAATGGGGCGATTTGATTTGGGGAACTTGGAGACATTGTTGAAAGGATAAAACAAGGGTTTGAATTTCACATTTGTTTCTTCTATTATTCTGAGTGTGGCAACTTGTTTGGAGGGGCTAAATTGGCTATTAGCAACCCTAATTTGTTCTTTGGAAGCCCTAATAAATTGTAGGGATTTTTTAATATATTTTTCGTGGGTTTGTGCAAAGGATTCAACGCTGATTGGAAGGAAAAACGCAGTTGTAACAATATCTTAAAAATCAGAATTATTGCAAGGAATTTCCAACCACATCGTCATTCTATATTGCCACAAAAAGCGGTATTTTATTGTATTTGTATATTCAATAATTATTGAAGTTATTGTGGAGTGTTATTACTTGGAAATTGGGACATTTATTACTGTTAGGATTTGTTGGTTTTGAGGCCAGCATTCATATTATTTTTAGTTGTGCATAAGGGTTTGTTGGAAAACCCCAATTTGTCTTAATTGTCTCATTTGGGGACACATTACAAATGGTTGTTTCACATCTTTTTTAGATTCCATTGCATGCTCTACAATTCTACAACTCTATTCGAATAAGTCCATTGTAGTTTGTCCTCCTCGGCATCGTGCAAATCATCTATGATAACACAGATTTTTGCAAAGTTGAGAAATCCTAGCTGCATTGTGAACTCCCACTCTCACTAGCAAGGATTCTTCATAGTGTTCACTTGAGAGGAGGGGAAGCTGAACACAAACTAGGGACCAAGGCTTCATAATAAGACTTGATTTTTTCATAAACCATGGTTATACTTTAAATGTTTGGTCCTTCTCTTGCTTTCAACACAAGACTTCCATGAAGTACCCTTTTCACATGTTTAAAATGTCAATGAACCTATTGGTCTCCAATTTTCTTTTGCCCAATTGCACCGTGTTTTTGGGCCAGGTTAGGCTACCATAAAATGACAGAACACAAATTTTTCCTTTAGCATCTGAAGTCTTTGTTCCATTTCATCCATGGAGAGGTTCGGCTTTGAGAGAGTCTCCATTTTTAGGCAGCGTCCATTTGTTTTATTTTTGCTGGGAAGGTAGGACAGATGATAGATTTCGGGGCACATTGATGAAGGTATCTTAGGAGGCTATCCCAAGAGATCCGTTATTTTCTTGTCATACAGCACATCTGAAATTTGTGGAGGGTGGGCCCACTGAAGAGAGACCATGAGCTCCTCCTCAGTATTAATTTCCTACACAGCCTAATATAGATTTGGATACAAGCTGCTAAGGTATGGGGGAAGAGCTCCTTCAGGTTACAAAGGGGGGTCCTCTAAAAGAGCTCGGAGAGGATGAGAGGTTCAAACCACCATGGCCATTTTCGGGAATATCCCAACATTTCAAGTGTTTTGGAAACATTCCCCCTATTTCCATACCGGAAATTTTCCAACTGCAAAACATGTGATAGGAGAGCAGGTGCAGAGCAGAAGATGGGAGAGGTGGGAGCATTTCCTGCAACTTAGATATTAGTTAATGTTTGTACTAATCATAATTTCTAAAATCCAAACACCTTTACTACACAGAATTTATTAGATTTTGATCCAAGCATCATGAGATACACACAAACAAAATAAAAACATTATTGTCTGTTAAAATATTAATACATAGTTACTAAGAAATTGCAAAGTCCACATGTAATGCACTCCCATTTTCCATCAAAGTTGAATATAAATCTTATGACAGTACCTTAGGCCAGCCCAAAACAATTTCTGTTTATTCAATTAATTAACATGTACTTTCTGCCAAAAAACAATATTTTTTGTTTCCTTCATATTTAAAATATTCGCATACAACTTCTTTCCTACAGAACTATTTGCATCGACAGCTCTACTGTCCCAAGGTCCACTATAAATTTACCAAAGGCATATCTCAAATACCATCAAATAAGGGGTTTGATGGACTTTAACCATGTAAGAAGATTCAACAGCTAAAGTATTTTTAGGCAACGAGAACAACCTTCAGCTTACGAAGATGACGACGAAGATTGCTGCCAATGAATCTGAGGCGTTTCATGCAAGCTTTAGGATCAAGGTGGTTAACAGTCTCTGAAATGTAATCAGCACTACTGAAGTTCAAATTGTTGTTTCCAAAGACTGCTTCCCAATTTCCAAAACCATGTTCCAATACACCCTGCATAAACAAATAATAATATCCATTCATGAATGTGTTTAAAACAAAGAAAACATCTATGAATATTTTGAATAAGCCACAAAGCTCCTATTTCTTTCAATTGAGTTCGCGTCTCAAATCCTGTTCTTGAAAATAGACTTTGGTGCTCTTAGGCCAGAAAAAGTGAAATACGGAATAAACATGCAACTGATTATGGCCATCTAGAAGAATTAGAGCCTACTCAATAAAGCTTGAGATATTTCTCACACATAATCCACTGAATTCTTATTACATAGCCAAGTGTGGAAGGTAAGTCACCAATCCATGAGAGTTACAAAACCCATTGAAGGCTTCAGCATCTATAACAGGAAGGTTCCCAAGATGGTCCCCCCAAATGCAGTAACAGGAAGTGGAAGGGTTCTCAGTGTAAGATAGGGATGGTATCTTTAAGCAACGTAATTACCGTCAAGACGAGACAAGAATTATTTACTAGGCGGTTCATCATGTGGAAATGCAAACCAGATCAGTGAGAGGCCAACCTACCTTATCCAACTATAAAATCATTCAGAAGAACTTAACAGAAACCTCAAGTTCAAGCATCATTTATCAAAAATAATATTGGCTTAAAAAGCATTCAAGCACGAAATATTGAGAACAAGATGCTTCCGAGGAACTTTAGTTACCAGACTCAAATCAAACTTCTCAATCTAAGCATTTACACTGTTACAGAGAGCTTTCAAGAAACTCGGAGTGCAAAGAACTATAAGAGGAAATAAAAATGGAAAATGAAACACATCATCTATTTTCCACACAACTACAGTAAGGTTGCCCTTGAAGTTTTCACTAGATAGATTTTCTGGCTAGACTATGAACTTTATAGTCATTGTACAAGACTTGCAAAGAAAAGCCATGCCCTACTCTTCTTTAACAGCCATAATAAAAGAGCCAGTAAAAACCTGCACATAATGCAAGATGAGAACAGACCTTCACCAATTCTCTGTCATGATGCCCCGCCTCCCACCAAGATGGCATATTGTTCCTCTGACTAAGTGGCAGACTTAAATGACCCCAATCATCTCGTAAGAAATTCATTGCTTGCTTCAGAATATCGATTAGTTCAAGTCTCTCTTTTAGTCGTACCTTTTCAATGGACAAAAAGTTAAAATAAATGTGTGAGAAAGACCATCAGTTCAAGCAAGCAGGAACAGATATAATCAATTGGCAAACACAATACTTGCTGACATAAGCAACAATTCACGGAATATCACCTACTTTGAGAAACATTTTATCTAAACATGCCTAAAGGAAATGTTAACATATCTTATTTCTGAAAAGACAGATGTTGACGTTCTTCAATGATATACAAGATATGGGATAATGGGAACACAGTTGCTGCAAAACACAATTCGTGTACATAAAATACATTTCCAAACTCACTTTCAAGGGTGTAATGTTTATGTATTTGAAAATCACTTTCAAGGGTGAAATGTTTTTGAGTTTGAAAAACAACATCATTATTAAACTATTTCATTATTTGTAATAGTAGGATTGTTTCACATTAACCATACATAACAAAATTTACTATGGAAATTTGGTAGATTCTATGAGGGACTTTTGCATTCTAAATTTTCTAATACCTGTGAACTCTGAAACCTTCCAAATAACTCAGTGTTATAGTAAAATTGCATTTGCAAGTGTGTTTCAAATAAAAATTTGGAAACACATTTACGATTATGTTTTTATAAGTTTTGACTTCTAACTATTTTCTCCTTTGTCATATTTGGAACCATCTAAACGAATCTTATTATGTTAAAGCTGCAGTTTGCAAGCGTGCTTCGAAATTAAAAATATGCAAACAACAATGTGATGAAGTCCAGCACCGAATCAATGTATCCCCTCTTCCAAACAATCCACTGTACCACATGTCCATGTGGGAGAATAATGAAGTAAAGTGCCAAATCAATGTATCCCCTCTTCCAAACAATCCACTGTACTGCATGTTCATGTGGGAGAATAATGAAGTCCAGCACCAAATCCAAGAACTTCTTCATCAAGGTAAGATCAGAGCAAGTTGTTCTCCTTGTGGAACCCTAATAGTTGTCACATCAAAGAAAGATGGCACATGGCACTTGTGCATTGAACATTTCACGCTCAACAAGATAAAAGTGAAGAATTGGCACCCATTGTCACGCATTTACGACCTCTTGGACCAGCTCCACGGTGCATAATACTTCAGCAAGATCAACCTGAAATCCAATTATCATCAAGTTCCAATCCATCTTTGTAATGTCCCCTTTTGGGATGAAATAAGCAACAAATGGCTTTTCAACAAACTCCAATGGAAACCCTTGAATAAAATCAGCGATTAGACTAGGCTTGCCAAACCCTAGCGACTAGCGTAAATTGATGATTTATGCCTTGAAAGTCCTCCAAAAATTATGAAATTTCATTTGCAAATAAATATTTATTTTTCAAACCCTCTTATCCACACAGATTCGGAAAATATTAACTTCCAATTTTTATTTTCAAAAAATACAGCGGAAATAAGAAAATTCAATATCTCCCAATATATTCCACATATGAATACATTTGATGGCTCAAAACGGAGATAGAAATATTAGAATTTTCTATTAAGTGAAAGTGGCCCAAAAGCAAGCTCCAAACAGAAAACTAGGGCGCTGCCCTACAAATATACTTCATGCCTTTTTCAACCAGCAAATTCCAATGCAGCCCTAATAAAAGGAGTCTTCGTTACACAAACTTGTTTGCTGCCCATAAACAACCCTAAAACCCTTGTGAATGGCTTCTAACAACAAACCAAGGCACCACAACTGATAGTGGTTAGTCAAATCAAGTCGCTGCCCTAGAAGAGAGTCAAATCAATGAATCATTGAATCTGAAATGCAATTATAACACCTAAAAGTAGTCCTGCCCTAAATACGAGTGGAGGTTTTTGTCCCCAAACCCTTGTGTCGTGCCACGTGTTTCATCTTCAAGTCACTTAGCCACGTGTTTCGTGCATTAGCCTCAAAATCAAATATCATAAATTCATGGTAACTTTTCAAAAGATTATCATACCACCTTTTATATCAAATCTTCCCACAAGTCCTCCCTAAAAAGGGGCGCTCCACTTGGACGGAGAGTTAAAGTGAATTTAAAATATATTTTCCCTTTTCTTCATTAAGAGTTAAGCTAACCCATTTTCACAAGTTACCTTTTAAGTTATAATATAAAAAGATATCTTTTATAACTTAAAATTAGAACCAATGTTTCCCTTTTTCCCTTTCCTCCCTTAGTCTAGAGAAAGCACCAAAAGAACTAGAGTAAAGATCATGTTCGTGCTTAGGGCTAAAAAGGGAGACATGACAATCCTCCCAGCATAAAATTGCTTGTCCTAAAGCAATTGCAATATCCACTAGAGTATCACGACACTGCTTATTATGCAATGTCCCGCTGTAGTCGTTTCCCAAGGTATGGAAATCTCAATCTGAATCCCAATATTGTTGTTCCTATAAATAGAGGGTTGCCCCCAAACATTGTAAGTGTTGTAACAACCTTCTATAGGCCTCTCATGCCCCCACATGAAGTTTCCATAAATGTACTTGTTGCGAAGAAGCCACCAGCCCTTAGCATCCTCTCAATTAGCCCTCCAACTGTATCCTCCTCCAAACAACTCTCTGCCCCAAGGGTAGGCTGCCCTATGCAACTCAAAACAGCTGGCATTATTCTTCATTTCATGCTTCAAACTCTCCAAAACATGTCTTCCAAGGGTTGCAAACCCCCGAGTTGAAGCTATGATCAATTGTCCCCTTAACAATGAGAAAAACATCTCATCAACCAAACTGTACTTGCTGCTATGAGGGCTGTAGTTGTGATGTTTGTTGTCCCCGAAAAATGACTTCTCATTTTTCGGACAACATATGAACTATTTTGGCCCTGCAAGACCAAAATTATCCCTTCCCTTTACAAAAATTTATTCTGAGCTTTCAAATTCCTCATTTTTCAAGCTTTTCTAGTAAAGGGATTAGCGGGTTCAAAGGTTCAACGTCATCAGCAAGAGCTAGGCACATTTGTCAGAGGTTCAAAGTTCAACAATTTCAAAGGTTCCGCGGCTCCGAGCACTTAACAAGTTTCAAAGGCTCGAACCGTTGAACCGTTGAACCTTGAACCATTTTGGTTCATTAGTTCAACAGGTTCAACGATCAAGAGGTTCAACACGTTTGGTTCAAAAGGATATCAAAGGGGCTTAGCCAAATAAATGGAATGAACCGTTGAACCTTGAACCGCTTCAAAGTTCAATGGTTCACGGGTTCAAAGGTTCAAAGGCTGCCCCAGTTAAGGAAAGAAACGCGCGCAAAAGCAAGAGTCAGGCGGATGCTGCCAAGTGTCGTCAGTTGAGCCCATTATACTTTGTTTCGGGAAGTGGCGGAAGCTGCCCCCTGTCCCTTAAAGAGATCGGCGGAGGCTGACAAGTGTCATCGTCCGCGAGAGCCTAACTGAGCCCCAAACGTTTTTATGGTGTTGCAAATGCCCGAAAGCGGAAAGCGCCAAGTGTCAACGGCGGAATGTTTCAGTAAGAAGAGGCGGAAGATGCCACGTGTCAAAGGACGAGGCCCCCTCAAATGCAAAGACGTAGAATCAAAGGGAGGTGACTTCCTTCGGACAAATTGTCCAAACGAAATAAAGGGACCAACAACCCTCCGAAGAAATTGAAGCCCGAAGGCCACCTGGAAGATCCTGAAGGGTATATACCCTTGCGGGGGGGAAAACTCGACACACATGAAACGAACCTTTTTCAAGACCCCGAAAGGCATGTTCCCTTCGGAAAAGGTCGAAGCATCAAAGCACATCGAAAGCTGCCAAGTGTTGCATACCGAGACACAGTTTCAAATGAAGCTTCAAAGCCTGGAACTCGCCACATGTCCCGTCCCAGTGCAGCGGAAGCTGCCACGTGTCTGCATCCGCGCCCCCAGCCTTTAACAGTTTCAAAGCTTATTTCGATAAGCTTATTTCAAAGACACGGATGCCACCACGTGTCCTCACTCGCATCACAGCAGGATGACAGGCCCGCGAACGTCAAATTCAGAGCAACTAGCTAGCCGTTAACTTTCAATCGAGGAAAGACCCGCGAACGCCAAATTGGCTGCAATTGTCTGTTGATTTTTGTAGACTCAAAAGGTGAACCCGGATGCATCTAAAGAGCCTAAGGCCGGGACATAGAGAAGGAAGAGACAAAGAGGGAAACTCAACAGGAGTTATTTCCAGTAGGTGAAGCAATTCGCCGGGTAAATATTTGGGGCCTCCAAACATTGAAAGCGCCGTCTGTTTGTCTCCTTTGAGATAAAGGCAGAATAGACAACTGCGCGGCTAGCAGGTGATGGAATGAGTGATTTAGGGTAAGGAGTAGACAAAAGAGATAAACCAGCACACCATAGTTAAAGCAGCCGCCCTATTCTAGCATGACAAAATCAAGAATGCATCGAAGGCATTAATGTGCCGAATGGATCACCCCATGGAAAAAGGCGCCAGGCCTCTCTCTGCCTCTATATAATGTAATCTTTTGTATCATTGAAGGAGACTTTTCATTTTTTACAAGAGCGAAACTCTACCCATTTTGAAAAAAGAAGACTGAGACTTTGAGCTCAGATTGTAATTTCATTTCATTTTATCTGAATGAGAAAGCAAGTTGTTTGCAGACTTTGTGTTGTTTTGGCTTGTGCTACTTTAAGAAATTGTTCTTATGTCTGTTTCCTAGAAGCATTCTTATTTATTTAATTTGACAAGCAGAATTAGTGAAGGTAAAAAGGGAGGTGTCATGAAGTCAACTGTGAGAAGACTTTGCGCTTCACAATTGTTTTCAACGTGTGTTTTCCTTTTCTTTCTGTGTTGAGGATTCTGGGATGACTCTGTGCCCCCATTATCCTTTATGATATACTCTTTGGGCAGTTGAGGTGGAAACTTTGCGTTCTGTTTCATCCTGCTGGTTACTGCACTCTTTGTCACCAATTACTTTCACTACCTGAAAGAAACTCCTGTTGTTTCCTGCAAAAACACTTCTGAAGAAAGAGAAGTGCCTTCAGTGTTTACACCAGGATTTTCTCCTTTGTCTGTGAGCATCATCTCTGAAAGAAGAGAGATGGATGGTTTATTCTGCCCCCATGTGTTATTTTCTGCTTATTTATATAGTATATCACCTCCGTATATTTAATAGGGAACCTCCCCTTGATGAGAGGAGAGATTTGTCCCCTTTGGATGTGGTAAACCTGCAACATTGGATGACCAATCTCCCTATGTTGTGGTGATAAGAACTATTTTGGTCACCAGTTAGCTAGCCGACAAAATATTCACCCAACAGTTTTTGGCGACTCCGCTGGGGAGAGACAAACAGTTTAAAGCCTCATGCTTCAAATTGAAGCAAAACCAGTCCTTTTCCATTTTTGTTTCACAATCTGGCAACTCCACGCTACACCAGAGGCTAGCAATCCCAAGGTGTTGTTGACCCTGCTTTTGAGTTCGTGCAGCAGAGTAATTTTGAATTGTTTCCTCCACAACCTCACCTTAGACGAACTAAGAGTCTTCCTCCTAGCCCTACCAGGTCACCACCACTAGGCAGAGCTTCTTTTTCTGCAGCTAGCTGAGCCTTGCCTATCCACACTCCCCCTGAATTAGTGATCCCACTTTTACATAATCAAATCATGGCTCAAGGCCCCTGGAGTAACTCTTTCGGTCCACTGAATTTGACTCCACCTCTGCATAAGCTTCCACGAAGTTCAAGAAAAAATTTCTCCAAATTCTTTGGTGATGGGAAAGTTCATCCTGATGAACACATTGCAACTTTCAGCATAGCCTATGGCGTAATAGGGGTGGAATTTGAAGACATAGCAGTCAGGTTGTTCGTAGAGACTACAAGGCGTTGCTGCAGACTGGTTCTACCACCTGCAGGCTGGATCAGTGACTGATTAAAACACTCTGAAAGACAAGTTTGAAGCCAAGTTTAAGCCTGCAGAAGATGCACATGCCTTGCTGGCCCAGCTCACTCAGATGAAGAAAGAGCCTCATGAGCCTATGAGGGATTTTATTGCCAGGTCCGACAAGCTGAGGCACAGGATTCCCATGGTCGCCCAGCCGACACCTCAGAACCTCAAATGCTTCTTCATCAACTCACAACTGCTTGAAGTGGGTTTCTTGCTGAAACGGGCCAAACACATAGACCTTGCTGCTGCTCAGGACTTGGCTACCGAAGTAGAAGATGACTTTATCTTGGCAGGAAAGATAAAGAGAGAACCTGATAAAGGTAAATCCTCTTCATCTTTTGAATACTCACCTACAGCCACCACTGACCCAATGGTGCAAATGCTGGCAAGCGAAATGCTAGCTCTCAGAAAGGAAGTGGCGCAAGGGATGTCATCTGCTCCTGCATACAGAGATATGCCTAGGAGGACATTTCAGAATCAGGCGTACCAAGGCAATGTTGCCAAGAATCTAGGACAGCAAAATCGTCTTCCTCCTCCACAGAGGAATCTCGCACTCGAAGCACCTCCAACTAATTCAGCAGTTGAATATCTTGAAGCTGAATCGGACTTCTCATTCCAACCTGAGTTGAATCTTGAAGATGACGCTAATCTCTTCACTGAGGAAGAAGAAGAATTAGTTGGCGACTCCCATATTGGTTTCCTGAACTATCAGGATGAACCCAGAAGTGAAGGCAATGCAGCTAAGGGGTCATAAGTTGTTTTTACCTGGTCCAAAAATCAATCAGCTCAACAAGCTGATAAGGAGAAAGCAGAGGAGCAACCTCAACCAGCAGTTTCAATTGCTAAGCGGGGATCCCCTCTTCTTTTCCAGCCAAAGGACCCGGTGATTTCGAGAAAGGTAAGTACCCCAAATGCCCCTACGTCTTCTACTTCAAATCTGCAGTCCAGTCCTCCCCCTTTCAAAAATCAAAAGGATGAACTCCCATCCTCTGCTTCTAGCTCGTTCCAGACATTTGATATCATTGACCATATAAAGAAAACCAAAATTCAAATGTCTGAATTTAAATTTCTGCAGTCCCATCCTGAGCAATTAGACAGACTGGTTCAATATGTTAAAAACCAAAACATCTCTGTTGAACAAGCAATTCCCAAAGTGACACATGATCCTGCCAGGAATGCACCCACCAGGAACAACTTTGTCATTGCTCCCCCTGCTGCTCCTGGCAGAACTATACCTTTTTATGTCTCATTGCTGATAAATGGACATCAGCTGAATAATTGCATTATTGATTCTGGAGCTTCAGACAATGTCATGCCTACTAAAGTGGCCGAATCCCTTGACCTCACATTGACTAAGACTTTTGGTAGATGCTTCTCCATGGAGAACAAGCAAGTGCCTTTGCTGGGACAAATTAAAGATGCCCAATTTGCGTTTGTTGTCTTTACAGACAAAAGAATCAAGATGATTGTCTTGGTAGCAAACGTCCCAGCATCATATGGCATCCTTCTTGGGCAAAATTTCTGCAGGGATGTTGGAGGTGAATTGAGCATGGATTTATTAGAGGTGAGGATTCCGGTCAAAGGTGTTATGAAGACGCTGCTCCCCGAGAAGGAAGCGAAATATGTGGTTACCCAGACCTCAGCACCTGAAGCTCAAATTATGTTTGAGTCTTCAGGCATAGGTAACTACTTTCTGTACACGAATGGAGTTCATGAGACATCTGATGAAGCTCTTGTAAATGACAACCTGAAAATGCATTCAGTTGGAACAGCAGAGGAATTCGTTGAGCACAAGGCAAGTGTGGAAGTATCTCCACCCCCGGATGAAAAAGAATCCAAAAAAAAATCAGTATCAAATGAGGTATGGATTCTTGAATTTGATTGCAGCTGCTCTTCCACTGGTTCAGAAGCCGGGGTTGTGTTAATATCTCCTCAAGGAGATATTTTTCCCTCATCTTATAAATTGCAATTCAACAACATGAATAACACAGCTGAATATGAGTCTATGTTGCTTGGATTGAGAGCCGCTGGAGACAAAGGCATCAAGCTCATTCATGCTAAAGAAGATGCCGAACTAGTGGTTTGTCAGGGGAGGAACCTGTATCAAACCAAGAATGAAAGATTGCGTCATTACCGCAATCTAGTCTGAGACCAGCTTGAAGACTTTGACGCTTTCAGCATCTCTGCAGTTTCCAGAGAATTCAATGACCGGACAGACGCACTCGCTGTTTCAGCTACTTCTTGGTCCCCCACCCAGATTTCAAAAGAGACAAGTACACAATTGCGCTGGTCTTTCGACTAAGTGTACCTGGTAATGCCAGTCATTGATAGGTATTTAATAATGACAACCAAATCATTGCCTTCCTACAGCAAAAAGATGGCTTTGAACGGCTACACTTTGAAGGCAATGAACCTTAGAAGTGTGAAACAGCTCCTAAATCAAATGCAGACACGGGTGAGGAGTTCTTGCAACTCAAAGGGAATAAGATTCCCAAAGCCCTGGTTTCTCTTGAGAAGTTGTTTGATAAGCATGATAGATTCATCAAACAGCAGCGAATGGATTCAAGCTCATCTCAGGAGTTTGATCAAATAAATCTAGAAACCAAAGAAGACCCCAAAATGGTGAACATTGGAAAATGTTGTACTCTTGAAAAGCGTTTCAAGTTCACCTCTTTGCTCAACAAATACATGGATGTCCTAGCATACTCCTATGCTGACCTAAAATCACTCCGACCTGACGAAATTCGACACAACATCCCTCTCAACGCTGATTCAACACCTTACAAGCAAAAATCCAGGCATTATAATCCGAAAATATTAGGTACTATTTTATCTAAGATACAAAAAATGTTAAATGCCAGGATAATCTTTCCAATCCATCATTCCACATGGGTTGCCAATATAGTACCTGTGAGAAAGAAGAATGGTGAAATTCGCCTTTGTGTGGATTTCAAAAATTTGAATCAGGCATCCTTGAAAGATAATTATCCTTTGCCAATCATGGATCAAGTGTTGCAGACAGTGACGGGCTCGGAGATGTTATCAATGCTAGACGGCTTCTCAAAATATAATCAGGTTGAAGTTGGTGAAGCAGACCAGCATAAGACCGCTTTCACCACCTTGGGGCACATTTGCATATAGAAAAATGCCTTTTGGCTTGATAAATGCTAGCGCTACCTTCCAAAGAGCAATGGACCTTGCCTTCAAAGATGAAATGGATAAGTTCATTGTAATTTATCTTGATGACTTGACCATCTTCTCTAATCATCGCCGAGATCATGTGAGCCATTTGCAACAAGTGCAGGAGCGTTGCCGTCAGAATGGCATTTCCTTAAACCCCAAGAAGTCAGTCTTTGGAGTAACGGAAGGGAAACTTCTCGAACACGTTGTGTCCAAAGGAGGCATAAAGATTGACTCAGACAGAGTCAAGTCTATCCGAGAACTTTCCTTGCCCACAAGCAAGACTGTTGTTCACTCTTTCTTTGGAAAGGTGAATTTCTTACGGAGGTTCATCCCCGAGTTTGCTGAGAAGACTAGACACATTGTAAACATGATGAAGGGAAAAGCCACCTTCAACTGGACTGAAGAAGGTAAGTCGGCATTTGATGATATCAAGACTGCGATTGCCCATGCTCCAATTCTGGCTTGTCCAAACTATAGCAAAGAGTTCACCATTTACAGCTATACTTCAGAACATACGCTTTCAGCAATTCTGGTTCAACAGAATAAAGAAGGTATGGAACCTCCCATTTCCTTCATGAGCTATCCTCTCAAAGCTCATGAGCTAAAGTACTCAAATATGGAGAAGCACGCTTATGCAGTGGTGAAGGCCGTAAAACATTTTCGTTTCTACACCTTAATTCTCGAGTTACTGCCTTAGTCCCTGACACCACAGTGAAATCTACACTGACTCAATAGGAGTTTGGGACGAAAAGAGGCAATTGGGTTGCAAAGATCCAACAGTTCGATTTGATCATCAAGCCAACAAAGCTGGTACGTGGAAAGGGGCTATGCCAACTAATTGCTGACAACAAGCCAAGAGGAACTGAGCATGAAGAACCAGAGGTGGATGACACCAACAGTCCTCTTTGTCTCCACAAATGAGTGGTATTCAGGTATTGCTCATTTCCTTATGGTGAATGCCCTGCTCACCTATCTTATAAAGAAAGGAGAACCATCAAGCTGAAAGATGCTAATTTTGTCCTCTGGGACAATGGCTTATACAAGAGGAGCCTTGATGGAACGTTCTTTCGTTGTGTGGACAAGGAGCAACAAAGCCAACTTCCGAAGTCTTTCCACAATTCGGCCTGTGGAGGACATTTTTCTGCCCTTATGACTGCCTATAAGATCTTACGAGCCAGGTATTATTGGCCAACTCTCTTTCAAGATGCATACAAATGGGTCAGGGGATGTGAACTGTGCCAACAGTTTGTTGGAAGACCCAAGTTAGCTGCCCTACCCCTCGAACCAGTAATCATAGAGGAGCCATTCCAGCAATGGGGGATTGATTTTATTGGAGCTGTAAACCCATCATCAAGAGCTGGACATGACTATGTCCTCACAGCAACAGAGTACTTCACCAAATGGCTGGAAGCAGTTCCAACCAAACATGCTACTTCAAAAGTAGTATGCAATTTTCTCAAAAAAAACATCATGTCCAGGTTTGGAGTCCCAATCAAAATTGTCACTGACAATGCCGCATGTTTCACTTTCCAGGAGATTACTCAATTCTGTTTCCACTACGGAATCACACTCTCCCACTCTTCTGATTACTTTCCACAAGGGAATGGGCAGGCTGAATCAAGCAATAAGAACCTGGTGACTATCATCAAGAAGTTGGTGGATGATAACCAAAGGACTTGGCATAAGGCATTGGTTAATGCTCTATGGGCAGACAGAATTACACCAAAGAGAGCAATTGGTATGTCTCCCTTCCAACTTCTTTATGGTGTCAATGCTGAGATACCAATCACCTTGGAATTGCCAGCATTGAAATTGGCTAAGGCGATTGATGATCAAACGTACGAAAGCTCATTTGAGAAGAGGATCATGTGTCTTGATGAGCTGAATGAGCAGAGAACTGCAGTGATGGACCGAATTGCCGCCCATCATAGTCTAGTGAAGAAGCTCTTCGACCGAAAAGCAAAGAATCGTGATTTCCAGATTGGAGATCAAGTCCTGCTGTGGGACAAGAGAACCAAAGGGGATGCACAGAAAATTTGATTCCCTGTGGAGGGGCCCTTTTACTATTCATCAGTTCAACGGTAAAAACAGTTTCCTGTTGAAGTATCAAGATGGCACTCTCTTTTCTCTGCCTCACAATGGGCAACATCTAAAGCACTTCAACTCTTGAAGTATCGGATGAGTTCCCCTGTACATATGTATATTTGTGTAGTCTTTTGTTTCTGTTTTGTTCTTTTGTTTTCGTTTTTGGAGCCTTTCTTCTTGGGTAGCGTGACTCCATAGCCCAATGGAACACTTCAAGGCACTGGAGATTCTGGTTTCTACTCCCCTCAGTTGTGTTTCAAGTTTCTTACTGAAGTTAGTTCCCCAACAGGGGCCAGCTGTTGTCCCCGAAAAATGATTTCTCATTTTTGGGACAACATATGAACTATTTTGGCCCTGCAAGACCAAAATTGTCCCTTCTCTTTACAAAAATTTCTTCTAAGCTTTCAAATTCCTCATTTTTCAAGCTTTTTCAGTAAAGGGATTAGCGGGTTCAAAGGCTCAACGTCATCAGCAAGAGCTAGGCGCATCTGTCAGAGGTTCAAACTTCAACCATTTCAAAGGTTCCGTGGCTCCAAGCACTTACGAGTTTCAAAGGCTCGAACCGTTGAACCGTTGAACCTTGAACCATTTTGGTTCATCGGTTCAACGGGTTCAACGATCAATAGGTTCAACGCGTTTGGTTCAAAAGGATATCAAAGGGGCTTAGCCAAATAAATGGAATGAACCGTTGAACCTTGAACCGCTTCAAAGTTCAATGGTTCACGGGTTCAAAGGTTCAAAGGCTACCCCAGTTAAGGAAAAAAGCGCGCGCAAAAGCAAGAGTCAGGCGGATGCTGCCAAGTGTCGTCAGTTAAGCCCATTATACTTTGTTTCAGGAAGTGGTGGAAGCTGCCCCCTGTCCCTTAAAGAGATCAGCGGAGGCCGACAAGTGTCATCGTCCGCGAGAGCCTAACTGAGCCCCAAACGTTTTTATGGTGTTGCAAAAGCCCGAGAGCGAAAAGCGCCAAGTGTCAACGGCGGAATGTTTCAGTAAGAAGAGGCGAAAGATGCCAAGTGTCAAAGGACGAGGCCCCCTCAAATGCAAAGACAGAATCAAAGGGAGGTGACTTCCTTCGGACAAATTGTCCAAAGGAATTCCTTCAAACATTTTGTCCGAAGGAAATAAAGGGACCAACAGCCCTCCGAAGAAATTGAAGCCCGAAGGCCACCTGGAAGATCCCGAAGGGCAGATACCCTTGCGGGGGAAAACACTCGACACACATGAAACGAACCTTTTTCAAGACCCCGAAAGGCATGTTCCCTTCTGAAAAGGTCGAAGCATCAAAGCACAGCGGAAGCTGCCAAGTGTCGCATACCGAGACAGTTTCAAAGCGCGGAACTTGCCACATGTCCCGTCCCAGTGCAGCGAAAGCTGCCACATGTCTGCATCCGCGCCCCCAGCGTTTAACAGTTTCAAAGCTTATTCCGATAAGCTTATTTCAAAGACACGGATGCCGCCACGTGTCCTCACCCGCGTCACAGCAGGATGACAGGCCCGCGAACATCAAATTCAGAGCGACTGACTAGCCGTTAACCTTCAATCGAGGAAAGACCCGCGAACGCCAAATTGGCTGCAATTGTCTATTGATTTTTGCAGACTCAAAAAGTGAACCCGAATGCATCTAAAGAGCGTAAGGCCGAGACATAGAGAAGGAAGAGACAAAGAGGGAAACTCAACAGGAGTTATTTCCAGTAGGTGAAGCAGTTCACTGGGTAAATATTTGGGGCCTCCAAACATTGAAAGCACCTCCTGTTTGTCCCCTTTGAGATAAAGGCAGAATAGACAATTGCGCGGCTAGCAGGTGATGGAATGAGCGATTCACGCTGAGTAGACAAAGGAGATAAACCAGCACACCACAGTTAAAGCAACCGCCCTATTCCAACATGACAAAATCAAGAATGCATCCAAGGCATTAATGCGCCGAATGGATCACCCCATGGGAAAAGGCGCCAGGCCTTTCTCTGCCTCTATATAATGTAATCTTTCGTATCATTGAAGGAGACTTCATTTTTTACAAGAGCAAAACTCTGCCCATTTTGAAAGAAGACTGAGACTTTGAGCTCAGATTGTAATTTCATTTCATTTTATTTGAATAAGAAATAAGTTGTTTGCAGACTTTGCGTTGTTTTGGCTTGTGCTACTTTAAGAAATTGTTCTTATGTCTGTTTCCTAGAAGCATTCTTATTTATTTAATTTGACAAGCAGAATTAGTGAAGGTAAAAAGGGAGGTGTCTTGAAGCCAACTGTGAAAAGACTTTGCGCTTTCACAATTGTTTTCAGTGTGTGTTTTTCCTTTTCTTTCTGTGTTGAGGATTCTGGGACGACTTTGTGCCCCCATTATCCTTTGTGATATACTCTATGGGCAGTTGAGGTGGAAACTTTGCGTTCTGTTTCATCCTGTTGGTTATTGCGCTCTTTGTCACCAGTTACTTTTACTACCTGAAACAAACTCCTGCTATTCCCTGCAAGAACACTTCTGAAAGAAGAGAAGTGCCTTCAGTGTTTACACCAGGATTTTCTCCTTTGTCTGTGAACATCATCTCTGAAAGAAGAGAGATGGATGGTTTATTCTGCCCCCATGTGTTATTTTCTGCTTATTTATATAGTATATAGCCTCCGTATATTTAATAGGGAACCTCCCCTTGATGAGAGGAGAGATTTGTCCCCTTTGGATGTGGTAAACCTGCAACATTGGACGACCAATCTCCCTATGTTGTGGTGATAGGAACTATTTTGGTCACCAGTTAGCTTGCCGACAAAATATTCACCCAAAAATGTTCAGCCTTGCAATTGCTCATTCACTACCAAGTTGAAATTAGATGAGTTCTTCGTGCATATATCGTCAAGGGACGCCAATATGCACTCATAAGTTGAGCTAGGTGAGCTCAACCTGCCAAAAGGATCATGATTGAAATGTGTAATGTCGCTGCCCCTTATGAATATGTCCATTTGAAATTCAGTCATGGAGTGTACACTACCTTGGCAAGCATCCAAAAACTCGTAGGGTATCCCATGTGCCATGACAAGCTTCCCCCAACCCAAAATTGTGGTTTTCCAATTTGCAAAAAGAGAACCATCTTGAAACAACTTGAAGGCATACCTTGTATGTAGATACGATGGAAGTGTAAGCAATATTGCATTGTGTCCTCATGAGTGTCGCTTGTCTTTTCCCTTGCTGCCCTTTTCCAACAGCATCAACAATGTTTGGGACACACATTGAGCCAAAAAAATATCCCAACTTCAAACTTAGAAAGGGCTGCACCTTCCTTGCACAGTCCAACATTTTGACATGAAAGAAGAACCCCATTGCCTCTGCATTTTCAGAACTTACAAGCGGTTGTAACATGCAAAAAAAATCAGAATTTATGAATTTTGTGGGCAGCTGAGTTGGCCCTACAAACTGAGAATTTTATGATTGTAAACTGGGCTGATTTTTTCACAAAAAGTCATATTTACCTCTGTTGTTTATGATCTGGGCCTTTGCCCAATTCAAGAGGGATCTAATTCCCTCATCCCCATCCTCTAACACACCCTTGTAGCATCGAATAGGGTGCTGCCCCTTACATCTTATGGGCTGCCTATGGACAGTAATTTTCCTTCCATCTTTCCTTTCAAAAACACAACAAACTTCAAATTTAGCACGTCCTACTGGTTTTTTGGTAGGGCTGTCCCCTCTTGGGGTTAATGGCTGCCAACAGTCAGAAATTGCAGCCTTCTCTCCAACCTCTTCCATCAAGCTTATGTGGTAAGTCCTTTCATTATTTCCATCTTTTATGACCCTATCATTGTTTGGATTGACCAAGTCTTCCGAGCATGGAATGTGATAATTTTTTGGACACCATAGTGGTTGCTCCCACTCAAGATTTATCGCTTCTTTTGCACTTTTTGTTGCCATTGCAATTGGCTCACGTTGTGACACTACAAATATAGCGAACATGTTAGTAAAAACAAGGGTGTTTAACAACACCTTTTTTATCACTTTATCAAGCCTTATGAACATGATGTGCACTCCTTGATGCCTTGATTTTTCTTTACAACCCCTTCTCACCCGGATTTCAAAAGATGTGCCTATGTCACTCTTATCATGGCTGTAGCATGTTATTTTCCTCTTCAAATTCTTTATAGTGGCTAGAAATCCGCTTACACATGCTTGGACCACCTCCATGGTGTTAAGGTGTGAGAAGCGCACCTTCCTAGGGCCCATATTCACCATAGAGACAATAAACCTTATGGGAAACAAACTGGAAATGTGAAAAACAACAGTCAACAAGTCACATACAGCCCTCATAATTACCCACAGGTCATAGCACCTGTTACCTATCACCACTTTCATGATTATCAAAGCTGAACCTTTGGTAAACACACATAAAACATAAAGCAAGTGGGTTGTATAGTGACTATAACAGTCATGAACTGCTCATTTTTTCCTCCCAAACAGTGGTATGTACCTTGCATAATTTGCACCTGTTGATTCCACATAGCCAATCCTTACAAACACAACAGTAACCAAAGTTTTCTCCTTCATACCATGGCTGTTGAAGTGTGCTTTCCTGCATGGAGTCTGATTTACAAGAGCTGGAAATGAATCAAAAACAGTTGTACATACCTCAATTTTGGCCAATGGTTGTACACCCTTGCCTTGCATGCCCTTGGTCACAACCACCTTATGTAGACTTTGCAATTTAACAAGTAAATCATGATGCTTACCACAATTTGAAGTGGTTTGCGTGCTCTTCATCACGCTCTTCACCTTAATGTTAATTTTCATGATCCAAAGGCCTTGCCAACCTCCTTGCATGGGTGCCAAAAAACATTGAATTTTGACCTCGTCGATCACTTTCTCCCCACCAATATGCAAAATGGATTTTTCTTCATTTTCAAAACTATCATAGTGATGTTTTAAGAACTCACCTTCCCTTTTAAACTCCCTTGGGTGTTGTCTAGCTTGAAAGTCTATCAATTTCGTCTCCCTTGCCCTTTTTAGCCATTCATCACATCTCCCTTGGTTCCTTGTTATAAGGGAAAAATTTTCTTCCTCTTGGCTTGGAGTATTTTCCCTTTGCATGGAGGATGTTTCCATGAGTTGTGCACCTTCTTCAAATCTGAATTCTCATGTTTCTTGATTCCTTCATTGGAATCTTCATGAGAGTTTGTCTCTCCCTATTTTCCTTCTTCGTGTATGATTTGGTCTTTTTTACAAATGGCTACCCCACTTGATTCTTCTTCATTGGTGAAACCTGTAATTACCTCCCTTGGTTCAACCACCCCTTTGCCTTCTACTTGCAGCTATTTTTGTTGTTCATCAACTTGCTGGAAACCCTCATCTTGCTGCCCTAAAAGTTCTAAATTTTGTAACTCGGAATTTTCAACACTTGGCTGCCCCAAAGTGCTTGATTTTTCCTCAAAGTGAGGTTTTATATCAACCCAATCAAACCTCCTAATGAGCCTCATGTTGAATTCCTCATAGTTGTATGCCCTTGGGTTATCAACCCCTTGTGCCCCCAATCATAGCCAGCCCCTTCTAAATGTGTTGTGATGAATCTTAGGGCCTTCTCTACCTCCATGGGACGAAATGCAAGGTATGTACTTAATTTATCAATCCATGCCCCAGTTGAAATGTTTGTAGAACCATCAAATGTGGGAAGAACAATCTTACTCAAAGCATCATGTAACTCCCGTCTAACCCGAGTACTGTCTCTACCTTTTTTCCATGATACAAAATCCTTGAGCTCCATCTCCTTCCTGAAAGAGGGTGGTTATGTCATATACTCCTCATAAATCTCCATCAAATCCGTCTAAATGGAAGGCTGCTCCTTCCTTTCATGAGAATTTCTCAAACCTTGTATTGTCCAAATCTCTTATGTCACTGTTTGACATGAAACCTTCAAAACCCACAGCTGGCCAAGACATTAGCTCTGATACGACTGTAATGTCCCCTTTTGGGATGAAATAAGCAACAAACGGATTTTCAACAAACTCCATTGGAAACCCTTGAACAAAATTAGCAAATTAAAATCAGCAATTAAACTAGGCTTGCCAAACCCTAGCAACTAGGGTAAATTGGCGATTTATGTCTTGAAACTCTTCAAAAAATTATGAAATTTTATTTGCAAATTAATATTGATTTTTCAAACCCTCTTATCCAAACAGATTTGAAAAAAATTAATTTTCAAATTTTATTTTTAGAAAATACAGTGGAAATAAAAAAAATTCAATATCTCCCAATATATTCCACATATGAATACATTTGATGGCTCATAACGGAGGTAAAAATATTTGCAAATTTATGAGATCAAATTCATAAATTTCTATTAAATGAAAGTGGCCCAAAAGTGAGCTCCAAACCAGAAACTAGGGCATTGCCTTACAAATATAATTCATGCCTTTTTCAACCAACAAATTCCAACACAACCCTAATAAAAGGGGTCTTCATTACACAAACTTGTTTGCTGCCCATAAACAACACTAAAACCCTTATAAACGGCTTCCAACAACAAGCCAAGGCACCACAACCAACAATCACACTTACCAATGCAAGTTGCTACCCTAGAAAAAGGTCAAATCAATGAATCACTGAATCTAAAATGCAATTACAGCACCTGAAAATAGTGTTGCCTTGAATAGGAGTGGAGGTTTTCATCCCCAAACCCTTGTGTCTTTGAAGGTTTTCGTCTTCAAGTCACTTAGCCAAGTGTTTCATGCTTTAGCCTCAAAATCAAATATCATAAATCCCTGGTAACCTTTCAAAAGATTATCATAACACCTTTTATACCAAATCTTCCCACAAGTCCTCCCTAAAAAGGGGCACTCCACTTGGAGGGAGAATTAAAAACGAATTTAAAATATCTTTTCTCTTTTCTTCATTAAGGGTTAAGCTAACCCTTTTTCACAACTTACCTTTTAAGTTATAATATAAAAAAATGTATCTTTTATAACTTAAAATTAGAACCAATGTTTCTTTTTTTCCCCTTCTTCCCTTAACCTAGGGAAAGCACCAAAAGAACTAGGCTAAAGGTCATGTCCATGCTTAGGCCAAAAAGAGGGACATGACAAACTTGAAGATGTTTGGTGTTGGGTCGTATGATCCAAATTATATTGTTAGTTGCTAGTGGTTAGTCGAGGCATGCATCTCGTGTGTGAGACACCCCGTTAGGAATTAATGCTATTTAGGTATTAAATTAATGTTAGTCATTAATTTACTTATGTTAGTTGTGTCAAGCGTGGTTGGGCCCGTAAGATAATAGGCAGTTGAGTTCAATGTTTGGTGTAAACAAGCTTATTAAAAGGTTGTAGATGAAAGAATAAAGTAATAGCATGCATTCACCCGAACATTTATGTAACCTTCTTTTATGAAATAAATACATAGCTTTTCTGCATATTGACTTGTGTATTTTGTCCTAGTAGTGATATCATAGCTGATAATGGCACTAGATCCTTGAGTAAAAAGCCATGGAAGAGCTGTGAACGAGATTCCCTGAAGATTTTACCTAAATAAATTTATTTTTTGTTAAGTTTTTTTTAAGAAGCCTTTCTTTAATTTTCCTCGATAATTTAGAGCAAATTTTTTAGGAGACTTTCTATGGAGTATTGCCTGAAGTGCATTTGCTTTGACTAGAATGTGAGGAGGCCTAAGAAAATCTTTGTTGAAGCATTGAAGTGTTAAAGAAGTGTGTGGAAATCTGCTAAAATGTGGTAATTATCCAAAAAAAGCATTGTTGGAGTGTGTTATTTTTTTCTTGGGGGCTGTTTTTGGTGTTAAAAACCTATTAGACTATGTGGTGGGTCTTGGAAAATTGCCTGAAGGCATTTTATGCTGATAATGGCATTCAAAATTCCATGTTGAGGCATGATAATTTCTTGCTGAAGCGTCTTTTCCCTGCTGAAACATCCTTTTTCTGATCAGAACGATGAAAAATCACCCTTTGCTCTCCAGAACACTGACAAAATATTCTTGGCTGATCTGGCATGGAAAACAGCATTGGAGTGCTGGGAGCATGGTGAATGGTACTAAATAATTCAACCTGGGCATTGAAAATGTGAGTGAGGTCTTACTTAATTCTTCAATGGCGTGAGTTTTGTACATGAATAAATCTGATAATCATTAAAATATTCACTAGCAAGTTTGAAGTGGGTCCCTCAGCTTTGTGGGAAGTATTTACCGCTGCTGGATAAAAATTATTGCTGCTGTCATCCACCTATTGCTGTGCATCATGTTATTGTTGTTGTTGTTGTAGTAGTAGTATATATTTAATAGACTTTAAAACTGGTTTTCAAAGAAAAAATTTATTTGTCTCTACAACATGCTTGGTTGAGTAAGTTATTTTATAAAATGAAAATATTGATAGAGAAGAGGCCACAGCTTCAAGTCCCATCTAGTAAGTTTTGCATGTAAATCAGAGTCATTCAATTCTGAAATTTTATTTCTCAAGTGGTTGCATAAAGGAGTTGGCAAAGGAGATTTTTTAAGACATTGTGAGCAATGGAGGTCAAATGTTCCATTCCCAAAAATTGCAAAACTATTTTTTTAATTTCTGTAATTCTAGTGTTACAGCCTATGCACAAGCTATCTTCATGATTTTACATTTTTTCTAGGAGATAGGTGTATAACCACTTGATCTGAGGGTTTTTCCCCATTTCCAATCCATCGGAAAAGTTTGTATTTGATTTGGAGGTCTCCCTTTGGTTTTTTTTTCGATAAATGTATTAAAAAGAGGAGAAACAAGGAGTTTAAACTACATAATAGGTGCATTTTTGATTGAATCCAACACCCTTCTATTGCTCCATGCTTTAATATGGATTGCTTTATGAAGAAACCAAGAATGTAACTATGTTTCCCACCGCCGATGTTGTCGAAGACAAACTAGTTACAGGGTTTATAGGTCCCTCAAAATTGAACAAGCTAACAAAGCCAACCCACCCTTCTTAAGTTCCTTGTTAACTCTAAGATTGTGTTTTGTCATAGTAGTGTTTTTGGATAGATATGAGTTTCATGTTTTCTATCCAATTTTTTATTTGATATCATTAATGAGGCACAGACCAGTTATTTGGTGATGTTTTTTGTTGCATAACTTCTCATCTCTCCTCTGTCATGTCCTCTATTCAGAATTAACTGATCGGAAGAACCATGGTCTATTTCTTATTTTCCATAGGCTAAGAGATAAAGTTAGGGAAATAAATTAATAATAATATTTCAAGTTGTCCTAAGTCACTCTTATTTTATAACTAAAAAAAAAACTTATTATTATTATTATTATTATTAAGAGGGTCAAAAAATAATTATTAAGTGGATGAAAAGTAATGTTCTATTAAAAGTATTTTTAAATATTTTTAGGGTAAATTGAAAAAGGAAAAGTTATAAAAGGAGTTGGGCTCAAAAAATTGATTATTCATTATTCATCTTTAACAAAACCCAATTCCAAAGTTTGAGCTTTGTGATCAAATCTTTTCATATGAGGATGAAAACCCTCTAACCTGTTGATGTGATGTCATTCAGGGATCATAGTTGTGCTTACAAATTAGGATTAAAATCCAATTTCAGTGTGGCTAAAGATTGTTATCAAATTCTAGTACTTTGTGAGGATTTAAAATATTTACAAACTGTGGCATTGGGTTCTTCCAGCCACAACCCTGATGTGTTGGGGTTTCTACCCTGTTGGTTGTTGCATTGGAGTATTCCCTTCTATAATCTGTTGCGTGAAGTTTAATTCATAATCCAATATGTTGTGTGGGGTTCTAGATAGCATTCAAGGCCATAATACCACCCTCTAACTTTGGCCAACCCTCATTGCAGCCCTACGATCTGTTTCCCTATACTGTTGTACATTATCCTTGGTGAATCGTTGTTGTAGCAAGGTTATTGTTGTTGTGCATAGTGATTTTATTTGGAGCTTGACAAGGGTTTGTTGTTTTGAATTTACTGCTCTATATATATGTAACTTCATTGTTAAAAGTGTAGATAGCACATTGAATAAAATATTACAGTTGGGTTATCAAATTTGGAATTTCCGTATTGCATATGCAATTTATTATCTTGTTTCTTCCTTACCAATATTTTGTATGCTTTCATCTCAATACAATAAAGATTTTAGTGAAGTTTGATGTGGGTTTTCAATATCAATGTTGCATGTGGGTTGCTTTATTATTTGATTGATGTTCAGTATTGGAAAGGATTCATAAAAAATTTCAGAGTTTATAAAATATCCAAAAAGGGACACTACATCGTCTGATACGAAGGAAGATGTATTGGTTTTCGATCAGTCGTCGATTATTGTACAACTGATGCAAGTTGCTAGCACCAGTATTGTTGAGGAAAGTGGTAGGTGTTGTTGGGCATCAAGGTAGATATGCCATACACAGGTATTGAATTATCATCGAAACAAGGGTCGGTGAAGTTGAGTATGCCCATGATGATACTCATACTACAGTACAAGTACGGACGATCAAAAGGAAGGAGTATACAAATGATGATGCTTATCTTCATGTCAAGATCCAATCAAATTTTGTGTAAGCGACACTGTTTGCATTAGGACCACATGATTTGCATAAGTGACACCAGTTATCAGTATCAAGATGTACGGAGGGCTAGTTGGCAAGTTTTGGCAAATATTGTTGGATGGTTTTGTAGTCATTTGATCAAAATCGTCTTTTGGTCCCCTTTGGATCAAGGGGGGTGTTCATGTGATCCAAATTACATTGTTAGTTGTTAGTGATTAGTTAGTGCATGCATCTCATCTTTGAGACACTCCTTTAGGGATTAATGTTATGTTAGATAGTAAATTAATGTTAGTCATAATTTTACTTATGTTAGTTATGTCATGGGTGGTTGGGCCTATAAGGTAATCAGTTGGGTAGTTGAGTTCAATGTTCAATGTAGACAAGCTTATTAAAAGCTTGTAGATGAGAGAATAAAGTAATAGTGTTCATTTATCGGAATAAAGTAATAGTTATGCCTTTCAAATTAACCAATGCACCAACAACATTCATGCCCCTAAGGACGACCTACTTAGGCCCTTTGCTAACTCCTCTATCATCATCTACTTGGTTGGCATCCTCATCTTCAACAACACTTGGGAGGAGCATGTGGAACACATCTTGTGCGCCTTAGACACGTTGCGTAAACAAAATTTGCAAGCCAACTTAGAAAAGTGTACATTTGGTGTTGCGCAGATCCAATATTTTAGCTAAATCATTGATCGTGCAAACATTCATGTAGATCCAGAGAAGATCCAAGGTAATCCAAGCTTGAGCAACTCTACACAATCTCACTAAATTGAGGAGCTTTCTTGGACCTGCTAACTTCTACTATAGGTTTTTTCTTGGTTTCTAGCACATAGCATGGTCTCTCAGTCATTAATTTACTTATGTAACTTATGTCATAGGTGGTTGGGCCTATAAGGTAATTAGTTGGGTGGTTGAGTACAATGTTCAATGTAGACAAGCTTATTAAAAGCTTGTAGATGAAAGAATAAAGTAATACTGTTCATTTATCAAAATAAAGTAATAGTTATGCCTTTCGGATTAACCAATGCACCAACAACATTCATGCCCCTAACGGATGACCTACATAGGCCCTTCGCTAACTCCTCTGTCATCGTCTACTCGGCTGACATCCTCATCTTCAACACTTGGGAGGAGCATATGGAACACATCTCGTGCATCTTAGACAAATTGCACAAACACAAGTTGCAAGCCAACTTAGCAAAGTGTACTTTTGTGTTGGCAATTTGAGCAAGGAGACAGTTAACAGTTTGAATATCATGATCCAGAAAGCAGTCTGAGGAATGAAGAATTGTCATTACCATCTAAAGCAGCATGGAATTGTCATTGATGTCAAAGGTTGATGTCATTGATGTCATTGATATCGAATCTGATCATGCATTAATGCCAAAGGTTGAGTTGAGCAAACTTGAGTAAATCGGGTTTGCGTAGTGCTCTTATAAAATAAGTAAAACAATCTCAAAACTCCGAACTGGTCGAATAAAGTTGGTCGGCTTTATGGAACGACTTTACTTCTTTCATGTTTTTAAGTAAAGCAAAGTCGAAAACCCGAAGTGGTCTAGAGAAGTTATTCAGGGATCTGAAGTGACTTTACTTGGTCGGGATTCTGGAACGACTTTACTTTTGTATGCTTTATAAGCAAAGTAATGTTAAGATCTTGAGTTGGTCTAAGTGGAGGTTATTGAGTTTCCAGGATAGCTTTACTTCTCGTATGTTTATAAGCTAAGCATTGTGGAAAACCCGAAAGGGTCCAACAAAGAGGTAATCGAGCATTTGCAAGCACATTACTTCTTTATGTTGGTAAGCAAAGTAAAGGTAAAAACCCGAAAGGGTCTAGACGAAGTAGTCGGGATTTTGAAGAGGCAGTGCTTCTCTCAAGTTGATGAGTCAAGTAATGTCAAAAACCCGAAAGGATCTAGAAGAGGCAATCGGGATAAGTCAAGAAGGATGGAAAACCCGAAATAGTCTTGAAGAATTCCTTCGGAGGAATTCTTTCGAAAAAAATGGCAAGGACAATTCTCTCGAAAAAATTGTCAAGTCCTTTTCGAAAAATTGTCCCTTAACAAAAGTCCGAAAGGTACATTCAGAAAATCCGAAGGGTATCTTTTAAACGTTTCGAAAGGCAAGTGGATCTTTTCAAAAACTCTGAAGGGTATCTTTTGAACATTGCAAAGGGTATGTGGACACTTGCAGAAAAGCCGAAGGGTAGATTGCAGAGAATCCGAAAGGTATGAGGACCGTTGGAAGATTTCCGAAGGACACTTTTGAATAGAAGCCAATGACGAATTCTTTCGGAGAAATTGAAGGACACTTCAGGATGAAATGGACCCGGACAAAAAGTCCGCGGAAATTGTCCTAAAGACACAAAGGCCCGCAGCAATTTGTATAAAGGAACCTTCCAAAGGAATTAAAGCAAGGTTAAAAGACGAGCAAGTCTTCAAGGATCGACATTGCAAGGAGAGTTACAAGAATGCCGAAGAAAATAAGATCACGCAAACATGCCGAAGTTTAACGCACAATACAAAGGGTAAAGATCGAGCATATCGAGGACAATCGAAAGGAGTGGAAGTGAACCCATGATATAGAAAGCAACGAGATGCAAAAAGGGAAGAAAAGAAGCTCGATGGTTGATGGCAAAGCAAGAATTAAAATTCATGCCACTTTAAAAGATCAATGGCTCATGTTTGATCAGTGCATTAGATCCAATGGTGCGAAGCAAAACCAGATCACCCTTCGAGTGCACACGCATTTGACAAGTGTCAAGAGGTCATAAAGAAAGATCCAACAAAGAAAAGAACGTGAACTTGGCACGACGAAAGAAATAACAAGCCCGCATTTGATGTCTTCTAACTGTTTGTAAAGGAACAGCTGGAACAGGTGATGAACTCGATATCTCTTCACAGAGCTCGAGATTAATCAATCTAATTGATCAAAGAAGCGGCACAGTTAAGAACAATAGGAGTGCACATGCCAAACATAGTAAAGACATTTGAACGTTGCCATTTGAAGCATGAATCGAGACACGAAGTAAAAGTCACATTGAATGCAGATCAGTAGCTTGAACCGATTAAGAGCAGTTGAAGTGTGAACACTTTACAGATAGAAACCCTAAAATGCATTTGTCTATATATGCTACAAACAGAACATTCGAAAGTCTCTTGTTGCTGCTGCAATAATAATTAGTGTTAACTCAAAATTGTCGAGTAAGGATAGATGCAGACAGCGTAAAAAGGCAAAGTAAATAAGGTGTGTCAATATAGAAGATATCCAAACACAAGGAGATAGAGGCAGATAAGACAAGAAGGCACATAGCGTGAAGGTGCAGTTACAGACAAGACTTGTAACAGAAAACTGAACAAGATTCATTCTAAATCTCTTCTGTATTCTGAAGTTGTAGCTTCATTTCTCTGATAGGTTGGTGCCATCAGAAAAACTAAGTTGGTGCTCAGTTAGAAAGTTGATGCTTCCTTAGAGTGGGTGCTCTTGAATGTAACCAGTGAAGTTTGTCTGTGAGACATTTTTTCTGTGAGGCTGAATTAGAACAGTAGCTTCTAGCAGCTTTTCTCACCGTCGTTTTTCCCTTTGGGTTTCCACGTAAAAATCTGGTGTTGAGCATTCTTATGTGTATGATCTCTGTTTTTGCTCTTTACTTTGCATATACATTATGTATCTTGTTTAAAAGTTTTAAGATCCAGGGTTTAGCTCATCTACTGATTCACCCCCCCCCCTCAGTAGATAATGTGTTCAACAATTTGGTGCCGCGCAGATCCAATATTTTAGCTAAATCATTGACCGTGCAAGCATTCATGTAGATCTGAAGAAGATCCAAGGTAATCCAAGCTTGACCAACCCTGCACAATCTCACTAAACTGAGGAGCTTTCTTGGACCTACTAACTTCTACTACAGGTTTTTTCTTGGTTTCTCGCACATAACATGGTCTCTCAATCAAATCATGTGTAGCAAAGTAGTGTTCCATTGGTCACCTACACAACAACATGCTTTTGAAGAGCACAAATAGTGCCTCCACAATACGTGTTCTAGCAATCCCTGACATTGTACACCCCTTTGGCATTCAAACCAATGCCTTTGACTATGCACTCGTTGTGGCTCTCACATGGCATGAACATCCGATTGTGTATCACTTCGAGACAATTTAGCAACACAGTTCAACAGTTCTCCACCGATGAGAAAGAGTTGTATGCCATAGTGCAAATAATAAAGCAATGGCGCCACTAGATCTTGGGTGAGAAGACAATCATTTGTCCTAATCATAATCCACTTCAATTTCTACACACACAAAGTAAGCTGGATGACTTACTTCCAGAAGTTCCATTTGGTGAAAAAGCACAAGGGGGGAAGACAGCAAGGCAACAAATTGCCTCAATGGATTGTCGGCATACATGCTCATCACATTGTTCAACACATGTAACCATGAATTCTCTCATTGGGTATCCCTCTAATAAGCAAACCATGACTTCAAAGAAGCCTACACCACCAAAGACTCATTTAGGAGGCACGTTATGCCAAGACAACAAGAAACTTTGATGTTACCAAGACACTTGCAACACTTCAATAGCACTTCTAATGGCCTCACACGCACACAACCATTGAGCACCCACATTAAGTATTGCATTCCTTGTTGCATTGCCAAGCCCAATAACAAGCGAGGACATTACATACCACTCTTGGTTCCATCCAGGTCATGGAAGCCCATTAGCATGAATTCATGGCCAGACAGCCTATGACAGAACACCAAAATCACTGTGTTTGTTATAGTGGATAGGTTTTCAAAGATGGTCATCATGGTTGTTTGCAAGAAGAGCATCAACATGCAGAAACTACTCGTTTTGTCTCCAAATATGTTTGGGTCAACTTTGGTCTACCAACACCCACAATGTATGACCATGGCCCATGATTAGTTAGCCGCTTCCAACAAGTTTTGTGAAATATGATGGATACACAATTGGATTGGTCTACAACATTTCATCCCTAGACAGATAGACAAATGAAAGTTGTCAACCGCACACGTGATCATTTGTTGTGCATGTACAACAATACGCATCTACACACTTGGGATGATAATTCACTTTACATTCAACATGCCTACAACAAATTTGTGCACAGCTCTACAAAGCCTAGTCCATTCCAAACATGTCTTGGGTTCCAACCAACAACACCCCTAGACATATCTAACAACACAAAATCCGACATAGAATTGTGTACACAGGAAAAGTAAGTGGACAAGGCACAAAAGTTTAAGTAACACATCCAAGGTGTCCACCACCAAGTTCAACAAATTCTCTCATGCCAACAGCTGAAGTACAAGGAGCGCCATGACACACGCCACACACCTCATGAGTTCAATGTGGGCGATAAAGTAAGGTTGCATCTTCAAAAGGAACACTTCAAGGGTCCTCATCAAAAAATCTAGCATTTGCGCCATGGTCCATACCATATACGTGCAACTAGAAAGTGCATTTATTCTTGCCCTGCCGCAATACTTGGGTTTGCATCCAATCTTCAATGTTGACCTCCTTAAGCCATACTTTCCACCTTTGCTTGAACCAATAGCAATGCAACATCCTTCAAATTTGGATCCTAAACACGTGCCCAACACTGACGGATTAGATTATTGAAGTGTTAACAACATGCACCCACCAAGGCACAAGAGTTGTTCCGAGTGGTCAAGACCAAGCAGTACATTGATCAAGATAAGTCATACAATCCATAGTTTGCATGCTTAGACTCGACTCCGACTCAGCAAATCAAAAAAAATTAGACTTCACAAATACTTGACAATATTTGGCAACTTAAAAATACTTAAATTTCTTTGAAACACATATATTTTATACAAATTATAATTACGAAATGCATCAAATGAATCTATTAAATGTTGGGTAAGTGTTTTCTATTAAATTTGAATACAAATAAAGTACAAAATCGCATCATCATTTCTTTCAACATTTCCTTTATGCTTTCAGGTGGGGCATATGTATACACCGATATTTTTTAGCTTTATCACTTATTGCCGCTCTCTCTTATAAGGGCTCGTTGATGCTTCAAATCTCCTTGACTGCACACCTTAAAGGATGCACCAAGAATGAGAGGAATCAGCTCATGGCACTTTTGCGAGAGATGTTCTTATGCTATTCTATCATACCTACATCCCTTCATGCAGCCTTAATACCTCTTATGATGTCTCTCTGAAATCTTGAAACACATGAATATGTCTAAAGTTTGAGATCCTGAAACCTTGAAATCTGACTAAGATTGAAATATGATAGGATTTTCCAGAAACCAAGAATTTGCATCATAGCTCCGTTCTGAAACCACCCTCAAACATCCTGAAAGTATGTGTGTGTGTGTGTGTGTCCATATATACCTTAAAGTATAAGTTTACATTTAGATATGGACATCTCTTAAACATTTACTTTATTGATATATTGTCTGGTTCAACAATTTTTACACCTTTGGAGTCCTCCGTCTAAGACTTGCAAGTATAACTAAAAAATAACTACCGGCAAAAAAAATGGTGAGTTCTTGCATACTCATCGACTATGTAAACTATGGACTACAACCTTTAGCGACTTCAGGTTTAGTTTTTGCCACTGATCAACAACGCATTGGGAATCATTGCTACTCAAGGGTTAATGATTCATGCGCAACTTCTACACATCTGTGGACTCTTATAAAGGAATTTGAGCTTCCTGCACATGCAACATCTCACATCATGCACTCAACCTTGTGGTATCCAAGTGAGATGCTGAAGGACCTCGCAAACTCCAACATGGTCTAGGCGCATTAGAGCTCCACACATTATGCATCAACCTGCAACATTGCCACCAATTGTATAGCCTCATGGTACTTTTGTGGGTTACCGCAACACCATGTAACATACCACGTAGGTCCCAAGTGTCACACAGGAACATCGACACTCAACATCCACGATTCAGCTACCCCCTGCCACACATGTCGGTTGGCACTTCCTAGATTCACGCCCTATCTGCAATCATGTCAACATAGTGCAGCTTTCAAAGTTGAATTGCACCCCTGCATGAAGAATAACCATCACCTAAGCAGAAGATTGATAGTTTTATACCAATTCACTTCTATAGTTGCTTCCTTGTAATGATATATATACATATATATAACTGTCTAACCCATAAGGGATCATAAATGAGAGAAAACATATATGAAGATAGTAGGTTGTTAGCATGCCATGAGAATCTAGCATCACGTGCATTTGTAACTCAAATCCAATCTACGAAAATCAAAGTGTGTCCCCTACTAATCACAGGTATTTCCATTCCCATCCTTGTTGCACTTTGTACACATCTATACTTTTCTCTATTCTTTACATTGTATATAAGTTGCATCATTATGCAAATACTTCCACATTTGAAAGTGTTTTGGTTTACTACTATTATAGTTTTCCTTTGCGCGTTCTACAACCTATAGCTTGTTGCCAAGTAAGGGTTTCCAACCACACTACCATCTTGGGCCTTGTGGTGCAAATTAATTGTTATGTTATGTATTTATTCATTCAACACTCCCTTGATAATGGTCATTTATGTACTCGACCGCATCCAGGGTTAAGTTGAGGGGCGCCTTTAGGCACTTGCATAAACCTTAGGAGCCCATGGGGGGGAGCTCAACCAAGGAGAGAGCACTTGATCAATCAACTATAGGGTTGGGGTAAGCTTCAGATCTAGGAGGGGGATACACTCCACCAACCAAGGTGTGAGTGATAGAGACCCATATCAATAGATTGAGGACCTTAAGGAACTCCCCTAATGGCATTTATGCTCAAGGGGGGGCGGGGGGGGCGAGGGGGTAGGGCTTTAGGCTCTCTATCTTCAGGTCGAGGGCATTTAGGGACTCCCCCGACCAAGTAGGGACACGATGAGATTTAGGCTCAAGGAAGAGGGAGAGAATCTTAAATAAAACGTCCAACCTTAGGCCATTTAAGCACTCCCTCAACCAATGAGGGAATGGAGGAGGTCCTAGAGGAGGGGCACCCCCACAACAATCAAATTATGTAAAAGCACTTGACCCACTGACAGAGCGACTTTAGGCTTTCAAGTGATAGATCAGGGGCCTTCAGAGTTATCCTGAATGAGGGCTCAAAAAATGGGAAAGCTCTCCTTCAACCACATTTATGCTTTGCTCGAGAGGCCAAGGAAGAGGTACCCCCAACAAAGCAACTCCCTTGATGGAGGGCGAGGTCCTTTAGGCACTCAACTGATGTAAAAAGGATGGAGAAGTTATAACTTAAACAACGACACCCCTGACCAAGGAGTGGATCTTGTGCTCGAACAACCGGATACACTCCCCGAAAAGAGCCTACCTCGAACAAGGGAGCCCCCGCCGACAAAGGAGGGCTCAACCAACAAAAGAGCAATTGACCAACCACATTTATTCTTGGGAGGCCCAAGGGAAGGCACTCCAACCAAGGGTTCAACCAATGAAAGAGCACTCGACTGCCTCTAGGATCGAGCTCAAGGAGGGTGACTATGTATAGTCAACACAAATTCTAGAGGAACTATATAGTTAGGCTTGAGGTCAAGTGGGAGGGCCTAAAAAGAAAGGCCCCACTCGAACTACGGGAGAACACTCGACGCCCTCTACTATAGGTTTGTGGGCGAGGGCAACCATATAGAGATAGTCAAGCCTTATAGATAGTTGTGCCTTTAGGCACTCTCACTACGAAGGAGGGTCTATAGGCAGCACTGCTGAGCCAATTTAGGCTCAGGAGGATGGGAGGAAGGAACTACACAAGCGAACCTAGATACTCTACACACATTGACTCACAAACAAAACGAGCACAACAAGATACTCAACACACTCATTTACAAACAAGCCCAAACAAGAACACAACTCACTAACAACCCAACAAAGTGAGGTGCACAAACACAACTAAAACAATGAGCACACTAAGGCGCACAAACACCACTATTGTATCACATATATAATCCCATAGACAATGGTAGCTATTGATATCCTAAAGGCCCTTATCTCAGACGAGTGCTAACTATAGATAGTCACGCCCGATCAATCAAGAGCTTAAATGCCCTGCATTGGGAGAGTGTCAACTATATATAGTCACCCTTACATCAAACCAGTGCCAACCACAGTCTCCATCCTCCTCATCCTCCCCCTCCTCAACCCCAAGCCAACCCTAGAGTAGAAGTGGTTGAATCCTCTCTTGTTAGGTGGGTACCCATAGAATTCATCAATTTACACCTACTCTATATAAGTTTTAAAACATATATCATGAACCATAGAGAATTGGCCCTTACGGTGAGTGTAAACCATCTCATCATTTTCCTCTATTTTTTGGATAACATATCCTTTACTCTCAAGGTATCATCTCATTGGGGATTAATTTGCTTCATAATTTATCAGAGTGATGTAAGTCATGTTTAAATGGAATAGATATAATGAAGTTGATAGAAACTTCAAATATCTTGTTGGACTCCTAACAAGAAAATGGATATGAATGTTAGGTGGCAATCCAATAACAGTATAGGGTTTTCAATGAAAGGTCAATGATGGCTACATTCTACCAGCCCGTTATAGGGGTCTAATACTAACTTGTTTTATGTATGCCTTAGCTGTTGGGTAGATTCATGTTGCACATTAATCCTTTCGTTGTAATTTTATGTTGCTATCTCTATCTGTAGGTCCAAACAGGAAAATGAGAAGGAATCACCCTCAAAACTTATCACTGTTGTTTCAAAGGTCCGAAACCAGAAAATGAGACCAAATGATATATTTATCCTGTCCATAGTAAATGGTCTCTCTACTTATTTATGCCCTTCTAGTTCAGAAACTTAATACATGTGCTTTTCGTTATTAGTTATAAGTTATTGTTGAGTCTGCACTTTTCATTATTAGTTATAATTTATAGTTGAGTCACTTGTAATTCATTTTTATGTCTCTAAGAGCCTAGTCTCATGGCACTGCAACTACAAAAATAGTTGCAGGTACTGCAGAGATTATTTAGGAGTAAGTAGGAAGTGAAACGGTCCTATGGATTTCAAAAACTGCAAAATTTATACCTAAAAAGGAAATCTAGGAGTTTTGAATATAAAATCAAATGAAAAATAATATTTATAGAACACTATTTTTTGGTTATAAAGTGCCTAAAATTTTTCTGCAGGTGCTGCAAGTTCTTGCCCCCAGCGACTACCCATCTCTAAAAATCTCTCCTATGCAGCCGCCGCTCCTATTTTTCAGGGAAATATTCTATTTTTTTCAGTTTAATGGATTTACACTTGCATGGGACCACCTGCAACTGCAAAATAGTTGCAGTTGCCCCCTCCATGAGACCACACACTAATTATTAGGCAAAGTTTCATCAGCGCAAAAGATTCCCAAAAGCCTATCTTTTGCACAAATTCCTGTAGTACGATAATTCCTAGTTACAAATTGTTCTCATACTACAAGAAATCGTCAAACTGAAAAAGTTCAACAACCATATTGAAAGGAAATCATAAGATCTAATACATAAAATAAACACAAACATACATCAAACAAAACGATGGTATAAAGAGAGGCATCTTGGCTCACACAAATTATAACTCATTAATAAGTCAGCCAAACTAATATACCAAGTTACAAGACCTGCATTAGAAGCACTCCTAACAAAAGAGAAATTAAATCATAAAAAATATTCAATTTAGTAAGATTCAAGCACAGCATGAAAAAGATATTTCAATTTATAAAGATCCAAGCACGGCTCGTTAGCAACAATTTATGTTAATAAACTAATATGATAATCAGATTGTCAAAAAAAGAAAAAGAAAAAAAGAAATTAAAATGCGGTGGTTGGATATAGTTGATGCGGCAATTGAAATTCCAAGACACATACTGCAGTTTTTGAAGAAAGAACTTTAGGCCCAATAAGTATTGAAGAAGCAGGTTCAGTTGCATTTTTGTGTTCCTGCCAAGGAATATGATAATGCATATAAGTTAGAGCATTCAAGCCTATAATAAAACTTGCCATAAACAAGGAACTGTAATTAATATAGATTGATATTGTAATTATAGTGACAAACTAAAGACAATATGATCAGTACTAGGACAACTGCTGGAGTTAGTGATATGAATGCGACATTAGAATTGTGAAATAGAAAAGCAAGGACACCATACAGTCTTGTTACAAGCACCCTTTGGTATGGGATCATTAAATCCTAACGGAGTTGTCAATTTTGAATTAATAATAGATATGGATCAAGCCCAGCTTGGTAAATCTATTTTTTTTTCAAAGGTGTATTTAAGGAATTAACAGGTGTTATTACAAGTAATTATTTATTTAGATTGAAAATTTGCCAAAGAAAATAAGTATTACTTTCTTTCAAGAGTGAAATTTTACTTTTGTTAGATGTGTAGGAAACAACTTTTCATGCTTGTGATGGAATGTGAGATGGGAAACACATAAAAATTAAAAAAAAATATATCATGCGTAAAAAATCAAATCTTCATTTCTTTCAATGTATCTATCTATCACGTGCTCGTGCAACATGCATGTGTGTTGTCAATAACCTTCAAAATCAATAATAAGATTTTCCTAAATTTAATACTCCTAGACCACTTGTATGGAAACACAATACCAAATTGTCGAGTATTTAAAAAGCATCACTCGATAGATACATACATGAGATAGTAATCGCATCTTTCCTCCAAAATGCCTCAAGTAATAAATTGATTATTTAGCCACCTTCCATAACATAAAAGGCTTAGGAGTGCTACCTCTTAAGCTTATTTTTAAATAACTAAAGTATTAGAATAAAAATTTATAAAATTTAAGTTTGCAACCTTTAACAACCAAAGATTCATATAATTTGAATTTCACTCACCATCAACGATTAGAATTGTCAAAGATGATGGTTTCCTCTCCATTTTCAAACATTCCTCCAATGAAGCACCACTTAAATGTCATTCAGAAACATATATGATTTTATGTCTTTAATGTTTTGAGGATCATATCACAAACATGTAGATTTGGCAAACATTTAGAGAATAAGAATCATGCCTCAATATAACTCGAGGCAAATGGCCTAATAATAATAATTACAACCTTGTTGTGAATGGGACAACGAATGGTGGAAAAAAATTGGAGTTAAACATGTATCCACCCTTTGCTCTTTGATCTTTTTAGGAACTACCAAATGCTAAAAACTCACTCCAACAACATTAGAGTAAGGTTTTCTTATTTCTTCCAAGGTGTCTCAATAGACACCCTACAACTTTAAATCCCACAAGATGTTCCACCTAAACTCCCATTGTAATGTCCCCTTTCTATTGAGTCAACATGTGTAGGACACACGAGCCCATTTCTATACTTCTCAATAGGTGAGGGGTGATTGCTAGATAAGTATATACAGGTGAGGATTGGTTCCATTCATTTGTCCTTGGTATTTTTATGAGTTTTGGACCATTTCCTATATTTTCGTGGCATTTTCCTATATTTTAGGTTGGTTAGAGGCAAAACCCTTAGCATTAATCTCTTCATGAAGGATTTACCCAAGTGGGCCTTTTTATTGTTGACATTGTTCATGCCTTTGGATATTTTCAAGTGTATGTATTCGTTATAAGTGCCTTTGAGGAAAACATGTTTCTATTTATTAGAGCTTTTAGAGGGCTACAAGAATACAACCATGTCATGCAGCCTAACGTTGGATACAGGAGTGAGCCAACTATTCATAATGTTTTATCTCATGGCTTTTTGGCAAGTTATTCCCCTACTATTGTTGATTTATTGATGAGAGGTCAAGATTTATTGACTACTTGGGCAATTTAATGTTATTACACTAGAACTATGTTATGTGGTACTTCATTATTAAGTGATATTAGTGTCATATCAAATAAAATAATCTTTATTATTTGACACAAAAGCTAAGCACCTGGGGTTAGGAGCATGTCAATGAATAAATAGAGGCTGCCCAACCTTGAGAGGAGGAATCTATGCTCATTTTACATATTTTCGTCCCTACAGTAGGTAGCTACAATAGACAAAGCTCACCTATAGATTTAGGCACGAAAACCCTTGCATCAGATATCAGAGAATGAAACCCTTCTAGTTTGTTGTGGATTATCTCATCTAGAGATTGCATTGAACTAAAAGCATCCTTTTTTAATTGACAATTTGTTTTGTGGAGCGGTTGGAACAGCATTAGAGAACAACATCAATTCTGAAAAGATCTTCTCCCAAGTGCTTGATTTCTAATTAGTTGCACACTATTATTTATTTCTCTATTCATGTATTCCAACAGAGTTTTATCAATAAAATACAACTCTGGTGTTATTATTACAAAAAAAAAAAAAGATAGAGGTCTTAACAATGGTATCAAAGCCAATTTCTTGCACGCCTTTGAACCATGGACAGACACCGCAGTTTTCTTACAAATAAGGAAAGGGAAGATCTATTTCAGGATACCCGGATAGGGATTCAAAGGGGTCAAGAATAAATTGACATATCTAATGACACAAGTGTTACAACTTCAGATTTACTTGCCCACGGCCATTCCTTTGCAAAATCCAGTAAGGACACAAGTGTTACAACTTCAGATTTATTTTGGCAGATAGGCAACTAAAGCATGTAAGGAGAAATGGATTGTTGGGATCAAGTTGGCAAAAGACGCTCGTCCTATATCTCATTTGCAATTTGTGGATGACTCTACACTTTTGGGCAAAGCTACTTGCCTAGAAGCCCAACAATTTCACAAAATACTTCAGATTTTTACTCAGGCTACTGGTCAATTGATTAATCATGATAATTCTAGTATTATTTTCTTCCATTGCTCTGGTAGACAGGAGGAGCAAATTCTAAACATTTTTCATTTTAGGGAAGGTTCTCTTCCGCTCAGTATTTTGGGGGTTCCACTGGCCTCTCAGCAGATTCGGGAATGGCACTGGCTTATTTCTAAAGCTGAAGCAAAAATGATGAAATGGACCCATGAATGGTTATCTTATGGAGGTAGAATAACTTTGGTCAAGGCTGTTCTTCAAAGCATTGCTAGTGTATGTTGCCTCTCTTTTAAATATTCCAGGTACCATCTTGCAACAAACGGATTCTTTATGCCAAAAATTCATATAGAGTGGAGTGCAAGGAAAAAGGAAGTGGTCTCTAGTCAAATGGGACACTCTTTGCCAATCCAAGAGAGGGTTAAGATTCAATGCTTCAGCTAAGCAAAATCAGGCCCTTGCAACTAAACTATGTTGGAGAATGTTAGTATCTCCAAATGATTTATGGGCGCATAATGTTATAGCAAAATACGCAGAAAGTAATCCCCCTCACAAAATTATAAAGTTGATTCTTCCCTTCAGAGGATCACCCATTTTGGTTGTTCTCCAAGTTGGTGAAGAGATTATTAAAAAACATTTGTTTTGGATAGTTAAAGATGGCAAATATGCCAATTTTTGGAGTGATTTGTGGGATGGACAGCTCCCACTTATATCCCAATAACCGGAGTTTGAAACAATTATGAAGGATTTACATGAAAAAGAATGGATCAAAGTGGCAGATTATTGCAAGCCTGTCACTCAGATATGGGAAACTGGAAAATGTTGGATTCCTAGCAGGGATTGCCCTATGAATAATGGACAAAGGGAGCGTACTTTGATAGATAATATTCTCTTGGCTCGTCCCATTTCTTATTCTCCTCAGGTTGACACCTTAGCATGGGGCGAAAATTCCACGAGAGTATATACAATGGCTTCTGGATATGCCTCTTTACTAGGAAGGACTCCTCACCTCTTTCAAGACAATTTTTTAAAATATTTGGCAGCCTGTTATGTGGCCTAAAGTCAGCTTCTATGTGTGGTTGCTATTACTCAGGAGGATCCTAACTGGTGATAGACTTAAGAAGTTTGGCTTTTATGGTCCATTTAGATGTGTATTGTGTTTGGTAGATGAGGAATCCCTTTCCTATTTGTTTTTTCAATGTTCTTGGGTGGTCTCTTTATGGCACCAGCTATCTAATTTGTTTAACCTTCGTTGGATAAGTTTTTGGTCTTTGGAGCAGCTATGTATAGAATGGAAATGCCATACTCCGACAAATCAAAACTTCATGCCAACCTTGTGGTCTGGTATTTCCCTTCTCCTCTGGAATACATGGAAGGAAAGAAACAACAGAATTTTTCAACAGGTTAGTAGAGATATCGATGATGTTTGGAAGAAAATCAAAATCAATATTGCTGAAACTATCAAAAATAAGATTTCTCTTCCCACTCCTCTCACTCCTGAATGGGAGAATCTTTGCAAAAAACTTCCTCTACAACCTCATAATTCTTCTATGTCGGGTTTTCGGCATAAAATCAAACATCAAGTTAATGGAATTTGGAAACCTCATCCAATGGGGTATGGTAAAATACATACAGCTGGTGCATCCAGAGGTAATCCGAGATTAGCATCCATTGGAGGTATTCGTAGAACTCCGAACAGAAATGCCGCTTTTCTGCTTGCTGAAAATTTGGATGTGCCACTAATAATTTTGCAGAGATTAACACTATAAATAAAGGGATGCAAGAGGCTTTAAAAGTTGGATGGCAAAAAATTCAAATTGAGGTAGATTCTAAGGTGATTATTGGTCTTCTTTCCACTAAGGAGAATGGTACAAGTAGTAATTGGAGGATTGCTATAGAGATGGATAATATCAACAAGTTAAAGGAAAGGTTTCAGGAAGTGCAATTCATTCATACTCCTAGAGAATCAAATAAAGTGGCAGATGGGTCGGCCAATTGGGCTTTGGATAACCATAACATTCTCTGTTATGGCTTGCCCTTCCATGGTGGTCGACCAAGATACAAAAAGATATGACAAACATCATTTCTGTAGACTTATAATTATGAGTACTAATATGTTTCCTTTTTTGTATACTGCTCAGGCTTGGACCAACAGTTTTCAGGCCTGGCATGGCAGAATATGTATCTTTTGATTTCCTTCTAATATAATGTGTTCTTTGTTTTTAAAAAAGCCTGGCATAGCAGAATATGTATCTTTTGACTTCCTTCTAATATAATGTGATCTTTTTTTTAAAAAAAAAGAGCGGGAAGCTCAACTTCACATAGTCGACCGATAGTTAGTCAAACAAGTCCCATTCTAATACTAGTTAAGCCCATGTTTATACAAAGGAATGAAGGATCAGATTCTAAGACAATTACATCAGAGGAATTACATGCACTCTTCATGGAGTATCAAGGGAAATCATAAGACTTCAGGGCTACGGTAACTTTTGTCAATTTCCTAGAAATACTTGGGAAGAAGTATCAGAGAGGTAGAGCCCATAGTAGCAATCAAAATGATGAAAAGAGAGATTTACAGAATAGCGTGAATAAACTTAATGCTCCTACTTTCAATGGCAGCGATAAAAAATCCGCTCAGACACGGTTGCATAAGTTACAAACATACTTTACACTCAATGCACCCTCATCACTATAGGATGTTATTAAAAGGGCATTGACACTTGAGCCTTATATGCTTACGAGCAGAATTTCGTCTTAGCCTAGAGCACCTACTACCGGGCAGCAAAGAGGGATTTTTCAGAAAGGATGACAGCAAGGCAACAGGTTTAATTCATACCCTTAAAGAGTTACACCTCCACCCACTGCCCCCACTACAGCCAAAAATATTAATGAGCAAACTAGGAATGAACTTTGAAGAAAACAATTTTGCTTTATGTGCAAGGAGCATTGAGAGCCAAATCATAGATGCCTTGGCAAGGGCCAAGTCCATGACATTAAGGTAATCTCTAATGAGGAGGAAGCTAGTTATGAAAATGATGAATCAAAACAACAGGAAATGAAGGAAATTGTTGAGCATAAGCCCGAGAAGTTGGCGAAGGATAATAATGTCACTAGCAAAGGTACGCTTGCAGCTCTTTCAAGAGCACCACAATATCATCCATTCAATATTCATGGAGAGTTATCCAGACCGCAAATTATTGTGCTCATTGATAGTGGGGCTACCCACAATTTTATTGATGAGGACCTTGTGGGCAAGTGGAGATTGAAGGCAGAGGACTTCTCGAGGTTCAATGTGATTGCTGCTAATGGTTTCACTATCCTGATTCCTAGGCATCAACGTAATTTGGAAGATTAAGTTATCTTTGGGTGATTATACCATATGTGATGATTTCTATGTTGTTGGGTTGTGGGAAACACACACATGGTTCTAAGTATATTGTGGCTACATTCCCTTAGGGTTGGGGAATTTTCTCAAAATTATTAGTCCATGGAGTTGAAGTTCAAGTCATAGGGGAAAGATGTATTACTTAAGGGCATACATGAGGACTCACCATCGGTAGTTATAGCCAAGAGGATGGAGAGGATCTTTCGTAAGGGACAAGTTGTATTGGCAGCCAGTTGCTTTGTGATAAAAGGTATGCCTACCATACCTTCACAAATGGGCACCACACTTATCATGTTGGCATTCCTAATATCTTGGGCAAGCATAGCGTTATGTTCGGAGTGGAATGCCTACAGGTTTGCCACCATATAGGGGTTTCCAACACATCATAGAATTAGAATCAATCTCTAAGCCCATCATCCCTTACCGGCATCCACGAATATATAAAGAGGAAATAGAGAAGGCTATAAAAGGACTTCTAGAGATGGGTCACATCAGACCTAGTTCTAGTCCATTTGCTTCATCAATAGTGCTTGTAAAGGAGAAGGAAAGTGCGATGCAAATGCGCATATATTATTGGGCCTTGAACAAGAAAACAATCAAGAACAAGTATCCCATTCCCAAGATTAATGAGTTTATCAATGAGTTGCATGGAGCCATCTATTTTTCAAAAATTGACTCAAGGTCCAACTATCACCAGATCCATGTATGTGAGAAGGACATGCACAAGACAACCTTCAGGTGTCATTATGGACACTATGAGTTCATGGTCATGCCATTCAGACCAACGAATACCAGCCGCTTTCCAATCAGCCATGAAACAGGGATTCAATGCTATGTTGAATAAATTTGTGTTGGTATTCTTTGATGACATCTTGATCTATAGTAAAACCTGGGAGGACCACTTGAGACACCTGGATACAGTCCTCAAAATATTGCAGCAGTAGGTATTCTTTGCAAAATAATCCAAGTGTGAATCTGGAGTTACACATATCCTATATCTGGGCCACATCATTAGTGCTCATGGCATTCAAGTGAACAAGCAGAAGATCTAGGCTATTTGCGATTGGCCAACCCATACTCTATTGACCCACTTGAGAGGCTTCTTAAGCCTATATAGTTACTATCAGAGATTCATTAGGGGATTCTCATAGTTGCCAACACCCTTGACTGAAATGACGAAGAAAGGAGCCTTCATATGGAGTGACGCAGCTCAAAGATGATCTTTTGAGAAGCTCAAGCAAGTGATGTGCTCATGCCTTGTTCTTGCCATTCCAAATTTCTCATTACCATTTGTTGTAGAGTGTGATGCTTTGGGTGAAGGAATTGGAGTTGTGTTGATGAAAAAGGGTCATCCCATAGCGTTTGAGAACAAAAAGTTAAAACGGAGAGGACATTCTCTATTTGTGACAAGGAAATACTTGTATTATGCATACTTTGGCTAAGTTCAAACAATACTTAGTTTGCAGCAGATTTGTGGTGAGATTAGAACACAACAGTTTGAAATTCTTCCTTGACCAACGTGATTTAAATGATCGGCAGTAAAAGTGGGTAAGTAAGCTTCAAGCTTGTAATTTTGACATTATGTAAAGGCTAAGAAGAATGTGGTTGCTGATGCTCTTTCCCATATGCCTACTTTCTATGCCATTTCTTTTATTGTTGCTGATTGGAAGGCCTTTATCATGGACAAATATGCCAAGAATGCCTTTGCTAGTAGTGTGTTGGATGGGAATGTGAAGGATGACATGTACGTTGTGGCGGATGACCATATATGGTATAAGATTTAGAATATTCCTTGTACACGAGTCCAAAATGAAGAAAATTCTGAGGACCTTGCATGATGCACCCTTAGCTCATCACTCGGGATTTTACAAAAACTTGTAGGCTGCTAAGAGAGAGGATTTCCTAGAAGTGCCTCAAGGAGGATGTTCTTAGGCATGTTAGAAAGTGCATAACTTGCAGCAAAATAAAGTAGAGCACACATCCGAAACAGATTTACTACAGCCCTTGCCCATCCTAGCCCAAATATGGGAAAGTATATCCATGGACAAAAGATTCCTCAATACCTTTTGGCAAGATTTATTTTGTTTGACTAGCACAGAGCTCACTCTTAATACCAGCTATCACCCCCAAAGCGTTGGGCAAACAGAGATAGTTAATAAGTGGTTCGAAGGGTACTTAAAGAACTATGTCACAAATCAGTGGATAGCGTGGATTAAGTCATTGCACCTTGAAAACTAAGTTGCCGATACGGATACGGGTACGGATACGGGTATGAGTATCGGATACGGAGATACGTCGATTTTTTTTTTGGTGGTTTGGATACGGCTGGATACGGCCGTACAAAAATATATATAAAAAATCAAAAATATAAAAATATAGCCATATAACCAAAATTAACCACATAATATGCATAGAGGAAACAAAATAACTTCAAATAAGTTATATAACCACAAAATATATACTCATAAAGTCATAATTCAATGCCAAATATCATAATATTCAATTGTCGAACTTATATTAGTTTTATAAATTATAACAGGGACATGGTGCAAATGTTACAATTAATATTTAAAATCGCTATTAAAATTTAATTATAAATATAAATTTTAAATTTTTAAACTAATTAATATTTAATAATTTAAAATTTAATACTATAAGTATATATTGATTTTTTGAAAAATTTAAACTATTGAATAATTTAAAATTAAATACTAATAAAAATTAAAACATTAACACATAAAAATTTAATAGTATATATTATAAATTATAATATATAGTATTAAATTTAAACTAATGAATAATTTATAATTAATTAATAAATACTAATAAAAATTAAAACGTTAAACTTAAAATAAATAAATAAACATAATGGTGATGTTAACTTACAAAAAAATTGGAAATACCTGTCCTCAGCAGCCGCGCGGGCGAGCAGGGCGCGGAGGCGGGGAGGGACGAGGGCGCGGAGGCGCGGAGGGACGAGGGCGCGGAGGCGCGCAGGCTGCAAATCGCAGGTCGCGGGGAGGCGTCGAAGTTGCAAGTCGCTGGGAGGCGCGGCGAAGTCGCAGAAATAAACGGGTCAAACCAAAAAACGACTAGGGTTTTCACTTTATGTTTTTGTTATAAAATTAAAAAAACAAAAAAAACAGTATTTTATTCCGCCGATACGCCGGGATACGGCCAGGGTTCGGCGTGTCCCCTGCGGATACGGCCGGATACGTCCATGGACGTATCCGGCCGTATCCGCAGGGGGCACGCCGTACCCTGGCCGTACCCCCCGCGGATCCCCGCGCTCCCGTACCAAACCGCCGTATCCCCGCGCTCCCAGGGCCTGCTAGGGGCGAATCCGGTAACGTAGCTTGAAAAGCATTGTTATAATACCACTCACCACGTATCCATGGCATGACACCATTTAAGGCACTATATGGATATGATGCACCTATCTTCACTAGTTTGGTGTTCACTAACAGCCGTGTACCAGCAACTGGTGACTTTGTGGAGCATAGCAGAGACATTTTGAGGTCACTTAGAGACCATTTGTAGTAGGCACAAAATCAACAAAAAATTCATGCAGACCAGCACCGTACTAAAAGATCATTTGAGGTTTGGAGATATGGTTTTTGTATGCCTACAGCCTTATAGGCAAACTTCTATGAAACGAAGAGGGGCTGAAAAGATCAAACCTCGCTTCTATGGACTATATGAAGTATTGAGGAGAAATAGAGAGGTGGCCTATGAGTTGGAGTTGCCAACAAGCAATCGAATTTACAATGTTTTCCATATGTCTTGCCTTAAAAAGGCACTTGGACAACATGTTGCACCACCAGCTAATCTACCACCCTTGGATGATAAGGGGAAACTTATATTGGCTCCAGATGCCATTATTGACATGCAAGTGAAAAGATTGAGGAACAAGACCATCACAAAGTATTTGGTTAGTTGGAGGAGCCTACCCATAGAGCATGCTACTTGGGAAGGGCCAAGAATACTTGAATATCTGACATGACATTGCTTGTAATTTTGGGAAGGCCGGATGTAATGTCCCAAAATGGGATAAATTATTCAAATTTGGAGTTTTATGCAAACCCTAACCAAAGCAATATTTTTTTCTGATTTTTTCAGCGAAACTCTACGTGCCTAAAACTTACAAATTGATGGAAATAAATTATGAAACCCTAGCATAAAATTACTGAATGTAATGATTTTTAGGGCATCAAATCACTCAAAATCTGTCATAATGATGCCAATATGTAGGAAATTTACAGCGAATATAAAACTGATTTTTGGTGTTTTTTCCAACTTGAAAGTGATGGAAAATATTCTCAAAATTATTGATAAATGCAAAAAAATTAATAGAAAATTCCAAAATATTATTTGGGCACAAAATAGCCCTCCAACCCTACAAAATCAGCTCCAAACCAATTCGCCTTAGCTGGAATAATTTAATAATAAATTCTCAACCCCTAGGAGAGGGTTATTCCCTTGTAGCACAACCCTTAACAGGGTCTGCAACACAAGTGGCCAAGTCGCCACCCTCTAGAGCTCTCCAAAAACCTGTAAATGGCTTCCAATAGCAGGCCACACAACCCCAACACACAACCACACTTGCCAAGGCAAGTCGCCACCTTAGGAGAGGATACAAATCTGAAACACAATTACAACCCTTAAATAGAGCTACCCTATGTGGAAGAATGGAGATTTTCGTCCCCAAACTCTTTTGTGCACTTGAAGGGTTTTGTCCTCAAGTCATTTGTTCAAGCTTGACATACTTGAGCATAAGATTCAATATCCAAATAAGCATAATCCAAAAAAAAGATCCTTTGCTTGCAATAAATACCCTCCCAAAGGGGCAAACCATGTGAGGGAGTCAAATGCATGAATTAAAAATCATTGCCAAACTTTAATTCCTCTTTTCTACTTTTGGATCCCACCCAAAAGGTGGCATTCCAATTTGGAACAACTCAAACGCTGACAAAGTCACAATTCATTCTCCAATTATCAAATTAATTTGCCTTAAAAATAATAGTAATTAAATTTACTTTTGGGGCAAATAATCTAATAATAAATTAATTAAATTTATTTATTTGGAAGAGGGATAAAAATCACTTTTTGAGCAATTAATTAACTAAAAATACTATCCAATTATTTACCTAAATTACCTTAATTTTTGGAGTGGTAAAAACCACTTTTCAGGTAATGTAAATAATTAATCATGGTGGTTCCATTATTCTAATAATCAGTTAAAATTGCCTTAAGATAATAAATGATTAAAATCACTACTCGGGCAACTCTAAGTAATTATTAAAATAAATTCCCCAATTATCATCCCTTAGCCTAAGAGGAAAATTACGCTAAAGGTCTTCAACTTGTTTTCCTTTATTATGAAAAAGGGGGCATTACAACGGATTTGTAATGTCTCATTTGTACTGAGTCAACACATGTGGAACCCATGAGCCCATTTCTATACTTCTCGATGGGCGAGGGGTGATTGCTAAAGAAGTATAAACATGTGAGGATTGGTTTTGTTCATATGTCCCGAGTAATTTTATGAGTTTTGGACCATTTCCTATATTTTAGGGGCATTTCCTAAATTTTAGGAGGTTGATGGACGCAAATTCCTCACCATTAGTCTCCTCATGGGGGATTTACCCCAAGCTGACCTTTTTATTGTTGGCATTGCTCATGCCTTTGGAGATTTTAATTTTAAAGTGTACGTGTCCATTATAAATGCCTTGGGGAAAACTTGTTTCTATTTATTATGGGCTTTGGGAGGGCTACGGGAATAGGACCATTTCATGCAGCCTATCGTTGAATACGGGGGTGAGTCAGTTGTTCATAATGCTTTATCTCAAGTCTTTTTGGTGAGTGGTTCTCAAGCTATGGTTGATTTATTGATGAGAGGTTGGGGTTTATTGACAACTTGGGCATTTTAACGTTCTTACACTAGCAAAATGTTATGTGGTACTTGATTATTAAATGATTTTAGTGTTGTATCAAATAAAAATAATCTTTATTATTTGACACTAAGGCTAGGCGCCTACTATTGGGAGCATGTCAAATAGATGTTGCCCAACCTTGAGAGGAGGAATATATGCTCATTTCACATATTTTCAGACCTAGAAGGAGAAGCTAGAGCAGGGAGAGATCATCTATAGATTCAAGGACAAAAACCCTTGGATCCAAAGATAAGAGGATGAAACCTTCTAGTTTCTAGTGGGCAATCTCGTCAAGATATTGTATTGGACTAAGCATTCTTAATTTACTGGCAATCTGATTTGTGGGGCGACTAGAACAGCATTATACAACATCAATTCTGATACGGGAAAGATCTTCTGTAAGTGCTTGATTTCTAATTAGTTGCACACTATTATTATTTCTTTATTGATGTATTCCAACATAATATTATCAATAAAATGCAACTCTAGTGTTATCATTAAATATATATAGAGAGAGAGATAGAGAGATCATAACACCCATTAACTAGAAAGCTTACAAACGAATCGGCCAAAAAGCATCAAAAGCCCATTGAGTCCAAATTAGAGTTCCTACAAACTACCTCAACATACGAATGAGGCATTTTTAATAACCAACTTATGCGAAATTTGTTGTTTTGAGTTGGTCAAAAAAAGTTTTGATTTTAGATGCTTGACTAGTTATTAGGTTCATGATATAAAACAATACCCGTTGAGAGGGGGAGCTACAATTATTATGATTATTTGGGATGCCCCTTGAGAAACGATTAGCAAACATTGGAGGTTATATTTCCCCAAGAAGACAGTATAGTGACTTCAAGCCTATGATTATGAAAATCAAACATTGAGAAATTTCTAGGAACATATCTGATCCGAATTTTGGATCGGTAAATGTTAGCTAACTAGTTCTCTATTCTCAGTTCATAATATTGTAACTTGAAACACTCTTTCTATTGCTCTTTGTTAGTTGTAACCATTGATAGAGTTCAAGAAGTTGCAAATTCTACAACCTAAACTAGATAGGTTTTGGTAAAAAGGCTAAAAGAATATGAAGATGTCATCAAAAGTACAATTCGATTGCATATTTGTATTTCTCTTGAAAAAAAATAGCATGTCAATCCGAGTTCACATGCAAAATTTATGGCCACCAGAAGTTTGTGCATTTTATCATATGACGAAACCGCCCCAGCAGTTTTGCAGGCTTCTATGACATTTAGGTAACCGCCCCAGTGGTTTCATAACCGCCACAAGCTTAATTGGATGTTTAAGATTGCAAACTCCGACGGTTTTGTCACAAGACAGAAAGTTCAAGAAATGGCTGCAGATGCTTCCTCTTCATCTTCAAAGTCTTTTGGGCTTCCGTTTTGAGCTCCCTTTGGTGCCTAAGTTGTATATAAATGTATGGAGATAATCTTTGTAAGAATATGAGAGAGATTCTTAAGAAGTAATCTTCTCGATAATATGTGGTTTTTCAGAATTAGAGTGTGGAAAGGAGAGAACAAGTGAGCAAGTTCCAAAGCATATGAGTGTTTGAACATATTGTAATGCAAAGTATGTTCATGAAGGCCTCAAGAAGGTATTAAGTTTGTAATTGCAAAATGAGATAGTGGAACAAGGAGGAGATACCTCACATTTGCTAGAGTTTTCTTCATTTGAGTTTCTCCAAGGTAATCTTGCGTCTCTTTCAATTCTGTTTTTGTTATAGTTCCTTGCTCTATTGTCATTGGTCAATCTTCCTTTCAGTATGCAGCACTTGTAATTCATTTCTAAAGCACATTCAATGACTGTTTAAAGCAAACAGTAATTTAAGCAATTAAGGAGTTGTTAGGAGTCTATAGGGATTAATGATGGTGAAATTTAATATGGAATCTCCACCTAGTTTACATATCAATATCCTACACCTATATACATGACCCTTGCAAGGAAGTTATGGGCCAAAAGTAAATTATTGATTTTACTGAAGTGAACCCTCAATTATAGATAATTACCAATAATGTTGATAAGGAGGTTAGTCATTGAATGCAATACACCATCACTAATATACACATAATATGTCCAAATTGTTAGCCAAATTCCTTAGTGGCTTATCCGACAACATGCTAAGGTTGTAGCCTAGAATCAGAATCACTTTGCGCACTAAACTGAGCTCATTTGCAGAAGTTCGCATTAAACCAATTCTTAGTGCATTCCAACAAAAACAGTGTATATTATAACATATATTCTAAATAAGTCCTAAAATGCATCAAATGCAAAGGAACTCAAGATAATTTTCATAAATTCATAGAAACAAAGACAAACTGCACAAAAAATCCTTGTTATATTTATGGTAGTGAAGAGTATTAGGCTAAAAGAAATATCAATCTTTACAGTTTAAGCTACAACATATATTTGCAAAGTGGTTGTTTCATTTCCTTGATTTGATGCTACATCTTCTTACTTGAATGTTCATATAGTATTACTATTACATGTGTATCCACATCTGATACATATCGGCAACCCTTCCCTTTCTATTCTTATATCCTTTCTTGCAAGCCAACTTATTCCGTTAGCTTCTTTCTCTTTACAAAATTGATACACATTTGGCTTCCCAACTTTACCATTTTTCCCAAAATAATCCTTTAATAGCTACCTAATTGTGTTACATTTTGTTTTGTCCCAAGAGAAAGATTTATTGTTCACAGTTCAACCAAAGGCTAGCTTTCTTGGTGGTCACATTACTTTCTCATCCCTGCAACTATGATAATCACTATTTGCTAGCCCTTTTCTTGTCATTTTGGTAAATTAACTTCTCACCAAAAGTTTTGACAATTCTAGTCTGGTTGATTTGATGTGATAGCTTTGATGCTTGAAATATGTGTCTTCTCCATCTTTTTCTTTAACAAAATCTACTGGGTCCTCAAAAAATTGTTCATAATTCCACAAGTGATGTCATTTTATCAATTTTCACCCCTCACCCACTACTTAGCCTCTCTTACAGCATTTCAACTAAGTAGCATACCAGCTTACCTGACATTTGGAACTTTCAACATGTTTCCATAGTTAACAAGCTGCCCCTTATGGGTTTTTACATAACGAAAAACGAACACACAAATAAATGAACCAAGTAAACAAAATAAAACTTTAAAAAGATAAATACTTCCTGGATGAACTAATGAAAGAGAAACCGTCACCTTATAGGAATGCAACAACATAAACCCTAATACAAGGGTGACACAGAACCTAACCCTAAAATTACTTAAGTGAACATTAAGTCATGTTTACATTATTCACTAAAGCAAACTAAAGTCATAAAGTGACTTTATTAATAATCCTATCAGTAAGACTAGTATGACCATTATACCTCAACATCCTCCCTTAATGGTCAAATTTTTGGGGGCCAAGAAACTCAGTGAGAACGTTTGCAACCTGATCTTGAGTTTGACAATACTGCAATTCAACTACCCCATCTTCTACAAGTTGTCGAATGAAATGACAAAGTACATCAACATGATTTGTGCACTCATGAAAATCAGGACTCTTTCCCAGCTTAACAACTCCCTGGTTATTACCCAATTGTATTGTACGCTCAGTCTGATCAACTTGCAAATCTACAAGCATTCTTCTAAGCCAAACAGCTTCACGTGCCCCTTTTATTGCTCTATATTTTGCTTTTGTAGAAGAAAATGAAATTGCATGTTGTTTCTTGCTAATCCAAGAAACTACTCTTTTTCCTAAACTAAATGCAACTTGTGTAGACTTCCTACCATCCACGAATCCTACCCAATCCGAGTCTGAACAGCCACAAAACAGAAGCTCTTTGCTCTTCCCATATAGAATGCTTAAATCTAATGTTCACTTCACATATCATAACACCCTCTTCACCACTATCTAGTGTTCTTTTTTGGAGCTGTCATAAATTTGAAGATATAGTAGATTGTATATCACAAACCACACCTAGTGGCTATTAAGATAGATCAATCTATCAACTAGTTGTTTGTAGACCGAGTTGTTCGTTGCTTTTAAATTGGTCTAGAATTAAACTTTTGGCCATCTTCATAGGTGTAGATGAGATTTTACAATTTGTCATCTTGAATTTGTCTAATAAATTTTCTGCATTTTTTTTTAGAAGCAAAAATATGTTTCAGTTTGCTAAACTTCTACACCTGAAAAGTACTCTAGGAGGCCTACATCAATCATGTCAAAATCTAAACATAAATTTGATTTACCTTTTCAATAGCTCTAACCCCACTACCTATGTTGATGATGTCATTAAAATATACCATTAGAATCGCCACATCACCATTTTCACTTTTAGGGTAGAGATTGGGGCCCAAAGGACTTCTTCTAAATCCCTATTCTCCCAAATACTTGTCAATTTTGATGTACTATGGAAGGGGAACTTACTTTAGTTCATAAAGAGATTTCTTTAGTCTACACACCCTATGCTAATTCCCTGAGGCCTGAAATACCAATGGTTGGTACATGTATACTTCTTACTCTAAATCTCCATTGAGAAAGGGACTCTTCACATCCATCTTATGTAATTTCTAGCCGGATTGTGATGCCATGGCTAAAATCAATCGGAGTGTTTTCATTTTTCCAGTAGGATCAAATGCCTCCTCATACTCAATCCCTTCCTTATGTGCAAAGAACTTTGTGACTAGCCTTGTTTTATGTTTGTCAAGTGTGTCGTTTGCTTTATAATTGACCTTATATACCCATTCGTATCCAATGGGTTTCTTCCCAAAAGGTAGCTCTTATATAACCCATGTTCGGTTCTTCATCAAAGTTTCACATTTGACTTGCTTAGCCTTCTCCCATTCTGACTTTCCTTTGGCCTCTTCATATCCTTCGAGTTCAAAAGAATGTTGAAGGCTAGCCATCAAAGCATAATTCACCATATCAGATGCCTTACCTATTTTTGGTCTTCCTTTCTCTCTCAGATAAGGGAGCTCATCGTGTCGAACATTGCCATAGGTATTGTTCCACCATTTAGGTCTCTTCTTCAATTCCTTCCCCTTTAACTCAGCACTAGTGTCTTGTTGATTTGAATAACTTGCAGCTGCATCTTGGCTGAAATTTTCTCAAGATTCATACTCACAGACTTCCTTCTCCTCATGTGTACCATCTCCATCCATCCGGCTTACAAACTCAGCCATATCACCTATATTTGCTGCAATTTTCTGATCTGATTTCTTCTCAGAGTTTATCTAGAATGGCCAAGCATTCTCATCAAGTATGACATCCCAACTAAAGCATTCTTTGTCAATTTCCAAGTCAGCTCACCTATATACTTTATGGTAGTCATTAAATGCAGTCAACATCAACTTCTTGCATTTTCCGTCTAGTTTGGTTCATTTTTCATTTGGAACACATGCATACACAGTTGAACCAAAAACTTTGAGATGACATACTTTGGGTTTTCATCCAGACCATGCTTCTTCTAGGGTTTTCTTGTGTATTGCTTTTGTTGAAGACTGATTGCTTCCGCACAATATTTATTGGGAACATATTTGTTCTCTAATATACACCTCACCATCTCAAAAATGGTATGATTTTGTCTGTCTACCACTCCATTTTGTTGTGAAGTGTAAGGTGTGGTGTATTTTCTCTAGATGCCCTCTTGAGTATAAAAATCAAGGAATTTCATAGAGAAAAATTCACCTCCATTATTTGATCTAAGGAATTTCATAGAAAAAATTCACCTCCGACCTACTCCTCATCCACTTCCTTTGCGCCCATACGAGTGACCTCTTGCATATCTTTGGTTTTGTTGGGTTGGAACCATCATAGCTTTCTTTAACCTATGCTCTTGAGCCTCACACATGTCATCAAGGACACGACAATAAACCATGTCATGCATATTGGTATCACAAACTTAACATCGACAAGTGACCTTTGTCTACTTTGCACTTGGAGAAGTTGAAACTTTCTTGTTTCATGTTCTCCTTTGCACACTTCACAATGTAAGATCACTATTTGCACTCTTCTCCTTGTGCAATTGTTCCTTGGATGACCTTTCGCCTCACAATTCATACATCACAAACCACTTTGGGTCTCTTGCAAACTATTTGCATTCAATTTTTACAATTGTATGGCCATACTAGATCTTTTTTCCTCTAGGAAAGGAATTATCCCTATATCAAAATTCCTTGGGGCTTCCATTCTAAGTGCAACCTCTAAAGCATCCTATACGTCCATAGCCATCTTCACAGTCAATTGCCTTCTAGAAGTGATAGAAACCCTCCAATAAACCACTACGCACGTTGCAATGGATGTATATCATAAGACAACTTAGACATCTTCGTCTTGAACCTTGCTGCATATGTGCAAACACTTTCTAAAACATATTGCTTAAAATCCATAAGTGCATAGATACTCTGTTGCTCAAACTCCAGTACATCAAAATCCTTAAGAAAAGTAACCTTTTGCTGGTCAAAATTCACCGTTGCTTGGTTAGGATTATACTTCCTATTTCAAGTATGTGAATGCTCCAACAATGTGATCATAAATTGGATTGTTTTCCTCTCTTCCGCAAAAACTCCTTTAGCTCTCCATGTTATCTCACTCTTGTCTACATGCTCAGAAGCGTCCTTAATGCACCTATTCTCTGGCAATTTCATCATCTCATAAAAGGTGTTCTACTGTAGTATCTACTAGATTTGTGTCTGCACACTAGATCTAGGAAACGTTACTCCTCCCGATCCACTCGTAACTCCTACCCCGATAGTTGTTGTTGGACATGTGCCTCCTAAAGTCGCACTTCCATGCACTACAATTAAGGGTTTAACCACTAGATTAGGGTTAGTCACCGGCAAACCTTGACTCCCTAGGTTTCCACTACTAGTTCCTCTTGTTGGTTATCAAAAACTCCAATGCTACATACAATACTATTTGTTTTAACATAAAGTTCACTCTGTTCTCTGAGAAAATCTCCAATTCTTCCTTAAGAATTAACATAGGAGCAAGTATCAGCTTCAAATATTCCTCTTAAGAATTAACACGAGTGTAGGTATCGACTTCAAATAATTTTGGGCTCGAGTCACGTATAGGACCTTGTGCATTCCACTCCTTCCAATGGATCACCAACTTCTCCTTCACTAGGATCCTCTTCCATTAGGGACTCACCTCTGCACACTTCATCTTCCGCACTAGAGCATGTATCTCCTATATGCAAACCAATCACATACCCTTCTAGTACTTCGCGGGTACTTGCAACATCCATTTGACTTGGTTTCCCACTCTTCTTGGGGTCCTTGGTAGCTATCACCTTCTCTCAACCTCCATTATACTTACGCATTCTTCCTGCCCTCTCATCTGAGACATCCATTGCCTCCCTTAGAGACATCCTTCTTCCTCCACTCTTGTGCAACCCTGAACTCCCCTTCAACCTACCATACACCTAGCCCCATGGGCAACTAAGATTTAGCCTTCCATCTTCAACGACTCAATTCCCCAATCTACTAGCAACATCTTCATCCAAATAGAAATTTGAGTAATAAAATATCCTCTCATCTCACGTAAGAATTAATAATCTGCCTCCTCCATGCATATCTCCAACAAATAGCTATTCATTGCACATCTCCACCAAACATCTACCACACAAGTCCAATTCTTGTCGGTTTTACTTCAGCTTCTCAACTCGATCCTTCATCTAGGCGTGCTTTCTATCAAGATCTCTCCCTTGATCTGCAGCATATGTAGCCAACCATGCGTGAATAATCTAAGAGAGCTCTACAAAGAACACTTCATACAAATTGTTGTAGATCTTGCCTTCCAACCACTTCTAAGTAGCCGACCTCCTCTTCCAAACGCTTCTTTAGGAAAACCTAGGACTTTACCTCAAACAATGCCTCCACTCAAGCGTAATGCAAAATGCCATTCACCATCCCAATCTTCATCATCTATGCACACACGATCCCAACAATGTAACCAAAATGTTGCACTACTTTACTTCATATCTATTTGTCCTACACTAACCTAGTGAGCTTCAACAGTTAGAATACTCTTGCACCAACCTATTAGTTGAACAAGAAGCTCAAGCACTCACTTGAGGCGCAAAGGGAGATCACCGAGCACCCTGCCATTAAGAAGATAAGACAAAGATCAACACATTATGCATGAATAAGACTATCAAACCATAACACATAAGCATGTGCAAACCCTAACATGTATGATTATCCATAAGAGAAGCATAAAAGAAACCAATTCATCCTAATATCTCAAATCTCATATCCTCATATAAGAACAATGTACAAAATCTCCATAACATACACAACAAGAAATCATCCTCTCCAAGATACCTCAAAATACATAATATACATATATCGCTACAACTCAATGTCATTTTCAAAGACAAGGATTTCTTGAACAGCTTCATCTTTTTTAGGTTGAGTCCCCTTCATGCCTTTGGGCTGGTGATTTTTTACCAAGCAACAAGAGGACACTTATACTTTGCTTCTGCCCCCTATAAAGAAAATTCCTTTACAAATGAATAATTTTGTTCACAAGAACAGTGGGAAGGGGCAAGACCCTGAGGATGTAAATCACAATGGCTTGAAGGCACAATTGAACCAACTATATCCTTCCCACAAGAGAAAACCATTTACCAGTTCAAAAGGACATTCTTCCCTGCATTTTGCCCAAAACGTGTTCCCAAGTAGGAGATGAAACTGTTCAGTGAAAAGGAAAACCAAGATATGTGTTGGGATCTCACCTTCCTAAGTCCAAACTGTTTTGAGTTTTATGCTTGCATTATGGGTTGATATTCACAGAAAATACCAGAATTCGGAATTTGTATGTGCCCTGAAGCCTTCTGCTATACATGTATAATATTTTTAGATTCTCGATTTTGTAAAGAATGAGCCTTCTGGCATACATTCAAGAAAGCTAGGAAAACGCTCCCCTTGGAGAGAGGTGGGTTCCCTTGCAGAGATACTTGCCCATAACTGTGAATATGTGCAGACTAAGGAAGTGCCGCAATCACCTACCTGAGGCAAAAAAGTTGCCCAACAAACCATTGAGACAAACTGTGAAAAAAGACATGGTTATACAACTGTAAATCCAATAAAATTAGGTGAGTACTAAAGCCAAAAGCATGTAAACATTTGAGAATAAAAACCAACAGCACTTGTCAAAGGCTTTTGACATAACTACTTTAATAATGACACCCAGGCCATTTTGGGACCTCAAGAAGTAAGAACTTCCCAGATAACAATGATATTATTTGTTATTTGTCTGTCGAGGCTAATGGAAGATTGTGTATGAGATATCAACTTGTCCAACAAAGGCTTGACCCTTCTAGATGAAGTTTCAAAAGGATTTTATGGGCCGTGAGCAATTGGCTTGTACTGATTCATGGCTTCTGCTTTTGTTGATTTAGAAATCAACACAAACCTAGTGGCATTCAAACATTTAAGTAGTTCATTTTTTTGGATTCTTCCATCACTTCTAATACATCTTTATATTATTATAGTCAAACATTTTAGAAGTGCACTGAGAATCCATATGAGCTAAGAGATTTTCCAGAGTGGAAAGAAAAAACCATAGTTGCCCAAGACTCTGGGACAACGGGATGGTAGGACGACGAGACGGAGTTTCCATGATGGCCAAAAATTTCCAAAATTTGGGGAGGATGGGGAGACAACTATCAAAAAATATATAAATACTAAAACTATATAAATAAGCTAAAAAAATAACTTAAAGAAACTAAAATAAGCTGAAATTCATATAACAAATTTAAAGCTAAACAATACGAATAAATTACTAAATGAAACCTAAGATGCTGATTCATTCCCCCAATTGGCTTGTGCTAATTCATGGCTAGTGCTTTTGTTGATTTAGAAATCAACACAAACCTAGTGGCATTCAAACATTTAAGCAGTTCTTTTTTTTTTGGATTCTTCCATCACTTCTAATAAACCTTTATATTATTATAGTAAAAAACCTTTTATAAGTGCACTGATAATACATATGAGCTAAGATATTTTACAGGGTGGAAAGAAAAAACCATAGTTTCCCAAGAGTTTGGGACAATGGGATGGCAGGACGACAGGACAGAGTTTCCAGGATGGCCAAATTTTCCAAATTTAGGGGAGAATGGGGAGACAACTATTAAAAATATATAAATAGTAAAAATATACAAATAAACTAAAAAAATAACTTAAAGAAACTAAAATAAACTGAAATTCATATAACAAATTTAAAGCTAAACAATACGAATAAATTACTAAATGAAACCTAAGATGTTGATTCCTTACCAACCACAGCTGATAAAGGGAAAGGTGTGACCTCCAACCCTAATCCTCCCTCTAGCTTCAATCTCAACTCTGGTGCAATGTTCCTAGAAGAGGATCTAGTAATTGATTTTAAAAACAAAAAAATGGAGGGTGGCATCTCTCTTCACTCTGGTAGAACCCTGATCTGTTGGTTTATGGGTCTCTGTCCCACAATATAAAACGTGGTATTGAATAGGCAATCATGGAAAATACAAGTCTGGACCTCAAGTTTGGCCTTAATGGATAATTTTGCTGCTTTTTCCTCAGACACTGATATGGTAAAAAAAATCAGAGGGTCCCTTGTTTTTATAAAATTTCAGTTTGTTCATGAAACCCTGGATCACATGGCTTAATACAACCCATGAAATTCCTTGCATGTTATGGTCCAGGTGGGACTCAACAAACACCTACTCAAATTCTAACCGATCATGCTCTTGTCCACATCAGGGGCACGATTTAAATTTCATCTGTGCAACCTGAATGACTCGCTGATCGTTCTATGTCTCCTACTCCTGTATTTGCCTTGTCATGGATCTAAGCAGACCCCTACCTATTAACCTAATCCTAAAAACTGCCCAAAGCAGAATTTGGACTCAATAAGTTGATTATGAGAATTAACCAAATCCTAATGTAGATTAAGGCTCTAGGAAGATTGGTGTACTTAGGTAAATGCTTGTTTTAAAACCCCCAAGTTCTCGGTGATGGTTAATGGCCCACCAACAAACTTATTTGCCTCACAGAGAGAACTAAGGCACAACTTACCTCTTTATCCTGATGGCATGACCAGAGGCTGGAAGTAGGAAGAAATCCATATGAACTTCCAGTCTGGAAGTGTTGGGCATGGCTTTATAGATTATAGTGGCATCGCTCCAGAGGAATTTTCCATTTTAGAGGTCATGGAGGACGAATCAAAGCAGGCAGAAGATATAGGGCAGAGGCACAAGGATGCCAAACTACTCCAAGTAGGAAGGGAAAAAATAAGGAAATAAAAGTGTACATGTGCAAGATGAACATTGAACTAGGCCATGCCCAGAGGAATGATGGAAAATATCATGCAGTGCCATAATTACAAGCTGAAGAATTAAGCAACAATGGATCATCGAAGCAATGCTGTTTTTCCTATCCTGGGTTCTATTTCTTGGGCTCTATTTCTATTAGTAGTGGTTTTGGCCTTAAATGGCATTTGTATATTCTTGAATCTTTGATTTAAATTTTGTAATCTCCAAGTTGTTAGCTGCCAGGTTTTGGCAAGGTAGAGCACTTTTTACCCACTCCTGTTGTTTGGTTTCTTTTTTGCTTTTACGGCCATTTCTGTGGTTTGATAAGAAAGTTGGTGTTTTGAGTCCTCCATCCCAATCTCGCAGAGAATTTGTGTGCCCCTTTTCTCCAGGCAAATCATACTTTTTTATTGATATAATATAAAGAACTTCTAGTTGCAGAAAAGAAAAAAAATAACTTCAACCAGACTATTGAGAACAAAATAAAATGAGAATAATGTAAATACAATACAAAGAAATTTTGAATGATTGTGATATTTCATTTTATCATACAATACAAAGGACAAATTATATAGACATTTTAATTTTGTAGGATTTTTAACCACAGGCAGTACTTAATACTCGAGTCATCCTCCGATGTTTATCTGTGAATGGTACATGTACTACTCTTGGGAAATATTGAATACTACATGCCAACATTGCAGTAAAAAATCTAGACTACATAATAAATTTGAACAGCAGAGAAATCTCCAAGTGCTTAAAAAGAATTATAATATTCTCAAATTCGATCAGAATCACAAAATCTTGGTAAATTTTATATAAAAATCTGGCTAGTGCTTCGGAAAAAAATACCAATTGGCAAATTTATTTTTCTGAAAAAAAGGCAAAGAATTAGCCAATTGGTAAACTTTTTCCATAAAATTTCCCCTGATACTATAGTGAAATGCAATTGTAGACCACAACTAATATTTCTTGAATGTAATGCATATGTTCATCTCTAACACCTATCTTTATATACAAATGGCTAAGGAATTGCAAGTTATCTTGTTCCCTCTAGTGGTCATATGCCTAGTGGAATACCCTTGCAATAGAATACAGCCCAAACCAAGCTTTTCTTCACTTTTATTTTAAAGATCCACAACTCAGACTCAACTAGCGGCATATTGTTGAACAAAAAAGCAATGATAACACCTAACAGCACATAGACAAAAAGCTACCCCGGTAACAGGATTAAGCCCTCCAAATCCTGATGAAGTAACCATTTGCCCTACTGGTTGCATGGCCGCCAGTCAGTACATACCACAGAACAGAACACAAGCTGGCTTTAATAAGGTAAGCAGTCCTCTCCACTGTGGTTCAAAGAATCGAGTGTCAAAAGAAACTTGCTTAAGGAGCATTAAAGAATAAAAAATTACACAATCACCTTATAAGGTCAAAATGTCTGAAAAACTTGATTTCTTAGAATATTAAAAAGCCTTGCAAATAAGAGAAACTAACAGATTTCAAGTTTTGGATATCACACATTGATACTGTAAGTGTAGAAGAGCCTAGTCAGCTCTCATCAACATCCATTTAACGTATCATAATTTGAACAATTTTGTGACAAAGTCACAACTTTTTACTACCTTGCCAGATATTGCTGTATAGGGTCCCGGATACGATATGATACGGCAACGGGTATGGATACAGATTCAATACACGGGATACAAGCAGGATACATCCTGCCCCTTGCAGATACACCATGATACATCCAAGGACGTATCCGCAGGGGGCAGGACGTATCCTGCCCATATCCCCTGTGTATCCAGCAGAAAACATGTATTTTTTTTCAATTTCGCTTAAAACAAATTTCAAACATGGAGTTAGAAAAACAATTAAAAACAAAATAAAGTATACTCCATTAAATTTCGCTTCAACTTTTTTGCGATCTATCATTAAGTGGATGGAATTAGGACCTACCCAATTCTACAACCATCCATTAATTTTCAAATACCACTGAAGCCAGATATACAGAGGATGAAGCACCTGCTGAAGGTCCGAGTGATACTGAAGGAGAAACTAATTATTAAACTAAGTATGAACTGTAAACTGAAAGTGAAACTAATTCTTAAACTAAGTATCAACTGTAAACTGAAGGTGAAACTAATTCTTAAACTAAATATGAACTGTAAAACTACAAATATCACCACATTTGCCCTGACTGCCACTGATATAACCATTGTTATTGTTTCTGCATGGATGCCTGTTCCTTTTTTATCTTACAGTAATCTATCCTTCGCACATTCGTGACCCCCATGAACTTCATAAACCTGTCCAACGTTCTTGACAAAGACGCTTCAATAGTCAGCACCTAGCAGGCTTTTTTGGTTACTATTGCAGGTCTCAAAAGCTGTAAACATTTTTCCACTTTCTTATCTTGTGCTCCAATGTCACACTTTTTCCTCCTTCCTTCGACAATTCCAACCTAAACATACTTATATTTTCTGAAGGTCCCATGCAAGTCTCTAGTGCACCTCCTAGAGTGACATTTTCTGAACATTATGTTATTTGGCATTGAATTATTAGTATGTTTTGTGGTTATTTAACTTATTTGGTTTCCTCTATGCATATTATGTGGATAATTTTCCGTATATGGCTATATTTTTTGTACAGCCATATCCAAAAATGTATCCAAGGGCCAAAAAAAATTCACCGTATCAACATATCCGATTCTTGTACCCATATCCGTATCGGCTGCTTAGCTTTTCTTTATTCAAACAGATCAGTTAAGAAATATTACTATAAAAAACATCAGCGTTAACATTTTTTTACCCGTGCTTGCACCTACAAATGACTTAGTTCAAGAAGCCCACAAATATAAACTAATATTTCAAGTTTTACCAACCATGATCAACCTTAACTAACCATGCGAAACCAAGTTGGCTAGCATTGTTGGAATAATTGTCATTGATGTCAAAGGAATTGTAACGGAAGTGAACGGAATTGTTGCCGGAAGTGAACGGAAATGTCAACAGTCACATCTCTTGGTAAAGAGCTACCTCTTCGATGGGACACATCCTTTAAAGGCTATATAAGGGAGAAGAGATGTGAAAGTATTACAAGCATTCGATTTGAATGAAGATCATATAAGTGTGAGAGAGAAGAAAGAGAGGAAGAGCAGAAAATAAAATAGAATATCTCTTAAGAAAATAAGTGTGAAGGGTAGATTTATTTTAATGAAGAATATCATTTGAGAATTGTGAAAGAGGGGAGAGCAAAAAGTATATAAAAAAATCAATGAGAGAGAAAGTGTAAGAGAAGCAAAGCCATCATTCGATTGAAGAAGCAATCACAGACAGTGGAATCAATTTGGCTTGGGATCGGTGCCTCATAATCTAGGGGTTGGTGCTCCTGTGAGTCGGTGCTCACGAATTGACCGGGTTGGTGCTTGGTGAAGGCGATCGGTGTCTCCAGTGGGTGGGTGCTCACAATTTGACCGAGTTGGTGCTTGGTTTGGGGATTGGTGTCTCCAGTAGGTTGGTGTCTACAAACATTGTAAAAGAGTTATATACATATATATATATATATATATATATATAAAAGCAATATTTTGTTGTGGTTTTCGAAAGGGTTTCCACGTAAATCCTGTGGTCTCTTGTGTTATTAATTGCTAAATCTTGAATGTTTATGGTGGTTATGGTTGATTAAATTTGAAAAGATTAAAAGATTATGTTATACTAATTCATCCCCCTCTTAGTATAAGGTTGTACTTAACAATTGGTATCATAGCGGTTCCTTCAAAATCAATCTAACCGTTGGAAGGTAGATCCCAGAAACACACATGGCTGGTCATCAAGGTCAAGACGGTTTCTCCACAAACAAAGCACCATTGTTTGATGGAACGAATTATGTTTTTTGGAGTACAAGGATGAGAACATATCTCATGGATCTAGGGTTTGATATTTGGTTATCAGTAGCAACGAGGTACATAGCACCAACAAATCAGCGAATGGATCAAGCTGGAAAAAAGGCATGTGAGAATAATGCGAAAGCGATGAATGCCATTTTATGTGGCTTATCAGAATCAAAGTTTGTAAAAGTAATGCATTGTGTGTCAGCAAAAAATATATGGGACAAACTTCAAAATATCTATGAAGGTGATGACAAGGTCAAAAAGGCGAAGCTTCAAACGCATTGAAGGCATTTTGAAAGTCTTAAGATGAAAGATGAAGAAAACATTGCGGCCTATCTTCTTTGTGTGGATGAGACAGTCAACACCATCAAAGGGCAAGATAAGAAAATGGAAGAATCGATGATAGTACAAAAAGTAAAAAGGTCACTTCCTATGAAGTATGATGCGAAAGTCTCGACTATTGAAGAAATGAAGTATTTGGACACATTGAAGATGGATGAATTACATGGAATTCTAACAACATACGAAATGAGGACAGAAGCAGAAAAGCCAACAAAGCATGAAGCAGCTTTCAAAGTATCAAAGAAAGTGAAAAAGGAAAAACATGAATCAAGCTATAGCACCAGTGAAGAGTCAATTAAAGAAGAAGCCCTATTTGTGAGAAATCTTAAAAGGGGATCTAGGAGATATAAAGATAAGTTACCTTTTAAGTGTTTCAATTGTGGAAAAATAGTACACTTTGCAAATAAATGTCCCCATTCAAAAGAAGAGAGTAGTAATGACGAAGAGGAACATGATGAGAAAGAAAGTACCACAAGAGCAAGAAAAACTACAAATCAAAGAAATATGAGAAAAAGAAGAGATCTGATAAAGAAAAGAAAAGCCTTTATTCAAAAAGGGCTAGTAGCTCAAGTGAAGAGATTGAAGGTGTTACAGATAGGGACGGAGATGAAGTTTTGTTCATGGGTATAGAAGATTGGGATAGTGATGACCAGATAACTAGAGAACAATTTTGGAGTGATTCAGAAGGTAGAGAAGCAGAAGTAGATCTCGAAGGAGAACTCTTAAGTGCCTTGAATGAAAACAAAATGCTCAAGAAAGAGAATCGGAAACAAAAGCAACAAATTCAGAAATACAAAGAAGATCAAGATAGAGAAGAGTTATCAAAAATTCGAGTCAGAAATGGTCATCATGAGTCTAAATGCTCAAGTCGAAGAGGCAAAGAAAATAAAGGAAGAGACTAGAACCGAACTGAAGGCAAAAAAGGAAGAATGTGAGAAGCTAGAGGCTGACATTGTTGCCTTGAGAAAGGATTTAAAAAAGGCGAACGCTAAATTGACAAGTAGCTTAAGATTTGAGAAGAGCATCGAGGTTCTAGATGAGATTATAGATCGTCAGAGATCACTATTCGACAAGTCAGGTCTTGGCTATGGATATGAACAAAAGGTTACCAAGGAGGATGTTAAAATTGTTAAACCTGTGAAGATAGAAGAGAAGACTTCCCCGAAGAACGAAGTTCCACAAGTAGAAGACAAAGGAAAAAACCATTGGCATAAGAGAAGATCATTCTTGCCAAAACAGTCTGACAAGTACCAAGGATCGTTTTATGGCCATTGCTTTAATTGCAACATTTTTTATCATAGAGCAGAGGAGTGTAAGAGACATGCAAGGAATGGATACGCATGGAACAATGGCAGAAATGTAGATATGAGGAATGGCATGTAAGAAATGAGTATGCTTGGAACTATGGCACAAGTGAAGGACGTGAGAGGAATGAGCATGGTTGGAACGGAAACAAAGATTCATATGGTTTCTCAGGTAGAAATTCATTTACTCCATTGTCAAAAGACATGGTATGTTATAATTGCAATAAGTATGGACATATAGCGAGACAATGTGCAAGTCATCATATAGACCAGAACAAGAAAGAAGATACCTAAACCAAACTCAAAAAAGAATTCGCGCAAGTTTGGAAGCGGATGCAACAGCTAGACAATTAAAAGGAGTAATTTGTGCTTGTGCAAAAGGCACAAGAAGCAATGGCAGGGAGGCCATGATGGAGCACAAAGCACAAGAAGAAATGGCAGTGAAGACCATGTTGAAGCAAGAGAGATATGATGTGCACAGTGGAAAGATGCTACCAAGAGGAACAATAAAAGAAGATATTGCAATAAGTGGTATAAAAGAAATTCAAGATTGCAATGAAGACAACGGAAGAAAATATCTTTTTCATCTAGTGACTATGAGTGGAAGCATCAACTCGGGGGGAGCAAGGTGTACAACCCTTTGCCATTGATGTCAACGGAGGGGAATTGAAGATGGGGGGAGTTCATATACTAATTCATAGGGATTGCCATCAATGACAAAGGAAGAGATTGTTGGAATAATTGTCATTGATGTCAAAGGAATTGTCACGGAAGTGAACGGAATTGTTGCCGGAAGTGAACGGAAATGTCGATAGAAGTGAACGAAAATGTTGATAGAAATGTCAACGGTCACATCTCTTGGTGAAGAGGTGTCTCTTGGATGGGACACATCCTTTAAAGGCTATTTAAGGGAGAAGAGATGTGAAAGTATTACAAGCATTAGATTTGAATGAAGATCATATAAGTGTGAGAGAGAAGGAAGAGAGGAAAAGCAGAAAATAAAATAGAATATATCTTAAGAAAATAAGTGTGAAGGATAGATTTATTTTAATGAAGAATATCATTTGAGAATTGTGAAAGAGAGGAGAGTAAAAAGTATATAAGAAAATCAGTGAGAGAGAAAGTGTAATAGAAGCAAAGCCATCATTCGATTGAAGAAGCAATCACAAACGGTGGAATCAATCTGGCTTGCAATCGGTGCCTCATAATCTAGGGGTTGGTGCCCCTGTGGGTCGGTGCTCACGAATTGGCCAAGTGGGTGCTTGGTGAAGGGGATCGGTGTCTCCAATGGGTGGGTGCTCACAATTTGACCGAGTTGGTGCTTGGTTTGGGGATTGGTGTCTCCATTAGGTTGGTGCCTGCAAACATTGTAAAAGAGTTATATATATATATAAAAGCAATATTTTGTCGTGGTTTTCTCTCGAAAGGGTTTCCACGTAAATCTTGTGTTCTCTTGTGTTATAAATTGCTAGATCTTGAATGTTTATGGTTGTTGTGGTTGATTAAATTTAAAAAGATTAAAAGATTATGTTATACTGATTCACCCCTCCCCCTCTCAGTAAAACCCTGTGCTTAACAATCATGGCATGCTTGAACCAAAATTACCATGCTCAAGGCCCTGTTTCATGTTTTGTTTTAATCGTTTTATAACTTGCAAAAATACCTAACATTCATCATCATCTTCCTTCATTAAGCAGTAGTGTTCAGAAATGTTTTTAATTACAAATAATTCATAGAAACCCCGTATGGACCTGATGCACCATACATCCTTCCAAGAGCACTTCCTTGGTTGCCTTGGCTATTGCAAAAGTTTTGCTTTCATTTTGATGCTAAATATTTCTCTATGCTTCCATTTCTTTTTAGAATACATGCTCAAGAATAAATTTAGATTTGTGTTCTTTCTCAGTTTCAATTCAATCCAGAAGCAATTCTTTGAAAATGGACTACCATCCCCAGCATGTAGTGTAGCATGCTCCAAATTCAACACAGAAAAGAGAATTATGATATTGGCCATGCAAAATATTCAGAAATTGCTCACTACAACTACATGCGCATATGCTGGAAATCATTGCCTGAATCATGCTTGCTGTTTGTCATCAGAGAACTCTCAAGAAACTGTACCTTATCTTGAAGACTGTCTGAGCATTCAAGTATTTGCTGCATTTCTCTTTGTAAACTTTTTATGCAGTTCTCAATACTAGTCTCGTCCCTGTTCTTCAATGGACCCATACTTGCTTGGTTTCTGAGAAACTGCCAGTGAACATTTGTACTGTCTTCCATTGCCTTCAAGGAAAACATGCATACAAAGCAAAAAAAAAATCAATGCTAACCAGCCAAAAGAAAAACAAGCAGCAATGATTACATTGTACAAAATGTATGGATTATAAACCAGTCAACATAAAAGATGATGTTTGTAACGAGAAATATTTTAGAAATGGCATTTGTCGGACATCCACATACCGGAGGACAGCCCCACGTCATAAGAATTTTTACTAGCTCCAGTTTCTCCCGCTTTGTCCATCCACGAGCTTGTTTCTCTTTGATGTTCTTTCCCATTGTATCAGACTGCTACATTATTAAAAGATGCTAAAGCATTAACTAATATTAATAAATGTGTTTTGTAGAAAAGGTCCACCTAAACTAATGCATGCACCTCCTTCTCAATGCGACTAATGTGATCAACAAGACGCCTTAGCCGCCGAGTAAGAATATTGGCCTCAGGCCAAGAAAAGTTTTCTCCCTCTCTGCAAAAGCCAAAATGGACAGCATAGAACAAGGACTGATTAAGACACTCTCCTATATGTGTAAAATTTCCTTTCAAGAAAAACAAGCAACAAACAAATACAACAATTAAAGCAAATAACAACCACCATTCAACTAAAAATAGAATTATGGAATCAAGAGAAACATTAGAAAGAATATTATCACTTAACTGCTATTGCTAGTTACTTATGCATATTTTTACAAGCCTGATCAAGTTTTCCAAGAAAAAAAAAAGGTAAAAAAAAAAAACGCCTCGAGTAAAAGGCCACTGCAATGTCCAGCCCTCACACACCTTAATTATCTGAGAGTCCTTTAAATCCTATATATGGTTCTAGAGGGCTCAACTTGGGGAAAAATCAAAGACAAAGAGCCAGAAGAACCAAGCAGGAGAAAAATATTTACCAAGCAACACATGTCGAGAGACAAACTATTCATCATATTCAAGTAAAAAATTTAAAACTAAGATTGCAGTGTAGATGCATCATCAGTTATCTTCTATGCCGTCTTATTCACCAAATGACCTAGGCTTAACCTTGATCCAAATTAAGTATGCAATTCAGTGGATAGCATACTATGGGGTTTAATGTGTTATAGAAGTAAAAATGAAATTGCAAAAAACAAAAGTATTTTATTGCTAATGAGAGTTTATACAAAGAGGGCAATCACTGTGGGAGAGATGTATGCCTTGAACTCTGCATTCTTCATTCCATACTATCTACTATATAGCCATACAATGCAGAAACTACAAAGTGACTAAAATCGCAAAATGAAAGGTGCTAAATGGGAATAGAAGGGTCACACCATATGGAGATGACATGTATCCACCTTAGAAGTGGAAATGAACAGCCGAAAGTGGACAAATAGCTAAATTTTGGTTGATGACATTACTATTTTATTACTGTCACTTGTTGGGGTCATATCTCCTTGCCCATTTATTAAAACGACATTACTATTTTATTACTGCCACTTGTTGGGGTCATATCTCCTTGCCCATTTATTAAAACGACATTACTATTTTATTACTGCCACTTGTTGGGGTCATATCTCCTTGCCCATTTATTAAAACGACATTACTATTTTATTACTGCCACTTGTTGGGGTCATATCTCCTTGCCCATTTATTAAAACTTGAAACCATGATCTGCATTGGATAGCTGATCATGCGAACTAGTTAAGATGCCTCTAACACATGTTTTCAGCAACTATTTAGAGCATATGACTAAAGCTTCGGCGCTATGTTGCAGTGGTACGCCACCCCCCCCCCTCGACGCATCCTGTCCGGAGACACCTCCAGCACAGGGACGTCTCGGGCACACCCAGAGGCGTCCCGAAGGCACCCATGGCCATGCCGAAAACTTCTGACACGGCCATGGGTGCCTCCGAGACGCCTCCGGGTGTCCCGAGGGATTCCGAGGAAAAAAAAACAAGAATAAGGGGTATTTAAATTTGATGTTTTAAAATTTTATATATAATATAATATTAATATTTATAATTTATTATTATGTTATAATAATATTTATATATTCGATAAATATATAATAAAATATATATGTATATTATAATTAATATAATATTATTATTTATATAAGTAGTATACTTATAATATATTGATTTTATTTAAATATTATATTTAATATAATATATAAAAAAGTTAAAACATATTATATTATCATAATATTATATAATAATAATATATATAAATTATATTAATGTATATAATTATAATTATTATATTAATTATAATATTTATATAATTATTATAATCAAATATATTTTTTTATATAAATATTAAGAAAAATTTAATTATATATAATATATTAATATTTAATATATTTGATCTAAAAAAGAATATGATAAATTTAATGGATGAAAATATGATAAATTTAAAGAAATAAGTTGGCATTCAAGAACGCTGAAGATTTGGTATTTGTGCATTCCAATTTCCACCTCCTTTCACACAAGTCTAAGGACTATATGCGAGGGCCTAACAAACTTTGGGATATCCTTCCAGCGAATGCAGACTTGGATGCCTCCACATCTACATTTGCACAAGTGTCATTACTTGGTGTGGATGATGTCAATGACAATAAAGAGAATTCAACCCCAGGGGTGGAGAGTGGAGCTAGTGAGAGTGCAATGCATAAAATATGAGGACAATCTAGATGAATTATGAATCTATGATTTATTCTACATTTGCATTTTGAAAATTTGAATGTATTTGCAATGTATACTTTGAACATTTGGAAATTTGAAGCAATGAATGAACAAAAACTATGTATTTACAAGTGATTTACTAAAAAAATTGAGTAATATGCATATATATATATATATATATATATATATATATATATATATCCACGGTGTATCCAAATCAAGGTTATAGAAAAATGGCGTACCCACGTACCTGAGTCGTACCCATACCCGTATCCAAACAACATAGCTTCAGGGCCAAATTCTGCACCAAAGGACCCCAAAAATGCAAAATATGAAAATTTAGAAAAAGCTAAAAGAATATATTTTCAAAAAAAACAGAATTCTGCTCCAAACATTCAATTGGTCAAATCTCCTCAAGAGAAATTTGAGCCTCCTTTGGCTGTTCAACTATATTTTGGATGCCAGACTGTATTTTGTATTTTTTCCCAGTTGTGGTATAGCTCGATAGATTCTACCTCACCTAATGTTGTATCAGTGTTACGCAAGGACGCATCCCCTAGATTTGGTGACATTTCAGGGACTTTGGGACATAGAGGTAACATCCCTAATTATTTTTATTTTTTTTATTTTCTGATGCTTTTACTTTGAAACTAACCCCCGCCACCCCCAAAAAACAAAACTATTATTTTGACATAAACATTGAACCCTAATCCCAAAAGTACCCTAAAAATTTTAAATGAAGTATAAACCCCTAAATTTTCTGGAATAAAGTTAAATATTTATATATTATTTTAATAGCCATCCCCCCACCGCCTCCAAAATCTGGAAAAAAAATTCCTGTACCTAAACTCATCCGTGCATCCCATTATTTCCCCGTCCCCGCACCCCATTGTTTCCCCGTAGCCAATACTTAGGTAACCTTGTGTTTTATGTAGGCCCATTCAAACATTGGCATGTTGTTTCTTCTATATATAGATTGGTGAAAGAAACTTGCTCTGCCATTTCTTCCAATTTTTTAAGTCTACTTGATACATTTGTTGTACCTTGAATTCAACTTACGGCCAAAATACATTCATTATATAGAATGCCTAGGCGGGTCTAAATTTTCAAGCCTAAGGGTGCAATGAAGCATCTCACAAGCAGCACAGCTTGCAAGGAGCTAAGTTAACTTAGACTTAAGGAAAAATCCAGGCCTCTCATTACAATCACCCTTGGCATATTTTGCCATTAGTTTATTCATGTAGTTTTCCCCATTTGGAGCAGCTCCCGGTAAATAAACCACTGAATTATCTGTTTTTGGCTGAATAGTTGAGCCTTTACATTTTAATTTTTGTTTTAAACATACTCATTTAACTTTCTAAGGACCCTTTTCTAGTCTTTTTAAGGCATATGGAACAAAAAAATGGATTACTTGCTAGAAATAAAAGCCATTGATGATCCTCGAATGTTTACAACCCGTGCTATTTATGATGTCAATATAATGTTAAGAGATACTTTGAAGCCTCCATACTCATGAACCATATTCATGCCGAATTTGTAGTTCGTCTGTAAAAGTGATGAAGTCCACTTCATTAATGGGGAGTCAAGTGATAATGCTTGACTTGGAAAACCTCAGTGGATCCAAGAACCACAGCATAAGGTCAACTGCAAAATTCATGACGACCTGAGCATAAAGAAAAAATTAGAAAATAGGAAGAGTCTTGCTTCACAAAGACTGGAAAAACATAAAAAGCCTCGGCAAGAAATTGGGGTGGCGTAAAGAGGGTATAACTTGGAAAACCATAAAAACTCTCAAAATGAGGTTAATTACGTCAACCAAGCATTGTATAAAAACAGAAAGAAAGAAAAGGATTGAATTGAATTAATATCGAGATGGAAAAGAAACCCAAAAAAACATGTAAAGCGAAAAAGGGAAGAACAAACTGTCTGAAATGCTGATAACAGTCTCTGGGCTCAGTTCAATTCTTCAACCATGTTTCCAATTTTAACTTTTGCAGCACCAATAGGTTAATAGTTCCAACAACACCGTCAATATCAACACCAATGCAAAGTCCCTTTGAAACTCCCCCTACTTTGGCTTCTAAGGCCAAATCCTAAAATTCGTTACTTGAGATGACACTCGTCATTAGAGACAAGGCAGGTGTTAGCCCCAAGATGTAATTCTACGATCAGATGTATTGTTTGTAATCCATTACTTTTGTATATTCTGAGTTGACTAGGGTTTACCAAATTTGGTGTGCAACCAATTTTTGTATTTATTTCATCTTAGGTTTAGTTTTAGATACTTTATTTGCAATTGTTGAAGTTTTCTTTTAGCAAATTCTGAAAAGGAATGCTGCTGATTGTAACAGTGGTACTGAAAGTCTAAAGATGTCCAGCATTCTGAAAATTACCACCAAGACTAGGAACGTATACAAGAGCATAGACTCAATCTAACTAAGATTCCACATATAGTGAAATATCCCTTTTACGGCCAAATTAAACAATTCTGAAATTTGTAGAAACACTAACCAAAAATTGCAGAATTCTGAAAAGATCTACTTAGGTATGAAAATAAAATTCAAACTTCATAGAAACCCTCACAAAAATATGGAAATTCAATCAATTCATCTATCACATCAAATCTGAATTCCTTGAATAATTTATAGGCCTGAAATCAGAATAAATTACAGCAGATTGTATGAATGTTGAAACACAAAAACCAAACACTGAACAGTCCTCCAGCTGAGATTTGACCCCTCTAGGGAGATCACTGCGCTCCAAAAGGCCTCTATGCACTGCATCACACCTCAAAAGGCAGCCCTAGCTGCTGCATCAGCCTCCCAAGGCTCCCAAACTGTTGTGCCACACAACAAATTGTGCCCTAGATGCTTGAAATGTTGATGTTTTGTCCAATTGTGACCCCTGAATGAAGTCACCAAGAAGAATTGAGGGTTTTCATCCCCAAATCTGAAAGCTAACGAAGATTTTTGTCCTCAATGGCCAAACATGCAAGCAAGCATGCTTAACTCAAAAGAATTAATTGATAATAGATGATAGATGCCAAAAATGGACCTCTCCACCTCCCTTTATAACTTTTTCCCTCCAAAACAACTCCAAAAGTGAGACGCTCCAAGGGTTAAAATAATATATTTAAAAAGTGACCCTTTAAACTTTCAAAATAGAAAAGTTGCCAACATGAAAATACTTTGGCAACTTCTAAAATATAAACTATGTTTCCCTTTTTTCCTTCACTCCTTAGCCGACAGGAAACCAAAAGAAAAAGGCTAAGGGTCTTCATCCTCTCTAAACCCAAAGAGGACATGACAATCCTCCCCTCTCGAAAATTGCTTGTCTTCAAGCAATTGCAAAATAGGATGCTGCAAAATAGTTGCCCCTTCCCAAATAGCATCCTCAATGGGCAAGTCTTTCCAACGAACCAAATACTCCATGATGCTCGTGCTCCTTAACTTCCTTTCTCGAACCTTTATAATAGACTTTGGGATCAAAATCAGCTTGCCCTCATCATCTAAGGGTGATAATTCAGATGGAGGGATACGCTGTCCTAGTGCCTTTTTGAGGCATGAAACATGACACACGTTGTGGATCCAACTATGCTCAGGCAACTTTAACCCATATGCAACCTTTCTAACCCTCCTCTGAATTCTGTAAGGATCATAGACACGGGGTTTAAGTTTTTCTGCGCCACTATGCTTGAGAGAAGAGTGCCTATAGGGTTGCAACCTCAAAAATACCATGTCACCCACCTCAAAAATCCTCTCCAACCAGTGTTGGTTTGAATATAATTTCTGCAAGTTTTGGGCATGTTGGAGGTTCTCCTTGAGCACTTCCATATATCATGACTCTGTTGTGCTAAATCCTTGGCCCCCGACACTCTAATATCTGTCAAGACCAAATCCACAAAAAGAAGTGCATCATACCCATATAGAGCCTTAAAGGGTGACAAACCAATGGACATGTGATATGACGTATTTTAGCAATGTTCACCCATGTTAAACCTCTTAATCCAAACTAATTGTTGCCCTACAACATAGTTTCGTAGGTATCCTTCAATCCATTTATTTACTATCTCCATTTGCCCATCGATTTGTGAATGATAGCTAGTGCTAGGAGTCAATTTTGTGCCCGTTAAACGGAAGATTTTTTTCCAAAACAAGCTCAAAAACCTATTGTACCTTTCACTCACATTGTTTCTAGGCAGCCCATGAAGTCTGAAAACTTCCTTGAAAAAAATATCAACCACGAAAGGTGCATTGTACTTGGCTAGAATAGGGAAAAAGTGAGCACATTTAGTGAGCCCATCAACCACCACAAACATACGACTCTTACCTTGAACCATGGGGAACCTCGTGATGAAATCCATGGAGATATTTTTCTAATTTTGAGTGGGAATGGGCAGGGGCTGCAACAAGCCAGCTGGAAAATCTTGTTCAACCTGATTTTGTTGGCAAGTGAGGCACTCTAGGATGTATTGAAGGACCTCCCCCTTGAGTCCTTTCCAAAAGAGTCTTTCCCTTGTTTGCATGTTTTGAAATACACCGGATGTCTAGCCAAGCGCGTATTATGAACAACTCTCAATATTTTATGTTTCATCTTAGATTTAGGGGCCAAAAAGATCCTATATTTTTAGAAAATCAAACCATCTATTACCTTGTACCTCTCATCTTCGCTTTTACCTTTGAGGACAGCAGTAGTAAATTCATTCTTTGCATACTCAGCTATTATACAAACCTTCCAATCCATTGTAATTTCAGTCATGGAACAGAGTAGGCTTCCTAGACAATGCATCAGCAACTACATTGTTCTTCCCCGTGACATACTCGATATTAGAGTCATGGGATTGAAGTTTACTTACCCATTTTTGTTGCCTATCACTCAAAATCAATTTGGCTGAGAAAATATTTCAAACTATTGTAATCCGTTTTAACCACAAACTTGCCACAACTCAAATACTATCTGAATTTGGCCAAAGCATTCATGATGACCAGCATTTCATTATCATAAATGGAGAACCTACGCTCCACTTCTTTGAGTTTCCAACTCTCAAAGGCTATATGATGCCCTTTTTGCATTAAAACAGCCATTATACCTTCACTCGAAACATCACATTCCAACACAAAAAGAATAGAGAAATCTGGAACACCAAGTACTGTGCATGAACTCATCACTTTCTTAAGTTTATCAAATGCTATTTGAACTGTTTTAGACCAGCTAAAAGCCCCCTTTTTGGTTAAATCCATCAACGGAACAAGCTAAAAAAATCTTTTGACAAACTGTCTATAGTAGCTGCACAAACCCAAAAACCCTCTCAAATTTGTCATGGCGGTAAGTGTAGGCCAATCCATGATTGCTTGGATCTTTTGTTAATCCACATGGACCTCTTGGGCATTAATCATATGTCCTAACTATAAAATTTCAGACATTCCAAATTCACATTTAGACTCTTTTGCAAAGACGGTTTGCTGCCCCTAAATTCTCAGCACTATGTCCAAGTGTTGTAGATGTTCCTCCCATGTTTTACTATACACTATGATGTCATCAAAGAAGACCAACACAAACTTCCTTTAAGTGTTGCCTACTGACATTGTTCATACAAGATTGGAAAGTGGTTGGATCATTGGTAAATCCAAAGGGCATGACAAAAAATTCCTAGTGCCCATAATGACATCTAAAAGTTGTCTTTTGAACATCCTCTTCTCTTACCCGAATTTGGTGATATCTAGTCCTCAACTCTATCTTCGAAAAGTAGATGGCCCCATGTAGCTCATCAATCAATTCATCGATCCTAAGTATGCGATACCTAATTTTGATGGTCTTTTTGTTCAAAAGGCGATAGTCTATGCACATCCTCATAGTTCCATCCTTCTTCACTAGAACAACCGAAGAAACAAAAGGACTAGAACTTGGCTTTATATGCCCCATATCCAAGAGCTCTTTGATGGCTTTCTCAATCTCTTCTTTGTAGACTCTAGGATGGCACTATGGAGTGGTTATTACCGCTTTAGTTTCAAGTTCCAACTCAAGAATATGCTGAAAACATCTTTCCGGTGGTAATCCATGTGGAATGCTACTGAAAACCTTGGCATGTTTATCAAGGATGGGTTGGATATCCTTATGATGTTGTTCCAAATTTTGATTTGTAGAACTCACAAAACACTCGGCTGCCTAAGCAATCTGCCCTCTATGAAAAGCCCTTTCCATCCTTTTTGCTATTACGACCATAAGGGCTCCATTAGCCATACCATGCAGCACTATTTCGTTAACTGCTAATTTGAACTTCAGCTCCATAGTTTGGTAGTTTTGAGTGAATTCTCCTAGAGAATGCAGCCATTGCACCCTAAGGACTAAGTCGGTCTCAACAATCCCAACCACATAGAAATCATCCTCAATCTTATGCCTTCCCATAATAATATTCAGATTCTGAATTTTCTTTGTGCATGGAATGGTATAGCCATCCTCCACGGTTACATTGAAGCCTTTGAAATCTACAGCTTGTAGCCCACATCTAGATGCTAAGCCTTCATCAATGAAGTTGTGGGTTGCCCCACTATCAATTAACACTGTTACGTTATTACCTTGCAACACTCCTCTCACTCTGAAAAAGTGATATCTAGGAGCACCGGACAATGTGGCAAGGGTTCCATCCAAGTAGTCACCCTCTTCTTTCCTTTCTTGCTCCTCTTCATTAAGGGCTGCACCTTCTTCTTCTCCATCCGATACCACCTCAACGTAATGAACTTGCCCCTTGCCAAGGCAACGATGACCCAGTGTCCAAGGATCTTTACAAGTGAAGCACGAATTTCTCCTTCTTAACTTATTCCTTGATTCCACTTCTTTCTTTGTCTTTGGCAGCTCCTTTTGCTGTCTATTACCTTGCTGATATGGCCTTCTTTGCTGTCAATATGGGGTTGTCCTTGGCTGCTCGGAAGGTGCAATCCTAGGCTGTCCAAAAGGAGGTGTCCTTTGCTGTCCTAAAGGCAAAAATTTGCCCTTAGGTGCTGTTGATTCAAGATCAAAAGCCCTTTTGATGGTTTCTTGGAGGGAACAAGGGTTGAAAACTTTGACCAAACCCCTGAGTGGGTCAGCCAACCCCTCTACAAACAAAACCACGAGCCTACTTTCAGAAACATCCAGTACCATCACTGAAATTCTCTAAAAATCAGTCACATAATCCACATAAGTTTTTTGTCTCAATTGCACTAACTCCCTAAAATGGCATTTTGAATCAACCCTATCGATCAACTTCCTGTTGAACTCATCATAAGAGTTGATGAGGTTGTGCCCTTGTGTGACCAAACCATGGTACCACCACTCATGTGTCGTGCCCTCAAGAAGTAGAGTAGCAAATTTGATGGCTTCATCTTCCATCATAAGTCGGAGAAAAAGGTATGTATCCACCTTTTAGATCCAAGCTCGAATGACACTCTTGGTAGATCCATCAAATGTAGAAAGCGAGAGCTTTCCCAGAACTTGTTGAAGATCCCTTTGATTATTCTGAGGTCTAAGATCAGCCCTAGGTCCCTCTTTGTTCCTATTCAACTACATGAAATTAGTGAGCATCATTTCTCCCTTAATCTTAAGTGGAAGTCTTGTACTCTGCATAACTAGCAGCAATATCATCCACTACTAAAGGTTGCATCTCTACCTCAGGAATGGCTTCCTCTCTACGAAAAAAGTTACGCTGGAAAGGCCTAATTGTAGATCCAACAATCATTCTTTGTGTAGGTGGAGGGTTCGCTCCTAAAGCACTCCCCTCACCATTGGATGGACCAAAAGTATTCATGCCCTGCTTGATGCAAATCATTTCAGCCATCATATCTGTCATACGCTCTTGATTTTGAGCAAACCTCTCAAATCGAACACGATCTGCATTTGAATCATCTATATTCTTGTGCCCTAGTTGTTCAAACCCTTCCCTTTTGTTCTGACCCTTTTCTTTTCTCTCTTTCATAATATCTAACCTCTCTATCACTATTTGGCATGTAGGCAACCCTGCAAACAACCCAATCCCCACAGCTAGCAAGGAGATGGCTCTGATACCATTGAAATATCCCTTTTAGAGTCAAATTAAACAATTCTGAAATTTGTAGAAACCCTAAGCAAAATTTACAAAATTCTGAAAAGATCTACTTAGACATGAAAATCAAATCCAAACTTCATAGAATCCCTCACAAAATTATGGTAATTCAATCAATGCATTTATCACATCAATTCTGAATTTTTTGAATAAATTATAGGCCTGAAAATCAGAATAAATTACAACTAATTGCATGAATGCTGAAAGACAAAAATCCACCAACTGAACAGTCCTCCAACTGAGATTTGACCCCTCTAGGGAGGACACTGCCCTCCAAAAGGCCTCTATGCACTGTGTCACACCTCAAAAGGCAGCCCTAGCTGCTGCATCAGCTCCCAAGGCTCCCAGACTGTTGTGCCACACTTCAAATGTGCCCTAGATACCTGAAATGTTGATATTCTATCCAACTATGACCCCTAAACAAAGGCACCAAGAAGAATTGAGGGTTTTTGTCCCCAAATCTGAAAGCTAATGAGGATTTTTGTCGTCAATGGTTAAACGTGCAAACAAGCGTTCTGAACTCAAAATAATTAATTGATAATAGATGATAGATGACGAAAATGGACCTCTCCACCTCCCTTTATACCTTTTTCCCTCCAAAACAACTCCAAAAGTGGCACGCTCCAAGGGTTGAAATAATATATTTAAAAAGTGACCCTTTTTACTTTCAAAATAGAAAAGTTGCCAACATAAAGCTACTTTGGCAACTTAAAAAAAGAAACGAACAATGTTTCCCTTTTTTTCTTCACCCCATAGCCGACGGGAAACCAAAAGAAAAAGCCTACGGGTCTTCACCCTCTCTAAACCTGAGAAGGGAACATGACATATAGGACCATTTGTACATCAGACCACCTAACTACTACAGACTTTACACTAAGATACTATGTTGTTGACTTCCATTAGAATATAGTTCAATCATTCAACTATCATTATGATTAGTATTACCCCGTTAATCACTGGACTATAGCATGGAGTTATGTGAAGGATGTTTGAGGGATGTCTCTCCATGGATTATTGATTCATATTTGATGCTCGTTGACATATTTTTATCATTCCTTGCCATCAATATTATTTCAATCTCTCTTTCTAGGACTTTGAGTCTAATCAAGAGGTGTCTGTATTAAAGTATTGCTTTCAAATGTATCAGCACAATGTAGGCATTACACCATAATTTTGGTCATCCACCTATGGGTTCCCATGCTTTTGTATGTACTAATATAAATGTTAATGCCCTTTTATTATGTTTTCATATGTACTTCTTGGTGATCTCCACGACTTTTTCTTGCCATTGTGCTTGCAATGATAAGTTCTTGGTCGATGAGATCACATACACATACCTTCCTATCACAACACAAAAACTTGTTTCTGCCAAAAGTACTAAGGCCCCATTTTTCACAGTGCTGGTTTTGTTGAACCTTTTTGCTATCGTACACACATCTTGTTATGACATTGTCCTCATGTTATGGAGACACAAGATGTTTATTATTTCATTGTTACTAAGAGAGTGGATCTCATGTTTTGAAAGATATTAGTTGCGTATTTGATTACTATACATATGGTAGTTATGGATAATTTCATTTCATTGTCGATATGCATACTACATTAAATTATTTTAGTTGAGCTAATATTACTTTATCACGTGATTTGGGATTATGAGTATATGATGTTAGCATGTTGTGATTGCCTCGTGAATATATTGAAATATTGGAGTTTGAATGTGTTATGTGTGCAATTGTGTATTATTAAAAATCACTCGATCAGTTATACTCAGCAACTTTGGCTACCTAGGGTAGTGCAATTTGATGTGTGAAATGATGTGTAGGAGATAGGGAGACCAGGCAAGGGAATTGGGACTACATTGAGCATAAGTACACTATTGGTTTTAGCGGAGTAGAGACTCTTGACCCCTTAGATTAAAATCTAACCCCTATGTCATCATCTAATCTAGGTATGAGTTTGAACCTCTTTGGCCCTCCTAACACTATTCACACCCCCTAACACTTATCATTACCCTTCTAGAAGACCTTAGAAGTCACCTTAACATTATGTTCATTAATAAAATTAAATATGTAAGCCATTTAAGTGGCCCTCTTGACCAAAACACGAATGGGAACTTGGACCCATGTTTGCAAGTAGATGTAAAGTGTTTTGGAGGTGGTTGTGTATACATTTAAGACCCCTTATGACAAAGGGATAGATGAAGACTTCTGTGGAGTATTGCTCAAGTCATAGGACCACCCATGTGACCATTTGTGGCATGGAGAAGTGAGATCATTAATGGGTATGTGCAAATCTCACTTGCCCACATGGGTGTGTAGGGAAAATTAATACATGAGAATACTTATTGGAGAAGAGCCAAGGAATGGGAAGGGACAAGTGTCACCTTCCCATTGGCCATTAGGTTGGAGTGTTTGGGTTGTAAGAGCATGGAAAACCTGCCTTGGAGGAACTTTTTGCTCATTTTGAAATTGAGAGTGGAGGAAAGCTTCAGAAAGGAGAGAAAAAGCTTGGAGGAGGAGAACTAGTGTCCAAACTTGTACGAGGTTCCCTTGTGTAGATTCAAGAGGTGAAGCGAAGGTCGGCTTCCACGTCACCTATATGATTTAAATTTATGATTTTAAATAATTATCCTTCTCCCTTCTCTTGTTTTTAGTTTTCCAAAATGTGTAAGGCCATTTGGTTTACCCTCTCTTTGTTGATTTCCATGGATTGTACCAAAGGCCACCATGTGGATTTTATTGCCCATTTCAGCTTAGAGATGCAAAATCCCTCGTTTATTTATTGGTTGTTTTTACAGCGCTTTTTGAGATTTATAACGGTAAGTTATGCTGCCCAAATGGGCTTCAATTGTTTTCATAGTTTGTGAATCCATATGTAGGGTTTGGGCAAATGAATGAAGTTTCAAGTCCTCCTACAAGCTCCTATGCATGGGGTTTGAACAAAACGAAACCATGATGTTTCCAAAGTCTTCCACTAGCAAGGGAGAAGGGTTTGGGCAAAGGAAAGACTCAAAGGTCCTCTTTTTCCCACCCCCATTGTGTGGAGAGTAGAAATTCTCGTCCACAATGGGTACATGACGAGTCTCGATACATTTGGTTTATTTGTGGCTGCCATATTTGTTTATAGCTCTTATATTGAAAATTGCATATTGATGTATTGTAGATTGTATTTTGTGGTGAACTTGGAAGCCTATTGATACAAGGGGGTGTAGTTGAGACAACTAGTTATTCCTAGTTGATTGTGTTACTGTAATGTCCCCATTTCCATATCATGAATAAACAGGTCTTGAAGAACTTTAGTCTATTTTCCCATAACTAAAAGAGCCTTTTTGGGGGAATGTTATTTTATTAATTGTCAAAATAGTGATTTTTATCATAAGGTAATTTTTTAATTAATAAAATATTTTAAAAGTGGTTTTTACCACTAAAGTGCTTAAGTGAATTAAATATTAATTTATTTGTCTTAAAATAATTAATATATTATTCAAAAAATAGATACCAACATGGGAGCTAAAGTGAAGATAAGGAAAAGTGTTTTATCTTCCCAAAGTGGTTCACCCCATTTGAAAAGTTATAAATACATGACGAAGGCTACAATGGAGGGCACGCTGAATTTGATATTTTTGTTCTTCATGCTTGAAGAAGACTATTGGGATGCATGCCCAATAGAGGTCCTCTACTGTTGGTGATTGATCAATCTAAAAGGTGTCTTTTGACACAACATTTGCAAAAGGAAAGCTTGTTTATGCCCTAAGGAGTGGGGTGATTTGCTTTGAAGGGTTTGTGTGCATGTTTTTGAGGGTTTCGTGGTATTTTCCTTCCATCTTGAGTTCATTAATTTATTCTGCTAATTTTGCAAGTGGAGCGAACCACTTGGAGAGCTTGGAGCTAGGGTTTGAAGGCTTCAATTCGACAAAAATTCACCAATTAATTAATCTGATTTAATTTAGTATTTTTCTCATTATCATTGTGAAGTTTTGGACGATTTATGAAGGGTTTTGAAGAAAAAATCAATAATAATTTTCAGAATTATTATTTATTTTTCTAACAGATTTTTGAAGAGTTTATCACTTGCAAAAGGCAAGAATATTTCCTATATTTTTCTGCTATTGTTCAAAGCACTTTGGGAGTGGAGCGAATGACCTAGGAGGGCTAATTTGGCAATTTTCAGGGCAAAACAAGTCGTTGGAATTTTTCTAATATTTTTCAAAGGATCACAACTATTTTTGACAAGGGTTTGAAGAAGATTTTTACTCTGACCAACAGCAAAAATTTTGATATTAAATAGATTTTTCCATCATCTTTTTGTGGCGTTGGAGGTTCAGAAAAAGGGGAAAAAATGTATTAATTTGTGCAAATTTAATTCTGAAATTTTCTAGCATATTTTCAAATTAATTCAGAGCAATTCATTGGCTGAATTTTACACATAAAACCCTCTCTTTTTGGCGCCTGGGGTTTCCTAAATTAAATAAGACTTCCAAAAAAACTAAGACTTCCATCTATGAACATAGGTGATAGCAAAGGTTCAATGCAAATGATATAGGTATGCAAAGGTTTTGAGAATTATTTCTCAATTTAGGGCTTGCTGATTTCATTTCAGATTTAAGGATTTTGGGGAAAACCCCTTTTGCCCTAATTCATCCCATTTGGGGACATTACAGTTAATTTAATTCTGAAATTCTCTAGCATATTTTCAAATTAATTCAGAGCAATTTATTCGCTGAATTTTACACATAAAACCCTCTCTTTTTGGCGCCTAGGGCTTCCTAAATTAAATAAAACTTCCAAAAAAACTAAGACTTCCATCTATGAACATAGGTGAGAGCAAAGGTTCAATGCAAATGATATAGGTATGCAAAGGTTTTGAGAATTATTTCTCAATTTAGGGCTTGCTGATTTCATTTCATATTTAAAGATTTTGGGGAAAACCCCTTTTTCCCTAATTCATCCCATTTGGGGACATTACAATTACCTTGTTAGTACCCCACCTACTTGCATACCTATATCATTTGCATTGAACCTTTGCTATCACCTATGTTCATAGATGAAGTCTTACGCTTGTGGGTGCCTAAGACAACCACCTGATGATGGCAATAGAATGAGAGACGAACCCCTCCTTGGCTTGGTCTCATGGATACACTTGGAGCTTACATGGAGTCTTTTTCTATCTTTTGTGACCTTGCTATGTAAATGAAAAGAAAATGATTTTGGCTGATTTTTATGCCATTTATTTTAATATTATATTGTTGTTCATGTAAACAAAAAGAAAGAATTAAGATGCAATGAGTAGAAGCTCTAATGTTTTTGTTGTCATTAAATAACGGTTGAATAAAGCTGGAAATGAAATGAAATGATTATTTTATGGTTCAAATCAAATTGAAAATATTGCATAGATAATTTCATTCTCTGTGTTTTACAGTTTATTAGAAATTAAATGAAGATCTCATTTCATATCTTTGTATTAAACTAGTTTCGTTAAACCTAAAAAGGGCTAGAAGCACTTGGGCAATTTTTATGTAGGTTAAAGTGTCCCAAATCATCCCAATTTTAATTTTACTGTAAAATATAAATTATCAGGATCCTACCACAATTTATGGTTTAATTTTATATGAATTTTCAAAGTCAGGGTGCTAGAATTAGCTAGATTTATTTTGTAATCCGCTCAATATTCATGCAATTTTTGTGCACGCACAACAAGACATAAAAGTGCCCCAAATAATTTAATATGAAAAATCGCCATTTTTGGGCCCTGATGCCTTTTGTTTTGCAATTTTAGGCCCTACGATTTGTTCGCAGCTATTTTTCGAAGTTTGCATGTTTGTAGGGTAATTGCTAAATTGGCAGGCCTTCGAAAGGTCATTGTCTCTGTTTCATAGGGCAGCTAGCTATTACACCGGTGGTCACCACAGGGTAAATGCCATGGGGGCGGTCAACCCACCCAAAGTTGACCCGTAGTTTTTAAACAAAAATATATATTCTTTTTTTATTATTTTTTATTAAGGCTAATTAGACTATGCACCGTCCTAAAGTTTATCCCTGTGTATTACCATTTGAAACGATACTAATTATAAAGCTAAACATTTTTGTGCAGCTGACCATCGAGACTAGTAGACCTGGAAGCGGGGGAACCCAACAGGGATCCCCCTCAATTTTTCATCATCTTCCAAACAGAAGAAGTTTCAGGATTTGGAACTGCACCGTTCTCAAGATATACTGTTTTTGTCCTGGGGACATCATTTTAAACATTTTCGATGTTGCCAGATTCTTGGAAGCCCCAAGATGGTGGACCCAAAAGGGAACCCCCCTTGTTTTTCTCTCTCATTCCGCATAAACTAAAAATCAAAACTTAAAAATGGGAATGAAAAGTACTTTCTTCTTTGACTTGGATAGCGGCCATTAATGGTTGTTGTGGAGCTTAAAGCTCCCAAAGATATTTTTGGAAATCGTAGGATCCTGGAGCCAGCTAGAGACTTTCCATGAAGATGGGTACAAGCAAAATCAACCCAAGCACACATGCATCGAATAAAATTTACAAAATGAATAAAATAGGAAAAAAACCAAAAGCTTGGAAGACTCCATTAATGGCAGTCGTCCAAGGTTGAAGGAGAAGAGGGATGACCATGGACAAGTCATCCTCCAAAACTCCTTCCCCTTTTCTAGTATATGAGTTTGAAACTTAATAACTAAATTGAAGCATTTATTGCCCTCCATAAGGATTTATAGGGCTTTCTCATCTTTGCCTGAATCTGATGGTCCAGTTAGAAAGGATCCAATGGCTAAGATGGAGTGCTCCATCCTAAGGGAGCTAAGGAATGACACTTTTGACCCCTTTTGAGGTCATATGAAGAGTATGCATCTTCCTTGCTAAGCACTTTTCTAGAAGGAAAATCATCTTGATATTAGATTCAAGTTCCGATTTCAGGGGTGAACCAAGCCTTATGATTGGCCGGAATCACTCAGGGTCCTTAAATAATGTTGAGAGTTTGGACGAATCGTTCGGCCCAGTGGCTGCTCAAACCCACCTTGTGTTAGTCTATAGCATCCATTGTAGACCTTGAGGTTGTGGGGCCCACTAGGTTCGCTTAGAGAGTTGTAGGCTTATTTGAGAGCCTGTAGGCTAATTAAAGTAATTGGAATTGACATGGTAGTGTAGCATCTGTGCGACCACTTGCGCATTGTCACCCATGTCATTTAGACATATGAGTTTACTTTGACGCTTTGCACATCTCATGCCTGAAGATGGCTAACCATTGGGCATTGTACTCGTGTAGAATGTGCTTTATACATTCTCAAAACAAAATGGCCTATTTTTGTGTGGTTTCAGTCATGCGAAATTTTGGGCATAACAATTACAATGAGGGATCGAATAAGGTGATCAATTAATCTTGTATGCAATAGTACCTTTACAATAAGAAACCACAAACCAACATCTAAGTAGACCATTGATGGTAAGTACAGCATAACCAAAACAATGAAATGACGCAATAAAATTTTCAATCAATGATAACACATGCCAAAGGGTCCAACAAGACCATCAACATGGGAGCAAAACTTTGGAACTTCTTAATGGCAAAAATATTTTGTGGAGCAATGTTACTAGTAGAAAAAATACACTAGAAAAATTGAATGGCTCTTAACATTATCAATAAACAGCTAGGTGATATGGGAGCATCCCAATCCGCACAACAGATCCTACATTGTTAGGGATTATTTCCCAATCAATAGCATCTATGGTGTATCCATTTTGGCCAAAAGGGAAGAAATGCAAGGCGTCCTTTCTTCAACCAACTCCAAGTTTGCAAGTTGGAGACAATATTTTGAAGCAAAAGACTAAAATTTACCCTTTGATTAGATAAAAGCCAAATTTTACCCAATGGTCCAAGAGTGAAACCTGGTAGAGAAAGGACAAAAAAGGTGGGTCACATTGATCAAGAGTTAGGCATTTTGCGTCAGAATTTGAAGTGCAATCCACTAAGTTGATGGAAGAGTGAAGAGGGGATGATCGATTGTTCTTCTACATGATGGAAATTGGAAGAGTTGGAGTGAAGGGATGAATAAGATACAATTGAACATCAAACATTTCAATGATAAAATAAAAGTTGGAGGTGAGTAGACACAACCAACTCATCTCCCCATATCTCAACTCATTTGTTTGCAATTGTGAAACTTGAGATTAATTTTCCATGTGCAAAAATTAAGCTAGAAAAGAACCTTTCCACTTGTTCAAAATTGAAGGTTTGAAAAAGGAAGATATATCTTCTCCTAGAACTGTGAAAGCTCAAGACAATTTGGGAAGGGAAAGCTGACTCTTATCCTACCAATATGAAATTTAGAGGTGACTAAAGAAGGAACAATTGACCCTCCCAAGAGTGAGATTTCAAGGCAGTCATAAAAGGACCAGCTCAACCCTTATCCAAACAACACAAAAGTTGAAAGTGACTGGAGAAGGGATGAGCAACTCTTCTTGTGAAATGATGATGGTTTCTAGATGAGAACTAGACTTTTTTGGCTGGATAATTTTCAACTATGAAGGTATACAACGTGTCATTTGATAACATTTGGACTTGTGTCAAGTTTTTGAAATTGACATGCAGCTCAAGTCATCCATCTACATGTAGCCCAAGCTTCAGCTCAACAAGGAAGATATTGTAACAACTTGGCAGCGAATCATTTCATCTTCCCATCCATTGCTTTTCAATTTTCCCTCTACTAATGAACAAGAACCATGAAGATAAATATTTTTGGTCCTAGTTTAAGTTAGGGTCTTTTGGAGTCTTGGGTGTTGCAACTCTTAAACAGGGGCTTTTGAACCCTTGGCTTTTGGATTCACCATCTTCTAGAGTCATGATTGAATAAATCTAGAGAAGAAGAGCGAAGCATACAAGTGAGTGTAGCTTGCAAGAGAGATTGCCAAAAAACCCAAAAGGCAAGCCAAGAGTGTGGTCCAGTATGAGTTTGAAATTAGAGTGTAGAATTTTGGTGTGTTTATGCACTTCTACCAAATGGTTGACATATGTGTTTTCCAGTCAAATCAATGAAGAATATCATATTTTCTGTTATGTGTGTTCCATGTTTACATTTCCAAAGTTTGGCTCTACACACTAAACTGAGTGGTTGATGGTTTCTCACTTGACCCTCAACCACACCATCATTTTGGCATTAGAGCTAAAATTTTCAATAAGTGATACAATTTTTGGTATCTGAGTGAAGGTTTGAAGTCGAATTGAAATATGTGCAAAAGATGAAAAACTTGGAGTTGAAGTGGTTCAAATAGAGGAAGAGAGAGACCACCGTAAGTGGGTGGTGCAGATAATGCAAAGATGTTGAGACATCTATAAGGAAGGTATGGTGCGGTAGAGTTAGCAAAACTAAGACGAGGAAACTACAAAAGTGCAGAGAAGTCGGAGAGTCAGAATACATAAGACCCAAACAGAAGGAAAAATTCAAGTTTGAAAAGCAAAAATGTGCGTGACGAGAAATGTGCTCCTCAAACTAGAGTAAAAAATGTGACTCTTATTCCTAGAAAGGGAGAGAATATAAAGGAAGAGTTCAATGTAGCAGATACGAGGCTTTTTGCCTCTATCGTGGCCACTTTGTCCATCGAATATTTGAATGCCCAAAAGTAGTGGGGTATAAGAAGTGAACCAAGAGCTCATGAAGCTCTCAGAAAATTCTAAGTTCTAACCATCGAAGGGAGAAATGGCTCTTATTGATCCTACGGAAGGAAAAAACTTTGATCTTGCATAGTGTGTTGTTCAAGATAGACGAGAAAGGACCGTGGCAGACATATAAGTTTTGAAATATGAATTATCAATAAGTGATGTGCGAGTTGGGAAGGCCATGGCAGTATGATAGAAATGCAAAGCACAGTATGGACAAGAATAGTTACAATTTCTCTAATAAAAATGGGGGAGAGAGTAGCAAATTAATGTTAGTTTCAAGGTCAACAATGGAGTTTTCCTATGGGATGCTCAGAAATCGGTGCTACTATGTAAGCAAGAGAAGTTTAGAGTGCACAGTGAAACTCCAATAGAAGTGAAACCTCCATTGGGGTTCAATGGATTTGACAATACAGAAGGCAAGTGCAAGAGTTGCTAGACAAAGGAGTGATGAGAAAAAGACATATATTAAAAAAAATCCTTTTGTGAAGTGTCTATGAAGGGATAATTAGAGATCCAAAAAGGATCAAAGATATCTTGGAATGGCATAATCTGTAGAACATTGCAAACGTCCATGGGGATACAATTATTTGATTAGCCATTGAAGTTGCGTCACACTTTAAATGTGTTGCAGAATTTCAGTGTTTAGTAGAGCAGCCATTGGATATGCATTGTGTACCTGTTCAAGCTTGGACCTAGCTTGGGAGGAGATTCATTCCATGTAAAATTTCATAAGACTTCTACTTTATGGTGGTGGAAGATGAAGGTGTGAAGAGCTTGTGGTGCAAGTTTTCACTTTTAACTTCTTTTGTTGTGTGTTTTGGAGCCATATTAGGGTTTTTACAAGAACCCAAAGATTTTAGCCAATCTACACAAATTTTCAATTTTTTTGCTACTGCAACTTGGTGGACTTGTAAAGACCTTGGGGTGCAAATGGAAGCTTCAAACTCTCTTTCTCGCACAAGATATTGCTAAAATAGGCCTTCCTTGTAAAAACTTAACATGTTGATCTTGCCAATTTTTCTAGATCAAATTGCAGATTGGTTCCTTGAAAAAAAATAGGGCGGTGTCACAATTTTGCATTTGTTCTGATTCGGCCATTTAACCTCTTGAAATTTGTTGTCAAAGGTATGACTTTCAGGATAGCAGTTAAAATCGAATAATTTCTGATTTTTCAAAATTTTTAGGTGAATTGAACTAGTAAAAGTACAGATTGCCTGTGCTAAAAATGCTCTCTGAATATGTAATTGGTTTTTATACTGTTCTGAGGTCAAAATAAACCACTATTATGTCCTGCAAATCGCACTTCTGATGGTCAATCATTGGAAGGCCATGAATTTTGCATACAAAATGCTTTATCAACAAACCTATTTTGAATTTGCCTATTTTTTCAAAACTTCACATTCATCTCTGTTTTGATTGCTTTGGGGGTTTAGGGAAGAATTGGAGATCTTTTGCAGGTAACCCTGAAACTCTAATTTTGCTTTAGTTGTACATTATTCAAGGGTAACCTTGTGGAGGTGATAACTTGGTTATAAAAACTCCATTTTTAGCCCTCTTTGCAGCATTGTAAAGGTATCGACAAGCTCTATGCATTGGTGGAAGTTGTTCCAATTTTTCAGTAGGTTTGACTGCATTTTAAGGAACAAAATGTTATGGTTGCAAATGCTGAAATTTTGATAATCAATGAACATAATTATGATGATTCGAAAGAGGATATGATAAATACATTGTCAAAACAAAGGTGGATGTGGTAAATTACTAATGGTAAAGAGAAGACACCTTCTCAAAAACAAAATAAAATGAGTGGTTGGAAAGGGCAGTTGAAGCTTGTGATCTTATCCTTTGACATGTCTTCAATGAGCTACAATGCCATATTAAGCACTTGAAATCTCCCAAGTATATGTGGCATACTTATCTTGAGATGGCATCTAAGAAACAAGAAATTGTTTCAATAGACAACAATAAAAATGACTCTTCAAATGATGTTGAGGCAGAGTTCTCCGATGATGATGGTAATGATTTATATCCTAATAATGATTCATGTTTTGCTCCTTTTAGCAATGATTATGAACAACTCTTTAACTAAGTGAAGAAAAATTCCCAAGAGAGATTTGGTAGCTTTTTTATTCTAGAGACGTCATGGTAGACATGCAAGGCATTGATTGATATATTTCTTCTTGAAACTAAAGGAACAACATGGCTTATTGATAAAGAATGGAAGTGCTAGATTGCCACTGGTTAATTGTGACACAAGTGATTTGATAAATGTGGATATAGATCAAGAGTTTGTTTTCTCTTGTGCTTACAACGGTCCATGACATGATGAAAAGAAACCTAGTTATTTTATCAATGATGATGTCTTTGATGATGATATTCCCTCTACTAAATTGTTCATTTGATCGAGATGCCTCTTCTATTGGTACTATTGATGAATATATTGTCGTGATTCCTCCTCTTCAAAGGGGGATGTTGGATCACTTTTTGATGACAATGACAGAAGGCATCATTGAGGACATAGGAGAGCATTCTTTTTCACATGATTTTGTTACTTCCAATGGTGATAATGATTCTAATGATGATGTTGGTACTGCTAGTGCTACCTATCATGTTGATGATTGATATAATGTTGTTGATGATCCCCATATTGTTACTGATGATAATTTGGTTGATGGTGATACCAGTCATGATCATGATTTGGTTGATGACGATATTGGTCATGTTCATGCCTTGGTTGCTACTTTTGATGTTGGTGAGTTTCAGAAACATACAAAAGGTATTCATTTAAAGTTGCTTCAACAAATGGGTTAATCTCTTCCCCCTCAACTATTGAAGCATACATGTATATAGTTTGTTGGCCCCTTCAAATCCCCCCAAACTACCCAAAATTTGGCTAAAGTTTTGTCGTACTAGAAACATGTCCCCCGTAACAAAACCTCAAAGAAACATATGTCCAATGTGAATATAGTAAATTATCGTTCGAGAGATGTTCCACCAAAAAAATTGTAAGATGCATTATGTATTTCACCTCCGCTTCCTGTACAAAGGGACATTTAAGGCATCTTGGGTGCTCCATGAGGAACATTCAAAGCCCATTGATATGGATGTTGTATTCAATCAATATTTATGCCATATAGCAATAACCATTGATGTTCCTGTTGTCAACCTAGAGTTGCGCCCTAATTCGAAGACGTGCACAAAATGGCCAGTCCTCTATCCGACTGAAACAATGGGATCTTGTCACGAGGATGGGTGCCTCAACGGTGAGAAGAACCTCCAGAGAAGGCTAGTTCCTGTATGATGTATCAATGAGGATCTCTACTCTATGTTGCAGACTACTGTGGAAAAGGGGGCAGGAAACTTAGAGGGGAAATCCTACCTAAAAGTGGGTGATACACCAAAAATTTTGATCCACTCGACTTGGAACCTTGAACACTGAACAAACAAAGGAAAAGGAAGACCTTAGATTTCAATCAATCACTTATGCATAAATATTTCATGAAGAGGTTCAATCCAATGACCCAAAACATGAGGGAAAACGATGGAGAGAGGTCTGATAAAAGACACTTTGCAGCCACCTAACGTCCACTTATAGCTTCAGCAAAAGACATAAAAAACACTTTAACATGCCCTACATAAGGATAATCTAGCATCTAGGTATGAACCAGAATTTGGGAAGGGAGAGAAATCTACCACTTATGCAAATTGTTGAATGAAATATACACTATGCCAACACTTGAAATCTGAAAGTACAGTCCTTCTATTGATCGAAGAGGTTACACAACTCACCAATGGCAGAGTCTGGTCTAACCAAGAGAGAAATTGGATGATTTTTAATCAAGGCTGAAAGCCATTTTATAGAAAATTACAAGAGGCCAAAGATTGGCGTTGGAAATTTGAAGAGAAGGATTCACTTAGGTTAACTCAAGGCTGACTTGGCTTTTCAATAAAATATGTTTTCTTTTGTCTTTGCATGAAGCTTCCTGCACTTGAGGAAGTGAACTTGTCTTTGTTATGAACCGCCTACCTCTCTTTGCATGGAAATCCACGCCAATGTTAATTTTAGAACTCTACGTGCGTTGCTTGATGCCAAATTGGAACGTTTGAAACGCTGAGTTGGTCGTCTGATAAGCTGAGTTGGACGAAGAGATCATTCTCCCTCGCATGGAAAGCTCCTAGTGGATGCGGCGTTTAACAATTAGTCAACTCCAAATCTGGTACAGTCAACTCAACATTCGAATTTGGAACTTTCGTTGACGCCAAGTTGGACCCTCGAATGCGTGCGTTGATCCGGAGACGAGCAGGACTTCAATAAGCAATCAACTGAAGTTTTAACCGGTATTCAAAAATAGCTCCCGCTTGCATGTATTTTACCCTGTTCTGGTCTGCCTGTTCGTGTCTATTTCTGGCAGGATTCTATATTTGGATGTGTTAGTCTATATATAACTTTTCTCAGATATTTTGTTTTCAACCCTCCGTTGGATTATCTATTTTATATCCTCTTTTGCACAGTCAACCTCCATTACTTTCGGATTCCTAATTGTCTCGGCTTAATTCTTCGGCCCTGTTTTCGGACTTTCCTGTGGCAACTTCTGTCGGACAAATTGTCCGCTCGAATTGTTCTGACTGCGGGCTTGATTTCCCTCGGCGTTTTTTCCCTTCGACTTTATCTTCCGCAATATTCCTTCGAACAAAAGTCCGAAGGATACCTTCCTTCTCTTCGGATACTTTACTTTACTTTTTCTTTGTTCGGGCTCCTTTTCATAGTCGGGTTTTCTCCTTTGGTGACTTCTCTCCGAATTTCTTCGAACCTTTTGTCCGAAGGAATACTTTGTTCTTTGCCTTCGTTCTTCGCTCTTTGTTGACCTTTTTTTGTTTTGGACGCTAAGTCACATTTCTCCAAAGGTTCCCTTCTCCTTCTTTGCCGTCGGCATTTCAACTTTTCCGTAGCCTTTGGACCTCTTGCCATCGGCTTTTCCACGGGCCTCTTCCTGTGTCTTACGAATTCCTTCGGACAAAAAGTCCGAAGGTATTCTTTGTGCCTTCACTCTTCGCCCTTCGATATGTGCCCTTCAGAAAAGTGACCGTGGTCCTGTCACCGACCAAGTGCACTCCGCAAGGGCTAGTGGCTCTTGTCTGTGCCTTTTTCGAAAAAACTGTAGGGCACCCGGACTTTTCGCAAAGGTCCCGAATTCGTTCTCTGTACCTTCCTGAAGGGTAGGTGTCCTTCGGGATTGTTGAAAATGATCCTTCCAAAGGGTACCCTGCCCTTCGGGATTTTTGTAATGGACTCTTTCTTTTGGCCTCTTACTTCTGTTTTTCTTCGAAAAAATTGCAATTGGTCTCTTGGCCGATAAAATGACCCTTTGGCAAATTTGTGAACCCTTCAGCATCCTTATGATCCTTTGGGATTTAAACAAGTGCCATTTCATTCAGACCAACAGGCCGAAGCAATTGAATCTTCAGCTAGTGACCCTTCAGACAAAAGTCCGAAGGATTCAAACCCTTTAGAATTTGCCCCTTCAACCACTTGAATAAATCTGTTCTTTCCTTTGGGGAAAAATTGTCAACAGTTCCTTCGCAATAAAATGCTGGAGATTGTACAGCTCAAATCCCAAGTGCAAGCTGGATGGCAGATGACATTTTAAGATAGTGACATGTTTACCCAGCAAATCTTATGATGGTATTTTTTGAAAATAAATACTTAGAAGGTCAAGAAAGTCCAACAGTTCAAAGCTCATGCTGCTCAAGCACCATTGACCTTCGAAATTCATTGCATATAAAATAAGCATTGCCAAGAAGCCATACTTGAGCAAAGGACGATATCCACTATCAAGTCAGTGCAACTGTAACATGCATCACGGTGGTGCTACTTGTGACCTCTTCAAAGAAGAGGACATAATTTGTTGCTTCACAAAATGTTTTTCCACTAGCTTGTTCCACTACAATGACAGTAGCCATGTTCGTTTAAAATGAAAAAATGAGAGGTTCAAAAAAAAGAAAAATAGATTCGAGTGAAATAAAAAATCATAAAACGCACTACAGAACATAATTGGCTGCTTCACAAAATGTTTTTCCACTAGCTTGCTCCGCTACAACAACAGTAGCAATATTCATTAAAAGCGAAGAAAAACAGGTTAAAAAAAAGTAAAATAGATTCGACCAAAATAAAAAAATCAGACCCAAAAACTTATTATTTGTTTCCAAGTATTCAAAAACTAGTAGCCTACAATTAACTATCTTCATATAGAAAGTTTGATAGAGGGCAATACAAATAAAAAATTAAAATCTATTAATGTTGGAAAGAGATTGAGTCAATATTGACCTACACGTTCCGACAAATATGAGTGTTTTATTTATACTGGCAAAAAAAGGAAAAAACATAGTTTTTTTCCACTATAACTACAACCAAACAAACATCATCAGCAATATGCTTTGTGAAGTATCTATCACTACTCATTTCTCACCAAAATTTCCTTGTTTTAAGTTCTGTTTTAGTTTCGATCAGTAATGATTAGTAATTTTGTACACAAGCTAAAGCTGTCTGTATTGTAAAATTTCTATTTTTAACATTTGTCAAAACCTCTAAACTCAAATTTAAGGTTAATCTTGTTATAATTCTCTTTCAATAACTGAAATATATTACAGAAAAAAAAAATGATCTCGAAAGACGCACGCCTTTTTTTCATTTAAGTAACATAGATTTTCCCATCTCAATCACTGCACTGAACACTTAAGTGACACCAACCAAAAATAGGAGTTAAAAAATTATTGCATGACAACAATAAAGCAAAACATGAGAAGTAAGCAAATGCAGAACCACCAAGAACTTTCCAACAGATGCTTCTCTAAAATGGGATCAATATTTTGCACCTACTCATAAATTTTGTCTCTGTGTATTTGTTCGCAGCAGGTTAATTCATAAGAGTCTTTTTGGTACAACTGCATAGTGATATTATTTTCTGACGGTTCGGGTCCCCCTGCTGGACCCATCATCAGGGATAGAAAGAATTAATGCAAACCCCTGAGTGAGAGAGTATATTCAATTTTTAATAAATAGATGCGACAAGACAAGAAGTAGAGAAGGGGGAAGGGAGGGGGAATCAGTCAGCCCACCAAGAGGAAAAAAAGATAAGGAACAAGAAGGGTTAATTAATTTATTGATTAATTACTTGATTAGTTTTGATTAATCATTTTGCTGTATTAAATCACTAATAAATTAATTAATTAATTAATTAGTTAATTATTTAAGTGATCATAAAGCAATATTAAATCAGTATGTGCTTAGTTCAACCTTTTTAAATTCTTAGGCCTTTTTTCAGCTTCAACTGCTTCTCTAACTCTTTTTTTCCCCCTCCAACGACCTTCTAATGCGGGAATATTGGTATCGTTAATACAGATTGGATGTTTTGTTTTATGCTTATGCTCCACTAAAGCTGATTTCTTTATATTGCCTCATTGTAAGGCATAAAGTGTGCTCTTTAATTCATGTTTGAAATGATCAGCCAACCTCGCCAATGTAACAAATACCACAAGTACAAGGTATCTCATAAACACCTTTCTTGAGTATGGGTTTGGTATGGTAGAAGAAAATGCAACAAAAAGGAGGAACCAAACCTGAGAGATGATCATCCTCCTACTTTCCCTGATATTGTTCTGGGTGGGTTTGGTATCGCATATACAAAAAGAAGAGGCATTAGTACAAGTATAGGAAGAAGCAAAAGAAAATGCAATTGAACAATGTCAGGCGACTGACAATGGAGTTTTGAGGTCCTCCCTATCAGTACCAATGTTCATTGGAAAAAACTTTGTGTGTGATAGCCAAAAGGAGACGAAGGGATTAGGTATACAATGAGCATTTCATATTTTTAAATGTCTAAAGGCACCAAGCCCTGTTGGACATGCCACACTATTAGTTTTCATCTCCCTCACACACCAAAAATTGCATGGGGAAAGAAAAAGCCCAAAAGAGAATTCGTTGCCCTACCTTAATCAGATGTTTGGTGGTGGAATTGATGAGGGTACAAGACCCTACCTTTGTGGTGTTAGACAATTCAGAATGAAGGAAATGGAAGTACGGATAAGGTAGACAGCATGGCAGGAGCCTTCAAACGAAAGGATGTGCAGAGTAAAAAGGAAATGGAATGGATACGGGTATCCATCAATAAATATCTCCCACTTGACTCAACTGCCAGCTCAAAAGCGAGAGGCCTCTTCGGCCAAAGATGTCAGGGCATGCACAGGAACCACAAATAACAATCAATCATGAGGGCTAGATAACAGCCCCACAATCCCTATGAATAAGGGGAATAGTACAGCTACACAAATTACAGTACAGCAAGCTAGACGCAACGAAAACCATTGCACAAACATTTAAAGCATATTGTCACCCCGGAATGGTTTTACTGGATGCACAAAAGATTTATGGAAAAGGAAATGGAATAAAACCATTCTGAGGTGACAATATGCAATGGCCTAATATGCTTGGTTCATGCTACATGCAAACCCAGGCCACTAGAATGCAATACATAGCACCACAATGGATCTTGATTGCTAAATGCAACCCCATGCCATCCTTGATATTCAATTTTGAAACAAATATATAGGGATAAAAGCTACCTCAAGCCCAGATTTTCCGAATCATTCTCAACATGAAATCGGTCCTATCAAAAATAAAATAAAAGTTAGATATCTTGGCAACAATTTTAAAAAAAAATACATTGACTAGTCAGAGATACTAAACCTGAATCCAACATTAAGAAAACTAAAAAGCAAGGAAGTTAGACTGATACAAAGCATGGGACAGAATTATGACTTTGAACCTTCGGCTTAGAGATTTCAGTTCCAGGTACAGGGGGCTTGAATGCACTAGCAAACTGTGTGTCCTTCTGCAAAGCTTCGTAGTTACCAAACCCATGTTTATAAACTCCAGACAGTAGAGCGAGGTCTGCTTCTCTTCCCCACCACTCAAAGGGGCTAATTCCATCCTTTAAACTGTCTATGGCATTGTATGCCGCCTCCTGAGTATCCTTAGATGCACACAATCGGAGAACATTTCCAAGGCTATCTAAAAGCATAAGCCTCCTAAGCCACACTGAAGCTAATTTTTCAATTCTGTCCCACACACCAACACGACAGCTGATTTCTGCTCCAACCTCAATGCCCAAATCCTTCGACTTTTCATACAACTTTTCTGCATATAAGCGTTCTTTTTCATCTGCATTTAGTCCACAAATCCGAACAAACTCCCAACAACAATCTGCAATATCCCCAAGACCATGTCGCATCTGCTTCAACATGCTCTGCATAACACTCCTAACTTTCTTAGACCTCCCAAGGCCAAACATTAGCAACCCACGTCGAAGAGCATCACGCTCTTTGGTATTCCAATCCAAATGCCTTCGTAATGGAGCATTTGAAGCACCTGTTGAGTTCTGCATCATATCAGCTGCAAGGCAAAAGTCCACACTAAGATGGGATGCCCTTACATTTTATGGCTGTGGAAAACAATTGCTATCATAGGTTTGACAAAAAAATTGAAAAAAAACAATATTTATTAAAAGATTTCAAAACCAACTTCTGTAACAGATAATTAACGGGCTATAATTGTCCTTTTCTAAGGATGCCTGTTTCAATAATGCTGCATTTACCCTGTAAAATTTTTTGGATATTTAAAGTGGAGTGTTAGCTTTATAGGGCAATCATAATAATATACCCATGGAAAGCATAAACACAGTATTCATATTCCAAAGCTGAAGACCTTGGAATGAACTACAATAATTTTATATAAATAATAAATAATAATTTTGTAAGACTGCAATATTATCACTCTGCTAGGACTTCCCATGCTATTCCATGAGACGAGAGACATTGTCAAGAAAATGACCAAATGCAAGCATAACAGACATTTGTGAATGTATCCAGCAAGCAATTCCAAAAAGAGAAGACTGAACCCATTTTACAAATATTTAAGAAAAGGAGTTACAACCATAGGTGTAGTTATTATACGTATCGAGTTGTTAACAGGTACAGCTCCCCATTATTAAAAAGCCTCGTATGTCTACCAATTAACTTAAAAATAACAAGCGGTATTGTCTACAAATTGTTGGAACAAGAAGAGACAACCACAGCAAAGGTGCATCTATGGCCCTATCACCTTAGTAAGAAACAAAAAAGCATTATAATCGATACATGGATTAATGAATTAGCAGATAACATTCAAAGAAACAACTACTTTTTGAGGATGACTTGTATCCTGGCTATGATCTTAATCGTATTCAGGAGGCTGCATAAAGAGCTACCTTCAAGACTTGTAAAAAATCACTTGAACTTGCAACAGGCCGTACTCATCAAGGCAGTAAAGCCTACGCAATCCAGATACACAATTCACATAGAAAATGAACAACAAAATGTAATACAGTTGTGCATCAGTCCCGTGGAAAAGTGAAAATGAACCAGACAATGGCAAATTCTGGGGCACAGATTGCCTCTTTGATAATCTCTTTGACAACGCCTTCAAAAAATCAGAAGTAGCATTTTAAAGTAACAAAAATAAAATGTAAAATGTAAAAACCTATAACAAAAATAAATTACAATGAATTGTTGATGGCAGGTCAGACCATTAATCACAAAGGCAAAAGAAGGTGATCCCACAAAAGGGTCAAAGAAGGCAAATAACCCTACCTCCCTCCTTCCTCACTCCCTCCCCCACACACACACCGCCTGTATGTCTCTCCCTCCCACACACATACACTCTGCCTCTATCCCTCTCAGAGACAAATTAAGTCACACAAATTAAAAAAAACAGCTAGAGGGAATAAAGAAAGCAGCAATCAGTTACTTGGCATCAAATAGTCTTATGGACCAAGGACATCTCATTGAATTTCAGAAGATGAAGCCTCAAAATCCCCTTGCAGTATACATGTGGCCACCAAGACATGAGAAACACGGGGTTATGGACTTTTTTCAATATCCTCTGATAATGCACTATTTTCCATTTCATTATTACAGAAAAATGACACTGGAGCCAGTCCATTTGGGATGATATTACAACAGTGCTACAATGTCTATTTTCCATTTCATACTCCGCTGTTTGGCTTCACCAACTTTCATAGAGTTCTGCAAGTGATTTTATATGAAATATTCTATCCACTTTGACAGAGTTTTGCAAGAACTATTTCCTAAAACTTGTTCCTTCAGTATATTTGTTTTGTAGATGGGTGAAAAGATGATGCTCCCTTTTCAAACAGACGGGACCTTCCAAAAACACAAACTGCCATGCAAGTTCAATCCTATAACAACATCGTGACTGGAAAGAAAATATGAAATGAAGTTTAAGGATGGACAAATTTTGATAATTAGTTGGAAATAACAAGACCTGAAACATCGTCATTAGAGACTGAAACAACACTTGACATGTGCTTCATTTTCTGTAAAGGCGTGTACACAATCTCCATGCGCATTTCATTCTCCCTTGCAGATTTTGCATTGCTGATTTCATGCATTTCAGTTGATGCAACACCTTTAAGAACAAGGCTTGAAGTACACAGTTCCTGCAAACCACATCAACTTGATAAACAACAGTACGACAATTGATCAAAATCTAGAGATTGTAATATAGCGATGTAAAGCACACCATTACATTCAAGGAAAAAAGTGCACCGATTATTCTTTCAGTAACCAAACATGCTTATCTTAAATTCACAACTAAAACTGAACTCTGTACAGTTCATAAATGTTAAAATTGGAAAGCTCAATATGACCTTTTTTTTTCAATGTCTTGTTTCAAAAGAAACTACTCTAAACTAAACTGAACGTCCATTGGTAGAAGAAAATGCAACAAAAAAGAGGAACCAAACCTGAGAGATGATAATCCTCCTACTTTCCCTGATATTGTTCTGGGTGGGTTTGATATCACATAGACAAAAAGAAGAGGCATCAGTACAAGTATAGGAAGAAGCAAAAGAAAATGCAATTGAACAATGTCAGGCAACTGACAATGGAGTTTTGAGGTCCTCCCTATCAGTACCAATGTTCATTGGAAAATACTTTGTGTGTGATAGCCAAAAGGAGACGAAGGGATTATGTATACAATGAGCATTTCATATTTTTAAATGTCTAAAGGCACCAAGCCCTGTTGGACATGCCACACTATTAGTTTTCATCTCCCTCACACACCAAAAATTGCAAGAAAGGGGAAAGAAAAAGCCCAAAAGAGAATTCGTTGCCCTACCTTAATCAGATGTTTGGTGGTGGAATTGATGAGGGTACAAGACCCTACCTTTGTGGTGTTAGATTTTTCAGAATGAAGGAAATGGAAATACGGATACGGTAGACAGCATGGTAGGAGCCTTCAAACGAAAGGATGCACAGAGTAAAAAGGAAATGGAATGGATACGGGTATCCATCAATAAATATCTCCCACTTGACTCAACTGCCAGCTCAAAAGCGAGAGGCCTCTTCGGCCAAAGATGTCAGGGCATGCACAGGAACCACAAATAACAATCAATCATGAGGGCTAGATAACAGCCCCACAATCCCTATGAATAAGGGGAATAGTGGAAATAAAAAGGTGTATGAAGAAAGGCCAGTTCCATCGAATGTGGATGACCCACCTGTGCAGGAAGACAAGGACTTGTGGGATTGTGAACGAGTCTTGTTATTAAGCCAACTCAAAAAGCTGGACGAAAAGGCAACAGAGAAGGATGAAGAGATTAGATCTTTTCAAGACAAGAAGAATAATCAGGACAAATAAATTAAAACGCTCACTAAAAAGCTAAAAACTAAATAGGGTGAGTTGGCCAAGACTGCTTCTGCAAAATTTGAGATAAAAAACTAAAACTAGAAGTCCAAGGTAAAAAAGCAGGAGGAGGTCTGACTGATGATTTGAAGGAAACAAATACTGTTCTAGATTTGAAGAAAAGGGAGCTAAAGTCATCAACTAGAGAGAAGTTCAATTAGTGGCTGGAGAAATGAAACACTGAGACAACAACTGGTAATTCTGTTGAAGAGAAACTAAATATTGTGGCAGAATTGTCCGGTGGCATGGAACAGCTAAGGATCATAAATGTGGAAGTACAAAAGCAACATGCCAGCACTTCTATTGTGCCAGAGAATGATGATGCACAAATTAAGAAATTACAGTTGCAGGTAATGGAGTCAGAAGGCAGGCTCCAAAGCAAAGAAGAGCAGTTGGCAAAGCAGTTCAAGGAATACAAAAAGATGGTGTTGACTTACGATATTTAGAAGCAACAGTATGAGATATTATAGTCAGGCCATCGGCTGTGCAATTATAAAGAGCACAAAGTTGAACCAGGAGGAGAAAAGTGTTGAGGAGAACAGACAATTGCTCCATAGGGCAGTTTAAATTGGCATACAACTCAGAGATTGCAGGAAGCTTCTAAGTCCGTACTGCCTTTGTCAGAAATATGGCTGGAATAGAAACATCTATCCCTTGGCACTTAAATTTCTTATTTTAGATAACTATCTCAAGCCTTTAAAAAAGCAGGTTTGAGAAAGTGAAGGGGCAAATGTAAATTACTGTGTGAATTCTATCTTGTTGAGATACTGGATTCCATAATCTATACTTTCAACCCCAACATGTGGATTGGAGATGTCAAGGGCAATTGAAATTGTCATACAACTCAGAGATTGCAGGAAGCCTCCAAGTCCATAATGCCTTTTTCAGAAAGATGATTGGAATAACAACTTCTCTCCCTTGGTACTAAATTTATTGTTTTAGATAACTCTCCAGGCTCCACAAAAGCAGATTTGCGAAAGTGATGGGGCAAATGTTAATTTACCCTCTGAATTCTATCTTTTTAGGATGCTAGATCCCATAACCTTTACTCGTAACCCAAACATGTGGGTTGGAGATGTAAATTTGGAAGCCTATTACTCTGTTCTTGCCAAAGAATAAGGAGGGCTCATCAAAGAAGGGCCTATGAGGAAATGGAGATAAAACCCACCCAGATTATAGACACTAAGATAAGATTTTAAAAACACAATACGAATGGTTAAAAGTTTGTGATGTCCCTTTTTCAAAAAATAAAAAAACATTATTATTAAAATAAAAAATATTTTTAAATACTTTAAATAAAAATAATAATATGCCTTAATTGCCAAAAGTGAATATGCCGGCAACTCCTTTCTATTTTTGACTTAAGAAGGGGACCTTTCAGGGTCATGGGGACTTTTAAGAGGAGTTTCTTTTGAAGGGTATGTTATGTTTATGAATTGAACTCACAAATTTAAGCACAATTTGCTTGACTTCATCCACTGAAGACGAAAACCTTCAAGGAAACGCTGAAGGATGAAAACCCTTACCTATCAGCTGGGCAGCCTTAAATCAGAAGTTGTATCAGGCATCATTGGTAATTTTGAGGTGTGTAAACACCGATTTTAGCGAAGCAAAAGGAGCTTCAAGGAGTGTGGTGAGCAGGTTTGGAGGGTTAACAAGTCGGTTGAGAAGCCCTAGAAGGGCAGCGAACCCCATCTTGGGGTTGGACGTGGCACTTCCAAGGCTGATTTCAAGCCTAATTGTTGTTTGAAGGCAACAAAGCATTTTCGGTATATTTAATAATATTTTTCCAGCCATATAATTGGGCTCAAAATCAGATTTGAATGGACAATGATGGGCTGTAATATTTCTTAATTTTGGTAATTGTTTGAAGAATTAAATATTGTTTTCGTGCCCTAAATTGGCACTTTCAAAGTTCTGCATTTTTCATGTGCTTAGGGTTTGAAAATAAATTCAGAAATTTGTATGTATTGTTAGGGTTTGTTGGGAAACCCCTTTGGTTCTAATTTTGCCCTAAAGGGGACATTACAAAGTTGCATCAATAAATGGGGTAATCAAGCTCATCAAAGAATAGGTAGTAAAGATGCATTCAATATATGCAGAACAAACAAAGCACTAGTGTTAACAAATGAATGCTCAGAGAATGAAGAGAAAATGCAAGTATGCGGCACACTTCCTCACTTGTGTGACTATCTTTTTATTAATCGCAAAGTGGTTACATGAGTTGGGAGGTTTCATAACCGTCCATTAGTTAGTCATTAACTAATAGCTAATTATAACTTTAACACGCTCCCTTAATTACTAAACCGGACACTATTCCAAGTTTGTCCCGGAATTTTACAAACACAATGGGACCAAAGAGTTTAATCATTACATTTATAGACCATTCTAAAGATATCAACATGAAATCCACAATCCTCTTGACATTTTGTTGTTGTCCAATGTAAGATCTTTGGTGTAGACAAAAAACCGAAAAGGATAGCCAACAACAAAACAAAGATCCAACCATGTGGACATAAGATGTAGCAAGATGTCCACCAATTCGTTGTAGGGTGATTTATTGACTGGTGATGAATCATCTTTGATTGATAACTTCAGCCCAATCTCCATAGTTCTTAATCTAGAATCCAGGAGAAGTTGTTGAATCAAAGTATAACAAGCTTGTGGACCCTGGTTAAGACTACACGGGGACTTAACTATCCTACAAACCGATTGATCACAACCAACTTGCAAACCGTCAAGAAGCACCTTGAAGGTCTACTTGTCAAAATGTCTGCTCAAGAAACCAAACTAAGTTGTTGTGGAGAGAAGAAACTAAAATGTAATAATTTGCAATAGGAGTAAAAACCAACTCCTTGGTGATAGTGGGAGTAAAATCCAACTCCACAATATGAGAAGAAACCATCTCCTCATCTACTCCCTCCTACTGTGAAAATCCATTTACAACAAGATGAATTAATACTTGTGACTTTGGCATATCATCCGAGTGCACAACACCATGTGCACAGAATTGAGATTCAGGAATGGCATCCTCCTACACGTCCTTTATAGTGAATATTCCTTCCACCATTAGTGCATGTAAGTTGACTAGATCAAGGTCAACAAGCCTATAAGAAATGTCATCTTTCTACACATCCAACATGGTGGAGTCTCCCTCCACACGTGCACGTATGTTGACTGTGGCTGGGTCAAAAAGCTTATACAAACCACCTTGCCCAATGCCTAGGCAAACCACTATGTCATGTTTGTCATCAAACACAATACACTATTTTCCAGATAAATGTACGGCAAAGTTGGGATTCTTTGTTATCTGACTAACAAATAAGTTTTTTTTATTCATGTTAGGAACATGCCTAACATTCCTTATTGTGATCTTTTTAGCATTATTCAATACTATGCTAATATCTCTTATCCCCTCTATTGCACATGATTGTTCATCAATTAATAAAATTGAATCAGAAAGATTTGTACTTGTAGTAAATTTGACATAATAGTCCCTACAACATGTAAAATGTCGAGATGTGTTCGAATCAACGAACCAACTGGTAGTACCATGTGTCTAAGTATAATGCCACAAGGGCATGGTCGTCTTCAAAATCCCATCCTTCATCGGTTGTTGCCACATTTGATGCTTGATTGTTTTCTTGGTAAAGTGCGTATTGTCGCTTCCAGCAATCCTTTTTGAGATGCCCAACATTATGACAGTAAAAACACTTTCCCTGATATTTAGAAGTTGAATCAACAGAGATACGTTGCAACTCTCTTTTGACTGAGCAACTAATACACTCTCTACTTGTCCAACACTGGAATCATTGTATATCTGCGTTCTTTTTACAACAAATAAGTACTAACCTGATCAAACATTAGACTATTACTTTCCATCATCTGGGATAAAGCCTCCACGAAATATTCATAGGAGGATGGTAAACTATTCAGAACTAGTGCCACCATATCATCATCATCCACCTTATTGTTGATGGTTAATAGTTGGTCTCAGAGAGCTTTCATCCAAAGTAGGTGTTCTGACAAACACTCATCATGTGACATCTTTGTGAAAATAAACAGTTGTTTTATGTACAAAACTCAGCTTTTCGCTAAGGTTGGGTACTTATTCTGCAAACTAGTCCACAACACACTTGCCATGGTGGCATTCTGGACCTCAAAAATCATGTCATGTGACAGATAACTTCAATAATAGCAAGGCGTCCTTATGACGTTTGTCATAATCTGTAAAGTTTGTAACGAGTCATGCTTTAGTGCCAGTAATGAGTTGGCACAATCACGATATTCCGCGATTGTCAAAATTTTATGACTCCACACATTACAGTTATGGCCAGTTAACTTCTACAATTATTGCAGAACTTAGTATTGTATATATTAGCCATTTTATACTCGAAAAACAATATAACAGGGAAAGTACAGTTTCAACCCGAAATTTAATGCAACAAGAAAAGTATGGTTTTCTAACCCAAAAATCTATGCAACTATAATTTTCTGATCCGAGTGACCTGGAAATCAATGCAACTACACTTTTCTGATCTGAAATTTAAATCAGTTGTTTGACGGACCCGAAAATAAATGTAACAAAATAAAAGTATGATTTTTCAACGAAGAAATATAGATGGTTTGGTACAATTTTCAGAATTTGCTTACAAGGAATTTCAAAGATCAAAGACTTATCACTTACAATTTGTGCCTTAACGACAACTTTCCCTGCATGCAAATTGATGGTTATCTCTCCATGTTCTATATCTGTTTGTTATTCGTTTTCCATGGTTATCTCTACCTATTCGCTTTCCTTCTTCCTTTTGTCGTTTTGGGTTTGTTCACTATACATTTTTCCTTCTTCCTGTGACTGATTCTCATTTTCTTTCAACATTTCTCTAGCTTCTGCTTTGCACACAAATTTGTGCATGTAATGTTTTTCCTTTTGGCCTGCCCTCCCTTTCCCACATTTTGCCTACTTCGTTCTACCACGATCAAGCAAACTCGTGTTTCAAACTCGTATTTTTCCACAGTCTATCTTTACGTTATGACTTCCTAATTGCTTTTGTGCTCAAACGTTGTCTTTGTGTCACAATTATGGTTTGTGTTGTGTCGACTTACTTCCATCGATTCAACACTTCTTTTTTGTTGACGTTGTGCCCTAGCAACTGTTGTTCACATTGTTGTGACTAGTTTTATCTTCCTCTGCAACCTCTTCATGTCGTTTGTACTCTACTCAAGGGGCTTCCTCGAATGTCATTAATTTGTTGTTGTTTGTACCCGTCTAACCAGGGCTTCCTTGAACAATGGCTCTGATACCCATGTTAGCAAATGAATGCTGAAATAATGAAGATAAAATGGAAGCGTCACACTCAATCACTTGTGTGACCGTCTTTTTATTAATCACAAAGTGGTTACATCAGTTGGGAGCTTTAACAACTATTAGCAGCTACAGAATGGTACAATTGAGTTTAGAGAGGCGCAGAAAAGAGAGCCCTACTATCCAGTCAACTATAGAGCTGCAAAGTATATAACATGGAAATTTTTGGGGCTCATCAGGTAATTTTGAATCAAATGGATCGGTCCTAAATATCAGCCCTCAATTATGTGGGAAATTTTTCCAAGTCCAGATTCTACAGCACAAAATCCTATTGAGGGAAGAGCTGATGAGCAGGCCAAGTGAAAGAAGCTGCAGAATAGGCAAGGATCTTATCCACCTGGGGATGAGCCACACTCATACCCTAGGAACCTCACAAGAATTCTGCAGACAGCTGGATCCATAGGAGTGACGAGTCCCTCTTTGTGGATTTATATCCTGACTTATTTGTGCTTTGCTTAAGACTTTACCATGCTACTTTAATTAGTTTTTGATATGTTTATAGTGATCATGATAAATTTGGTAGACCTAAACTCTATGGGCATGCAATACCTACTTTTGGCCAAGGACTTTGATGGTATATCGTGTTGGTATTGAAATTCCATATTTTGGACTTCATTTGTTTTACCTAATCCTTTCATTTACTTGTGCTTAAACTGAAAGAATGAGTACATTTTGGGGAATAGGATGCACCTCTGATCTTAATGTTGCAAGTGAAAGATTGCCTTTCATTTACAGGTTTCCAAAGTTGATGTTTTTTGCAGATTTCTTTACCTGCATCCCATGCAAGTAAGGAATGTCCTTACATACACTTGTAGTTGAGGCCTGAGCCAGTTCTATATATTCTGAATATTCTATGTGCATTCCATACTATGTTAGATCAATTCCAGTATGAAAGGATAGTTGCATGTGATCTGGGAAGTTACAGTTCTATGATTTTCTCATTTTCCAATCTTTCCATGCATGCAGTGTAATAGAAAGAAGATGAAATGCTAGATCATCCTTCCTTGTTGCAGTGCTTTTCCAGTCAGCAATCTTTGTCATTATTTTCTAATGTTATCTTTGGAAATTCTTTTGTGATAAGTGTCATGTTTTAATGTAAAAAACTCAATTGTAATTTAAAGACAAACTAACAATATGTTGACATCTTTATCTTAAGTCTCCACTTAGACAAACATTTTGTAATAAAGTTACCAAAGGGATTGTTAGTTGGCAGTTCAAACTGCTTGTAGTTAGTTGCCTTTCCTCTCATTATATGTTGTAATTGTTGCAAGAGGAAAGGAGTTAGTTAGACATTGTTGGAAACTATTATTCTGCAACACTTTTTAATATCAATCAATAACGGCAGTGTTTCTCCAATCGTGTGAATTGTAAAGAAGAGTGAGTGACCTCTTCAAGTAGCCTTGGTAATTTCCGAACTGTTGGGAGGTAAAGCACCATCGCCAGCACAAGAGGAAGCTCAGGCCCTTTATTAGTCAGTCAGACTCATTTCTGCCATTTATTTTCATGTATTTTTGCTTAGTATATTTTTCAGAATATTAGATTTAATTTATAATTTGCTCCTAGATAAGTAGAATTGGAGCTGTATACTGCACATGTACTTCAAATTCTAAGGACCGACCCTTGTTTTGACAAATAGAAAGAACTCATCAGCTACAATGTCACACATTACTTCATCTTGATAATTTCTAACGTGAAAATTTATCTTGCACTGCTCGATCACCACCACTTGACCTTTTTGCAACTATGTAACCTTATACAGATTCGGGTGTGGGGTACATTCCAAACCCAACTTCCGCAACAACTTTGTAGAAACCAAATTATCAGTAGTAAAACCATCAATAATCAGCTTACAAAACTTACCTCCAGCATTACACTTAGATTTAAAAATACTCTTCCTTTAGCTTCAATGGCACTATGCAACATCAAATTCTTTCCTTCCTCAATTTCAGCTAGGAGATTCTTTTCTTTGTCTAACTATTCATCAGTGTTTGCCTGAGCTACATGAGCTCTTGCCCCACTTATTCTAGTTTCCTTCTCTTCCCGCATATTCATTTTCCCAATGGCCATGTTCGCCACATCTAAAACAAATTCTTTCAGATCTTCTACCGCAACTTCTTCCTCTGCATCCTCTTCCTCCATGAGAATAAGCCACCTCTATAACTGTTGTGAGAAGCTCAATTCTATTCAATATTCTTGTCTTCCAGGCTCTTTCCCTTTACCAACAAATTTCGTTTCACCTCCCTTCTCTCTTCATCTTACACTTTTTTGTCTTCCTGACAACGTCTCTTCTGCCAACAAATCCATCCTGTATCCTTCTTTTACAAAATGTAGCTCAAGAACTCATCTTGAGTACAAATCCTAAGTTCATTTACATACCTGCCAATTTTCTCTTCATTTCCTCTTTTTGACTAGATCTGATTGGTCAACTTGTTAAACTCCTCTATGTAATCTTTTACACTAAAATCCTTTTGCTTTAAATTCTGCAACCACTTTAGCAAACTCAAATGATTACCAAAAGGTACATAATTTCTCTAATCTTACAAAACCATCCTATTCCAGGATTTTATTTTCTCTTTTCCCATTCTAATTCTTTTTTAACTACACCTTTTTCCACCAAAGAGCATGACCCTTCTAACTCCAAGGATTCAACCTTCCAAAAATAGTTTGGGTTTAAATCATTTGCATACCTCTTGTTTTGGATATAGCTTTGCAGATCTCTTATCAAAGCCCATATTCTTCTTCAAACTTTCTTGGCTCAACTTCGAGTTGTTCCTCAACATCGCCATTTTTACTCATCTTCATAGCAGCACCTCTTCGATGATCTGCTTCATGGAATCCAATCTAATAAATATCCCTTTTTTTATATTTTATCAAAGTTCTGATTTTTTTGTAATTTCTCTGAATATCAATTGCTGATATAAACCCTAAATAATAATAAATCCCTAAAATATACAAAACTGAAAATACCCATCTGCAGTTTTTAGTCAACTATGTTGAATATGAATTTATTAATCAAACCCTAACTTGAAATTGCATAGAAAACATGATAACTGAATTTTTACTAAAACCCTAGCTGAATGAGGAAGTCTGGAAGTACGGCACCCTGTTGGAAGGTACGACAGATTCCTAACAATAATGGCGCCCAAGTTGGAAGTGTACTACAAGTGGCACAACAGACTGTAATTGCAAGTACAACAGTGAATAGTGATGTTGTGAATAGTGACATGAATAGTAATGTCATAAATAGTGACACTGTGAATAGTGGCGTCAAGCTGAAATGTCAGTACAAGAGGATATTTTCATTATTTTTTGAACTATTGCAGCCCCATACACAGCCATATATCAGCCTTTTTGTACCTGTGCGATGGATTTCCTCTAAATCTAAAAGCTTTGGTGTAATCCTTGAATGGAATTACCAAATGGGTTTGAGGGTTTTCGTCTCCAAGTCTGTGCACATGAGGGTTTTCATCCTCTGTGCAAAATATTGGAGTTGTCCCAAATTTGCAAAACAAGGGTTTTGTAAAAGTGTTCAAATGAATGAAAAATTGACCCTTCACTTTTTTCAATCAATTTTTTTAATAAGCTCTTTTTCATAGGATCCTAAAAATAATTAATATTACTTTTAATTGAATATTCACTTTTTTTCATCCTTTTAATTATTAATTACCTTTTTGGCCATGTATCCAATATTTGTTTTATGGCCCCATTAAATAATACTACACTAAGTGTCAATTTTTTTCTTTTTTCCAAGTTATAACTTAAAGTACTTTTTTGGACAACTTAATGAATTATTATAACATTATTTTTCTTTATTAATCCCCCTAACCCATGGGAAAGAAAAATAGGCTTCAGGTCCTTCAATTTAATTAATTCTGAAAAGGGGACATTATAATCCGCCCTTCCTGGAATTGCTTGCCCTCAAGCAATTGCAAACTGGGATGCTCAAGAATCTTTGCACCCTCCCAAGTAGCATCTTCCGTTGGTGGATCCTTTCAACATACCAGATATTAAGTGATGGTTCTACTCCTTAGCCTATTTTCTCTGTTATCCAGAATGGCTTCAAGAACCAATATCAGTTTGCCTACATCATCCAAAGGAGGCAACTCAATGGAAGGAATGATATGTTGCCCCAATGCCCTTTTGAAACATGATACATGGAAAACATTATGTATTATGTTGTGCTATGACAACTCAAACTCATAGCTAACCTCCCCAATCCTCCTCATGACTTTGTATAGCCCATAAAAACAGGGTTTGAGCTTCTCAACTCCACTCTTCTTGATAGAAGACTGCCTATATGGCTACAACCTCAAGAAAACCATGTCTCCCACCTTAAAACTCCTCTCTGTACGATGTTGGTCCGCATATACTTCTGCTGATTTTGAGTATGTTGGAGGTTTTCTTTCAATATACCCAGTATGTCCTAGCCTTGTGCAACCAAGTCTCTGGCTCCTAACCCCTATTATTAGCAATAACCAAATCCACAAAAGAAAAAGCATCATAACCATATAAAGCTCAAAAAGGTGACATACCAATGGACATGTGATATGTGGTATTGTAACAATGCTCTCCCATGTAGAACCATTTGACCCAAGTTGATTGCTGCCCTACCACATAATTTCTCAAGTAACCCTCAATACATTTATTAACAATTTCAGTTTGTCCATCCGTTTGAGGGTGATAACCTAAGTCACTGCATTCGCCGCATCTCAAGGTATAAGTTCAAGAGTTCGCCGAACCTAAAAAATTCGAATAAATCCTTTGAAATTCGTCCAAAAATTCACCACAAATTTCTAAGATGAATTTAATTTAAAAAACCTTGACAATCGTTGAAATTCAACTGCAATTCGTTGAAATTTGTTTTTTAAGGTTATGTTTTAATATATACTTGTTTTGTCTCCCATCACCACGATTTGTGTCTACTCTTTATTTATTTTGTCATTACTTCACTTCCAAGGTTCGACATTCTTCCATGGAGATCCTGCAACCTGCGTGACACATCCAATGTGCAGTTGCAATCTTCCACGACAACATCAACACTACCAATGCCAACTACCAAGTAAGTGCCAACTCCAACTCTGAATCAATGCCTGCCATTAAATTTTCTAAGGTCTTCAACGTTAAATTTTGGTTTCACTTTGTTCGTTATCATGAGGCATTCGTATTTTGAGATTTATTAAGTTATTCCTGACATGCCCATTTAATATGTTAAAAAAAAAAAATCTTTCTATATATTTCAGTTTTTGCAATTTCAATGCATTGGTTCAAATATATTTCAATTTATAAGTTATATTAAATAACGAGTTATATATAAAATATTGCATAAGTTATATTATCACGTCTACAATCTATTGCCAACTTTAATCACGAATTTTATCTCACATTTAAGTATATTTTAAAAAATTAGTATATTTCTATTAGCCAAATTTAATCACGAATTTTACCTCAATTTTTTTAGTTCCAATTTTTTTCCTCGACAAATTAGAACACAAATTCAAATGCAGTGACTATGGTGATAACTGGTACTTAGAGTTAATGTTGTCCCTACCAAATGAAAGAGTTCTTACAAAAACAAACTAAGGAACTCGCTGTCCCTGTCCCTCACAATGTTCTTAGGCAAACCATGAACCCTGAATACTTCTCTAAAAAACAAATCAACAATCTGAGGAGCCTTAAACTCAGTAGGAATAACAAATAAATGAGCATACTTGGTGAGTCTATCAACCACCACAAATACAACTCTTACCTTGAACCTTGTTAAATCTTATGATAAAATCCATAGAAATACTCTCCCATTTTTTATTCGAAATAGGCAAGGGCTGCAATAGACCTGTTGGAAAAACATGCTCTATTTTATTCTGTTGGCAAGTAACACATTCTCTAATATATTGGAGGACTTCTCCCTTGAGCCCTCTCTAAAAGAATTTGTCCCTTATCTATTTGTAAGTCTTGAAATACCCTGGGTGACAAGCCAAGGGTGTATCATGGACAGCCCTCAAGACTTTGCTTTTAATTTTTTATTCAGGGAATAATAGATCGTATCCTTGTAGAGGATGAAGTCATTAATTCCCTTGTACCTATCACCCTGTAACTTGCCTTCAAGGATCTCATTAGTGAAGTCATTTTTAGCATACTTTGCTATTATTAACCCTTTCCAATCCACAGAGAACTTAGACATAAAACATAAAAAGGCTTTCTAGATAAAGCATCAACTACCACATTATTTTTACCTTTTAGATATTCTATATCAAAATCATAAACTTGAAGCCTACTCACCCACTTTTGTTGTCTATCATTTAAGTCCTTTTGGTTGAGAAAAAACTTCAAAATGTTGTAATCAATCTTGACCACAAATCTGCCACATACCAAATATTGTCGAAATTTTTCTAAAGCATGCATGATTGCCAACATCTCCTTATCATAAAGAACAAATGTGTTCTGTATCTTTTAATTTATGACTTTCAAAGTCAATGGGATGCCCCTTTTGCATTAAAACAGCCTTTATTCCTTCCCCTGATACATCACACTCTAATACAAATGGAATAGAGAAATCCCAAACAGCGAGTATTGGACAAGAACTCATTACCTCTTTGAGCTTTTCAAATGTGATGTGAGTTGATTCGGACCAACAAAAAACTCATTTCTTAGTTAGTTCGGTCAAAAGGACAAGTTGTGAAAATCCTTTCACAAATCTCCTATAATAACTGCAAAGTCCCAAGAAACCCTTCAACTGTGTCAAAATGGTGGGTGGTGGCCAATCTATTATTGCTTGACATTTTTCTTGATCAACTTGTAATCCTTGGGCATTAATGACATATCTCAAGTATAAAATCTTGGTCATACCAAATTCACACTTAGACCCTTTTGCAAAAAGGGTTTGTTGTCCAAGAATTCCAGTGTTGTATCCAAGTGTTCCAAGTGTTTTTCCCACGTTTTATTGTATACCAAAATATCATCAAAGAACACTAAAACTTCCTCAATTGCTCCCTAAAAATATGGTTCATACATGATTGAAAAGTAACTGGAACATTGGTTAAACCAAAAGGCATAACCAAGAATTTAAAATGTCCAAAATGACATCGAAAAGTAGTTTTGTGTACATCCTCATCTCTTACCTTGATTTGGTGATACCCAGATCTCAAATTAATTTTAGAGAAGTATACTGCTCCATGCAATTCATCTATCAACTCGTTCATCCTGAGTATTGGGTACTTGTTTTTTATAGTCTTCTTGTTCAAAGCACGGTAATCAATGCACATCCTCATAGTTCCATCTTTATTTACCAAAACTACAGATGAAGCAAAGGGACTAGAACTAGGTCGTATGTGTCCCATTTCTAGTAACTACTTAATTGCTTTTTCAATCTCTTCTTTGAAGGCTCTACGATGGCAGTAAGGAGTAGTCATAACAGATTTAAAACTTGTTTCCAACTCTATAATATGCTGAAATCCTCTATCAAAAGGCAATCATGGAGGTAAATTGTTGAATATACTACCATACCTGTCCAAAATAGACTGAATATCTATATGGTAAGATCTCTCATCATTGGCAATATAGCAATGGGCTGCCCATTCCACTTGTCCTTTACGCAATGCTCTTTCCATGCTCTTAGTTGTAACTGTTGTAAGAGCTCCATCAGCCATGCCATGAAGCACAACCTCTTTACCTTCCGATTTAATTTTCAACTCCATGGTTTGGTAGTTTCGTGTGAATTCCCCAAGGGAATGTAGCCATTGAATCCCTAAAACCAAATTTGTTTCCCCTATCCCTGCTACATAGAAATCATCAAAAACTTTGTACTTACCAAGAGACATATCCAATCCCTTAACTCTCTTGGTGCATGGAATAGTCAATCCATCCACTACAATAACATTAAATCCCTGGATGTCCTTAGTTGGCAGCCCTCTCTGTGTTACCAAACTCTCATCAATGAAGTTGTGGGTTGCCCCATGATCAATTAAAATTGTTACCTTACGTCCTTTCAACACTCCATGGACTCTAAATGGATGATACTTGGGTACACCTGAAAGTGTAGCAAAGGTACTACTAGAAGTCTTCTCTTTTGTAGCTTCTGCTTCTAGTTCTTCCTATTGCATTAATTCTTGTTCCTCTACTTCCACCTCATCATCGGAGATCACCTCAATGTAATGCACCTGACCTTTTGTAAGACACATATGCCCTGGTTTCCAAGGCTCTTTGCATGTGAAGTAAAGTCTCTTTCTTCGGAGTTCATTTCTAGTTTCAATTTCCTTGATTGTTTTAGATAACTCCCTTTGTTGGAAACCTTGTTGTAATGGTTTCTTATGCTGCTCAAAAGAAGTTATTTTTGGCTGCCCATGATTATTTGTTCTTGGCTGCCCATAAGAAGCTGATTTACGCTGCCCATAGGGTGTTGATCTTTGCTGTCCTGTAAGTTGAAATCTTCCTCTAGGGGCTGAAGTTTCAAGATCCAAAGTCTTTTTGATGGCTTCTTGTAAAGAGATAGGGCTAAAAGCCTTCACTAAGCCTCTACGTGATTCGGCTAGACCCTCAATGAACAAAACCACAAGCCTCCTTTCTATCACATCAGGGACCATAATTGAGAGCTTCTAAAAATCAACAACATAGTCATCTACTAAATTGGCTTGTTTGAATTGAGCTAACTCCCGAAAATGGATTTCCAGATCAACTCCATCAAATCTCTCTATCACCCTGGTACTGAACTCCACGTATAAGTGTATGTGATTGTACCTCTGTGTGATCAACCCATGGTACCACCACTCATGTGCTACAGCTTCAAGATGAAAGGTGATAAATTTGATGGCTTTATCTTCCATCATTGGCCTCAATGATAAGAAGGCATCCAACTTTTGTACCCAGGAGCGTGATGTACACTTACGGGATCCATCATATGTAGAAAGTGTTAACTTCCCTAATGCCTATTGGAGGTCCCTTTGATTTGTTTGTGGCCTTGTTTCAGCTCTTTGACCACCTCTATTTTTCTTTAAATTTATAAAATTAGTGAGAGAGATAGCCTCCTTAATTTCACCTAATAGAACCGTGTATTCTTCATAGCTGACAGCAATTTCATCCATTACAGATGGCTGAATTTTCACCTCTGGAACAACTACTTCCTCCCTACAAAGGAAAGTTGGTTGGACAGGTCTAGCAAAGGAGTCAATCGTTGTCCTTTAAGTGTGTTGGTTATTGTTCATCCCTAAAGAACTTCTTTCACTAGTTTGAGCTCTTTGCGAATTCGTATTATGCATGATGTGGCCTAATTGAGCCATCATATCTGCTAAACACTCTTGTCCTTGCACAAGTCTATCAAAGCAAACATCATCTGGATCTCTGTTACCCATAGCTACCTTTTCTTTTCCTGTAACAAGTTCTAGATCTTGTTGCCCTAACCCTTTGGTTGTTTTGGCAACCCTTTGGTTGTTTTGGCCCCTTTTTCCTATCTTTGGTAAACCCTGACTTCTGTCACTATCTTGCATGAAGTTGAAGCTGAAAATTATTTATTCCCACAAGCTGGGAAGAAAATTGACTCTGATACCACTGAAATAACCCTTTTTATATTTTATCAAAGTTCTAATTTTTCTGTAATTTCTCTGAATATCAATGTTGATATAAACCCTAAATAATAATAAATCACTGAAATATGCAAAATTGAAAATATCGAATTGCAACTTTTATTCAAATATGTTGACTTTAAATTTATTACATCAAACTCTAGCCTAAAACTGCATATAAAGCATGAAAACTAAATTTTTACTAAAACCCTAGCTGAAAGAGGAAGTCTGGAAGTACGACACCCTACTAGAAGGTATGGCAAATTCCTAGCAACAATAATAAACCCTTGTGAGTCTGATGTCAACAAAATTTACCCTAAAAATAATGATGCCAAGGCTGAAAATGTATTGCAGGTGGTACAACATACTATAATTGCAAGTACAGTAGTGAATACTGATGTGAATAATGACATCGTGTATGATGACGTGAATAGTGACATGAATAGTAATGTCGTGAATAGTGCAAAATAGTGATGTCAAGCTGAAATGTCACTACGAAAAGATATTTTCATAATTTTCTAAACTATAGCAACCCCATACACAGTCATAAATCAGTATTTTTGAACGTGTGATAGATTTCCTCTGAATCTGAAAGCTCTGATGTAATACCTGAATGGAATTACCAAATGGGTTTGAGGGTTTTCGTCCCCAAAACTGTGCACATGAGGGTTTTCGTCCCCAAAACTGTGCACATGAGGGTTTTCGTCCTCTGTGTAAAATATTGAAGCTGCAGCCCCAAATTTGCAAAACAAAAGTTTTGTAAAAGTGTTTGAATGAATGAATGATTGACCCTTCACTTTGTCCAATCAATTATTTTAATAAACTCTTTTCATCCAAAACCGTATACTAATTAATATTACTTTAATTGAATATTCGCCTTTTTCTATCCTTATAATTATTAATTACCTTTTTGGTCATGTATCCAATATTTGTTTTTTGGCCCCATTCAATAATAATACACTAAATGAAATTTTTTTCTTTTTTTGAGTTATAACTTAAAGTACATTTTTGGACAACTTAATGAATTATTATAACATTGTTTCCTTTTTTTAATTCCCCTTAACCCACATAAAAAAAAAATAGCCTTTGGGTCCTTCGATTTAATTAATTTGGAAAAGGGGGCATTACAATCTATCTTGCATAGCTCCCATCATCTTTGCAAGTTCATCAACTCGTGATGGCTGACAACCTCTATCTCTTCCCAAATGTATTCCTCTGGATGCCATATTTCTCACTTCTCTTCAACAAACTCAACTTTTGCCATGATACCAAGAAAAATATCACTCTTGTGAAAATATTAGCTCTAATACCAAATATAATGGCATGGTGGAGGGTCAAATGAACATCCATCAACCACTCAGCCAAGTGAGAGTGCACAGACACAATATGGAAATGAAAAAACACACAAAAAAATCTTTATTGATTTTACAAAATGTATACACAACTAGCCGAGATAAATCACACTCCAAACTTGGATCACAACTCAAAACTTCATTACATCAACTCTCTTAGCAAAACTAAAATACACGCCACGCATCTAGGCTCTACTCTCAAACTATAATTATAAACACACAAAATCTACACCTATATTGACCTACAGACTTTCTAGCTAATACTCTTGCAAGTTGTGCTCACTCACTTCCTTGCAAGCTTCCCGCACTTTTCATACTTCACTCCTCTAATTTCTTAAAGCCCGATGACTTTTCTTAAAGATCCAAAATCTCGTAATTTTAACTTGAATTCATTATTTATCTTCTGGTTTCTTGTTTGATACAAGAGGAAATAACAACCGCTTGGGAAGGCAAAACGATTCATCTTCCAACTGTTACAAACTCGTTGGTCCTTGAACAAAAAAAATCCAATCTTTAAACTGAGCTCCATGCTATCCAAATATGGCACGATGGGTCTTAATACATGTCCTAGTCCTTAGTTTGGCACATCCAAATATGGTACGATGGGTTTTGATACATGTTATGTTTGATGTTGGCTCTAACACATGTTAAAAAAAACCTAATCTTCAACATTTGAGTAAGACTAGAAATTGTGGAGGAAGGCATGGTCAAATCTTCTTCCCTTTGGCCTCAATTTAATATTTAATGGGAGAAGGCATAATCATGCCTTCTTCCCTCTGCTTCGATCTTTAATGGTGGGACAAGGCACAATCGCATCTCCTCTACTAGAATAGAATTTGGAACCACTTTGCAAATGTAGTGAGAAAGCACAGCCGAGTTTTCCTCCCCATAAACTCTTCACTTTTAAAAAGGTGTGCGCAAGTATGCTCATCTTTTCTCCGCCAAACTTCCAGACTTCAACTGACTAGAGAAGGGTCAGACACACATTCCACAATAGGGTGATTCTTGATCTTCTATTTCAAAATTTATATTCAAGTTTCCAACTTCAAATTGAATGAAGAAAGGTCGCCTATCCTTTGTTAATTTTCGACAAAAACAAAGAAACCTCAAGTGGTTTCAACTGAGCAATGATCCTATATGTAAGAACTATTGGATGACCAAAGATAAGCTCATACACCAATATGGGATGTATTGGAGTATATGCTCCCACCTATTTTCCAAATCATCTTCTGGAGAGAACAAGGAAGAGAAGTGGCTAACTACGACAACATATATCTCGAAGATAGGTGTGAGTTCATTCACTCTCTCATCTCTCAACCATTCGATGAATTTTTGGCTTCTATTTGCAAAGGCATCTCTATGTAAGAAAGGGGTAAACTTGGCACCTTCCTTTAGCCAATAACCCTGGCCCTTTTGCTTCCACATTTTGTCTTCCACCAGTAGTTCTCATGTCAAACCTCCCTTCCTAACATTCTTAGCTATTTAACTTAGTTTCTCAAGCTAAAGGTTTGCAAAGTGAGTTTTGTTTCATTCTTTCAGTATGCCTTGTTGAAAGGCCAATCCACACTACTAGGAAAATAGAACCTAAAAGGGGTCAATAGCTCAATGGTAAAGCACGCCAACATGTTGATGTGAGGAACTGGGTTCAATCCTAGATGGTACATGTTTTTCTACATGGTATCAAAGGCAATGATAGATGAGCTCAAGACAATGTGTGGCTTGTGGGGGGTGTTGGAAGGTCAATCCACACTCTAGGAAAAATATAACCTATAAAGGGCTGATAGCTAAAAGGTAGGGCTCCCCAACATACCGATGGGAGGTCCTAGGTTCGAGTCTTAGCCGGTTAGTGCAATTCAACATGCCTTATACAAATTTAAATTTTTTGGATAAGTAGTACATGGTCGATCTAAAGGGAGGTCCCAACATGCCATCATTTTCTCGTAAGATTGGTGAGGTATTCCTTAATAGCCACAGATGATCAAATCTGAATGGGCCATTCTATAAACTTCTTATTTACTTGATCTCTAGGGAGCCTCCCTTGATAATAAACAATGTCTAGTCTCTTAACAGTAAATGTTGGGCCAATCTTTATATTGGTCCAAGTGAATTTGCCTTCCTCGAGCTCCACATTTATCAATTGCAAGGTTTCTCTGTTCTCCAAAAGCAGCAAACTAGATTGGTCTACTCTTCTTAGTCCACCAATTTCTTCTAGTGAGGTTACTATATTAAAATCTTGAGCCATAATCCATGGGGCTTTTGGGTTCTCTTCTCTAATTTTCTGCAACAACTTCCACTAGCCAATTCTATCATATATCCCCGACAGAACGTACACCTTAGTGAGCAACATAGTTTCTTCCATAGTTACCAAGGAAATCCAAATCCGTTCAAGATGGTAAAAAAATCCAAAAATCAGTAATTCTTGAAAAAAATTAGAAGAAACCGGTCCCAAATATATAAATATATATATCTATGAACACTTATTTTATAAATATGCAAATTTGATAAATACAATGAAAAAAGTTAATAATGTAATATAAAATATTAATATTATATAATATATAAGGTTGTTGACTTTTTTTCTACAGAATTTTAAAAATAATAGAATTGAAAAGAAAACAAGGCCAACCTGGACCAACTTATCCCGACTAGCGAAAAAATTTGGATCAAAATCCGGCCATATTTGGTAATTATGGTTTCTCCTATCTCTAATAGTTGTGGTGTTGAACCTCCTATTGCGAAGTTGTGGGCTAATTTTTTGGGCCTCTCTCCTTGGCTATCTCAAGGCCCCCAAGGGTGCCAGCTTACTACCTTTCCAAAATCTATCATGCATTTGCTACCTCACCTCAATACTGAGCTTAGTCTCTTAGAGAAACATGAATTCCAAATTAACATTTGTAATAACCCTTTTGACATCATTTTGATGGCCTTTGCTGCATAGACCATATAAGATTTTAACAGGATTTGCACTCACAAAGATTTACAAGAAAAAACTTTGGGAAAAAATTACATATTTGTTTATCTCTCATGTATTGCATGAGAAGGTTGACTAAGAGACAATGCCAAAAATAGAAGACTCTCACCCATTTAAGCTTAAACGTAAACCACGATGACCTTTTATACAAAGTGCACGAGAAGGTTGACTCAAAGAAGATGCAACTTGAACTGAATATGCAATCAATCTACTTGGGTTAATGTGATAATTACAATGGAGATGAGAGGTAGTCCAGTCCAAAAAATCTTTAATGGTGGAGAGTGTAGACACATAAATTTGGCCACAAGTGCTTGACACTGCTAATTCTTGACACATTCTAAACCACATGACTTGCGCACAAATACATGACTCTGATTCGCCATTCCTCTAAGCCATTTATCTATATGCGGGTTCAACTCTATGTTTGCCATCACTATTACACATAACTCTCGATGTCAAATGCTCAAATTGTCTAAAACCACCTTCAAACTGTCTCCAATTCCGTATAGGAGCCCTTGATGCTTCTGGGTAGGGCCAAGTTAGGCGAACTGGAGCACACTACACTCATGTCCACTTACAACAGCCGCATCCTACACCAAATAACAACTACTTTCTAAAAACCATATCATCCTTTTGGATCTTTTTGCGCATTTCATACGGTCAAATAAAGGAATTTTTCAAAAGATTCACCTATAAATACATGTCAAGATCACTCATTAGCCCCACTTGCTATTCACTTGGTTCAAGTTTTTACACTTCTGCACATTGAGCCAATCTGCCCTATTATTTCCAAATTCAAGATCACTCACAAGGAGCAACCATAAGCCAAGTCAAAAGCCCTCTAAAGCAAGTCAAGAGCTATCATTGTCAAGTATCAAAGCCATCTTCTAGCTACATACACAATCAAAGGAGTACAATTGCACATTCATTCTAGGTGGGAGAACTACGTGGGTTTGATTTCCCTCCTTAGAATATTGGATACGTAGGCAACAGTCAATCATCAAGAGGGTGATTAAGGTCAGCTCAGCCCATTACACTCTCCTCTTTTTTATAGGTTTTCAAGCTATCAAAATGCCCTTTGGGTTTCAAAGACAAAAGAAGCAACACAACAATTTTTGTGCAGTTCATTCAGATTGCTTAGCAGACAAAGGCGCAAAAGGCACAACGATCAATTTTACAGTCAATCGGGGCAAGTTTGCGGTCAGTGGACTCAAGCGCACTGCATTGCTATCCATTTACAACAGTCATGTCCAAAAATATCCTTTGCTTCTACCTCTAATTTATCATTCCCCAAATTTTGTTTTCTCTATCTTTTCCTATCAACTACTTGTCACAGTCAACTGGGACGCATTGCACTACAATCTTCTTATAGTGGACCTATTCATATTTTTTTGCTTTTGTTCTTGATTCGGATCCTAAACCTGTGCAATCAACTCTTCTTCTGATTTTCACTGTCAAACAGTGAACAAATATTTGTGTGCAAGATAAGTATATCTCTTCTAAGTATTTTTCAAAAAAAACAACTTTCCATATTTAGCATCTTGTCAAAATCAGAATTGTTGATTATTATACATCTTTAGCATTCTGATATTTTCCAGTTTTACACCTATTAGAACACAATTACAAATTCATTTGTTTTATCAAAAACAGGGTGAAATAGAAAGCTGACAAGTGTCATCTAAGTTGCACCCTTTCCAGGTTTGATTTCCTCTCTCACATTACTAGACTCCTCTTTGGGTTTTATTTGGGGTTTGTCTTATTCCTAGTTGAACAACCATCTTGGCCTTCTCTTCTCCCTTTCCACATCCACCCTTCGTAGACCTGTTTAGGGTTGGGTTCCACAATTTCCACATCCACCCTTGGCAGATCTATTTAGGGTTTCCACTATTTCCACATCCAACCCTAGCAAACATATGTCTACCACTTGGTTATTGATTTTATCTCAATTTTCAAAAGACTTCCCTGAATGCCTCGTATAATGGTTTTTCTAATGCTTTGTTTGAATCTATACAACTTGGCTTCCACTGTCTAGGGAGCCTATATTGGCTATTTTTGCCTTTGTTTTATCAAGTGATTTCCTTTCTTCCTCCCCTCCAACTTCCATCATATGTTTCTACAGATCCTTCGTGAGGGTATCAAGAATTGCAAAACTGGAAGCCTCTCTCAACTGATTTCCACACCCTCCATTATTCCCATGGCCATCTCCTTGGCCATGAACCATTGCAAAACCATTCACCCAATGATTACATTTTTTATTGCTCATTTGAGATTGAAAACCATTTGATTGCTCTTCTATATATGTAGCTTAGGAGGGGGTAGATAATTATTTTAAGCACAACCTCTAACTAAGTGGCCATATAATTGGCATTCTCTGCATCAAAAAGATTGCTATTCATAATTGATGGGCTGATCCCAAACTATTACTCCCATTTCAATTTCTATGGGACTCTAGTAGGGGTTTGCTCATATCCATTTCAACACATTCTTGCATAGGCCATAAATTTTCTATCCTTGGTCCGCATGATCCTATGAATGCTCTGAGAACCAAACCTATACTTAAGCAAATCTTCTGCCACTATTCCTCAAGAATTGTTCCATACATTAGTTTTGGTCAATGTCTTTTCAATGGGGTCGAAACCCACATGCTATGGTGTCATAAATATTCTTGCCTGACAATGGAAGTAAGGGTCCCCTCAAAGGCCCTACTCTTGCCTACAATCCTTGTGAATATTTCCGTGAAGTAGCCATTGGCTAATATTATTATTTCCAAATCTCTTTCCAATTTCCATGTTTGTATAGTCCATTCTGAAACAAGTCTCAGCTTGATTCATCTCCAGCTTGATGACTACTCACGGCTTAGCCTCACTCTTTTGGAGACACCCATTCGCTCTTTTAATATTGCCTAAGCACTGCAGAAGGTTATGGGTCCTACCCTAGAAAATTGAGAGCACAGGGGTCCTACCCCAGAAAGGCATAGTGCAGTAACTACAATGCAATAAGCCTCTTAGCATAAAATTCCAAAAGGGAAGTCCCTAGCCTATCGTTAAGTTAGGCCCCAAGCTAGAACTTCATTTTTATTTTTGTATAAATAGCAGTTTCTCCCCTAGCTTGAGTGACAATATATAAACAATATCAACACAATACTATTTTGGTTAAGTCTTTCATAAATATATTTGGATTTGCAAGTGCAATCCATTATTTTGGATGTACATGTGCCTCAAGATCCTTATGCTTCAGTGTAGTTGTGCCTATTATGAATGCAAGTATGCTTTTGTGTAGTATGAAAAGCTGTAGAATTTATGATTAGAGCCTGTTGAGAAAGATGTTTAATGTGGATAGGTATGGAGTATGGACATTAACATGATATGGATTAAGATTTGATATCTGAAGGACTAAGAGGGGTGTCCAAAGGGTTACATTGAGCACTTTGAAAACTTGAGCTAAAGCACGAGGGAAGAAAGATTTAAGGAAGTCATCGTGTGTAGCTGCCTCATTTTGGAAATGAAGGCTGATTAAGTCCAAGACAAATCCTTTTTGTGCAGTTTTTAGAGAGGTCGTTTAAATTTTCTTGCAATTCTACAGCCAAATTTTGTTATTTGCCTTATACCTCATTTTGGACCTATTGAACAGGGATACAATTGATATATCTATAGGAAAGGTGCATAATTAAGGATAAACAGCCAAAGATGGGCATTGAAAATTTCACATTTTCCACCTCTGCTGCAATGGTTCCAGCTACAGGTATACCTGGGGTTTTCTATAACCATACCATATCACGGTACAAGGCTCCAAAGTTTTGTTCAAAAGAAATATGCCAAATTTCCAGAAATATATTGACATACATTGAAGAACATCAATCGCACAACCAAATCAATAATTGATTAAAGTAAAAAAAATAGGGAAGTGTTTTTTTAATGTTGAGTCTGCGCCACAATGAATCTTCCTATGAATTTTCTCTAGGGTTACATACATTTTTTTCTTGAATTAGCTATATGATTTATTTAAAATTTCTCTTTGATCAATCATGCAAGCACCAGGCCTTACTGTGAGATTTATTCTAGCTGCAAATACAAGAGGAAACAAGTTTTGCTTGGGAATATCTTTGGAGAAAAAAAAAAGTTCTAGAGCACAAGTTGAATAGGAAAGTACAGAACATAAGTTTGCTGCGAAAATAAGCATTTAGGGGAAAGTTAAAAATTCCTTTTTTGCAAAGAAAAATAAAAGATGGTTTTTACAGAGAACCCAAAACATTAAGGAAACTTAACTTCCAATATAAGAAATGCTATTAGTGTGATCATAGTTTTGCCTAGGAATGTCTTTCAAGTAAAACAAAACTCTTAATGCTTGTAGCGGAAAGAGTCCACAAGATGATTTTCTGGGAAATAAGCATTTGGGAAAATTTGTAAAGTTTCTTTTCTGCAAAAATACAACATGCAATTATTTTTTCTGAAGATCTAAAAAATAAAGGAAACTTATCTTCCACTATCAGAAATGTTACTTAGATGCTCTCAATTTAACAATATATAAGCATAATTTCATATATTTCTAATACCTATAATATAGCTCGCATATTTTTCACCAGGAGTATCATCAAACGAAGTCCATGTTCAAGAGGATAGTTTTGTAGGAGAATCTGTACCGAAGCTAGCTCGCATATTTGGGGTTATTGGTAAACATTCTTTACTGCAAAATGCAATAGGCAATGATTTTTCTGGAGAACTAAAAACATTAAGGAAACATTACTTTGAATTTGAGAAATGTTAATAATATTCTCTCAATCATTTCTTCAATGATATATAAGCGTACTTTCATATCTTTCTGATGCCTATGATATAGCTGGCAAATCTCAGTTCCATATAGATTTTATCAGATTCCGTTTACTGCCTGTGATCTCAGTTACTGCATAGAACATCTGGTTTGCTTCCCAAAACTATATATGTCAGTTCACCTCCATATTGATTCAGTACCCTGATTTCTTACACCAACAATCTACTTCTTTATTCTGGTATGTTCTCTTTACAAGTCACATTGGATGAAAACTTAGTTGATGGATGCACTATTTAGCTAACATGAATAACACAACAGACCAGCCTTGAACCAGTCCCGAAATAAATACACTAGTTCGTGTTCAATTAAAAAACAACACCACCTGTTTAAATCTTAAGTATCCAAAAATCAAATACAATCAATGCACAGAAATTAAGTCTGAACAATTTCAAAAAAGGCATGTAGTAATAACTAGATTCTATCAAGATTAGACTTTGAGGTAAATGCTTTCATAAAATTTGTTAATCATTCTTGTATTCCACTCAACGGCATTGAATCAAATGTATTCTGCAAATATAATATACATATTAAAGTTGCCAACAGAAATAGGATTTTGCGACCGAAATGACAAATCAAGAACGGATACAAATCTGCAAAGCTGATGATAGACCAAACAGTAAAGAGGCAATAAAGTTCACAAAATACAGGAAGAAGTCAGCTGACCTGTTCCCATTTCCCCTGTAGCTCAACTAGTTGTTGACAGTAAGAAAGACATTCTCCATGATAACAAGAAGCCAAATCTTTCAGCATTGCCCTCCTTTTGATTATGCTGGGCACTGTCAGATTCAAGCCGTTAGTATAAAAACAGGGATGGTGATCCATCCGATTTTATAAGTATCCAACAGGTTAAAGTTTGTCAAATGCAGAAGTTTCCAAATAGATAAGCTGAAAATGAAAACACACGGTTGAGGTTATTTAAGAATGTACCAAACAAGTCAAAAATTTGCAGCTAATGGATACAAAAGCTTTTAAGCCCTTTGCGTTCTGTTTCTACTTCCTTTCAAACCACCCTTCTGAAATTCAGAATTTTAATTATTACCCTTATATTCAACCTTGTGTTATAAATACTATTATCTTATCATCTGTAAATGTGCCCTTTCTCACCTCCTATTAAAAGCAGAATTGTCTTCAAAATGCACTCACTATGAACTGCATGTGTGAGAAGTGCACAACCTTTTTTATTTTTTCATCCTGCTGATTTCCCAGAGAAAGCTGATACTATATTACAGTTTTTCTCATAAAAGCACCACTAGTGCAGATATCTTATATACACATGCATGTATATATAAATGCAACAAGAGATATCAATCTCAAGATTCTTATATCGGACTTTTTACATACCGCATTAATTAATTATTCCATCATCTTATCTTCCAATTTCCCGCAGACTGGTGACAAATGACATCAATCCATCTACATCATTGCGTCAAGCTCGAAAACATAAGTACCACTAGTGCAGATATCTTATATACACATACATACATACCTATATATATACATCTACATATCTGGAATGCAACAAGAGATATCAATCTCAAGATTCTTATATCGGACTTTTTACATACCACATTAATTATCTTATCTTCCAATTTCCCACAGACATCAATCTATCTACATCATTGCATCAGGCTCGAAAACATATTTCCCAGAAAAAAAAGAGCTCCAAACTCCTCTGTACAGCTAAGATATTAGGATTTTTCGATTGACTTCTCCAAGCAAAAAGAAAAAGCTTCTAAATGACAGTCAAATAAATGTCAAATTTGAGGTTGAAATTCCCCTATGACGCTCAAATGGACATCAAATTAAGATTGAACATAATTGTGAACAACTCACTCCATTACACTCCCTTGCTGCCATTGTAGAATGCCTATCGGTGTAAATATGTGTGTTTGTATACATTTACATTTACAAGTTTATTAAATCTACTTGGCTCAGAACGGTGTACGTGTTTGCAATTGTAGGATTAATGCAAGTGATCGCCTCTCTATCATGAGAAATGTTGATCCAGGACTACCTCAGTCATCACTTCGACTCACGGCATCTCAGTGTTGCTTTACAACTTGTGCGACTCTAAGCAGCTTCAGCATCATATCCAGCACACGTGCAAAACCACAAGTCCTAACTACTCTTCAACCATATCGCAAAACTCCTAGAGTGTCAGTATTGTAAAGCGAAGCTCGGCAATAACGTCAACAAAAGTTATCAAACTAATGATAGGTTATGAAGTAGTTGTTACCAACCACTATAACAATGTAACAAACAATTCATCTTCCTCCTTTGTATATTAATACATTCTTTTATTCTTTGTAATAAGTTAGTGATACAAAGATAGACTGGAAGTACGTAGACATCACACATACAATCTCTCGGATCTTATACAAAACTTAGCTTAATACAACTTTGCTATTACAGTTCTACATCTAGTGTTTATTGTTCTTCTGTATTATTCCCTGTCATATTGCACTCTAATATATCTTTCGGCCTTTGTCATTTCAAATTCACTTCCCCATACAACCCATTAAATCCGCTTAGTGAGGTTGTCCACAAATTCCCCTCATGGGCTCTAGATTAACTACTTCCATAACTCCATACAAAAATATAAGCATGAAAAATAAAAATAAATAACCTACTTAAAGCCATTCCCTTTATCTTTAAATTGTAGCCTAAGTAATATAGAGTGAGTGCTTTCATCAAGTTGGTGAGAAACTAGGTGTAACCTAAGTAATATAGAGTGAGTGCTTTCATCAAGTTGGTGAGAAACTAGGTTTTAGTTTGGTATTGATGCTCTTATGGTGTTAAAAAAAGACTTACAAACAAATCATGTGATATGCGGACCACCAACAAAGTAAAGTTCATAGGACTTGAAACTAATCAAGTCGTCAATTTGAACAAATAATATAAAAAGTCACAAATGTGTATGTGATATACATCAAAGCTAACAAATTCTTGTTGGCCTTACATTAAGCAATATTCAGAACTCTATATCCAATTAGGTAGACTCCTTTGAAGCCAACTTAATATCGTGCGTGTAATGAAATTAATATACCAACAAAGCAGAATTACAATAAGAGACAACAATATGTTTGAAATTAGAGAAAAATAATGAAATATATGAGTAAGCCACTTCGAAGGGGCAACCTCCACAACCTTAAAATAAGAATGTCATGGAAACACCCTAGGCCAACCACTACTTCTTACATATACTATAAGTATGTCATGGAAACACCCTAGGCCAACCCTACTAACAATATGAAGGTATAAAAATTATCATATGACGTAATTAAAGGTTACCACAGCCACAAGTCGGCCACACATATCCATATACATGATATATGTTAAAGGCATAGCATGCCTCTCCCCCTCAAAGCAACATTGTCCTCAATGCTGACAATCGTTGGATGCTTCTTCAAGGAAACTTCATCCTCCCATGTCGCATCTTCACTAGCTAGATTCTTCCGCTTGATCAGATACTATGTAATCACTCTCGTCAACCTCTTAGTGATTGTCTGCATTATTCCCTCGGCTTCCAAAATGATTCTTCCCTCCTCGTCAAACTCTAGTAACTCTGTCTAGACTAAAACTCTGTCCAATGACCACCTTCAAGCAGGAAACATGGAAGACCAAATGTATATTGGTTGGTTGAGATAACTCCAATTTGCATTCTACACTGCCAATCTTCTACAAAACTTGATAATGGTCACAGTACTTAGGTAAAAGCTTGTTATCTTTCTGTTGTTTCAAGGACATTTGATTATATGGCTATAAATGCACAAAACCCCAATATCCAATTTCAAAATATCTTTCACTGCGGTCAGCGTGTTGCTTCATGTGGTTTTGCACCATTGCCAAATCCTCTCTAAGACTATAGAGTACCTCTTGTTGGTGATAGATGTATTCTTCAACTACTTGAATCTTTGGTTGGACCCTCAAAGATGAGGTGAAAGAAGGCGGTTAGTACCTATATAATGCCAAAAATGGAGACATTTTGGATGAGGTATAGAAATAAGTGTTATACCACCATTCTGCTAGTGGTGGCCATTGAACCCATCTCTCTTGCTTATCTAAATCAAAACAATGGAGATAACCCTCCAAGCAATTGTTGACTACCTTAGTTTACCCATCAGATTGGGGATAATATGATGAGCTGCTAGTCGGTTGAGTACCCAAACATGAGAATAACTTAGTCCAAAATTATTGGAAAATATAGGATCATGATCACATACTATTATCTTTGGAGTCCCATGTAACTTTTGAACTGTATCCATAAAATTTGTTGCTACTGTAGTTGCTACAAACGAATGTGACAAGGCACAATAATGGGCATATTTGGTGAGTCTATCCACACCACCATGAAGACATTTTTTCCCTCATACTTAGGCAATCTTGTGATGAATTCCATCATCATGGAAACCTCCTCCCACCTCTAGCTAAAAAATAGATAGAGGTTGCAAAGGACCTGAGGTCTTAATTGTCTCACCCTTGTTTTGCTAACACACCATGCATTCTGCCACAAATTTTTTGACTTCCCCTTTTAGCCCCTCCCAAAAGAAATCATGCTTGATTCTATAATAAGTCTTCAAGAACCCAAAATTACCACCTTCTAGAAAAGCATGGAGCTCCATAAGAAACTTATATGTAAGGGTTGAGTTCTTGCATAGGTACAACCTCTCCTTGTACCATAAAGCATCCCCCTTCCACACAAACTTGTTTAACATGCTTGAATCTTGTTGGTGCTTCTAAATGAGATTTTCAATATTTATGTCACTCTTCCATTTTGATTGTGTCTCAGCCACCCAATCTGCCTACAATATGGATATGACACACAACAACGCTTTTATGCATTCATCCCTCTTGGATAATACATCAACGACTACATTCTCCTTCCCTTTTTTGTAAATGATCTCAAAGTCATATCCCAACATCTTTGTGACACATTTCTATTGTTCTTCAAATGATAATTGTTGTTGCAAGTATTATTTTAAACTATCATGATTTGTCTTCACCTTGAAGTTTCTTCCTATTAGATTTGGTCTACATTGTTTGACCACATGAAGGACAACCATCATTTCCTTGTCATAAACAAGCTTCAACAAATTCTTACCTTTGAGTTAGCGGCTCTCAAATGCAATGGGTCATCCATCTTGCATGAGCATTGCACCCATTCCATAACTCGAAGCATCACACTCAACAATGAAGGTTTTGGAAAAATTGGGAGTGACTAGAACTGGAGCGGTGCACTTAGCCTCTTTCAAATTTTCAAATACCTTAATGGCTGCCTCATTCAAATAGAAGGAATCTTTCAATAAAGTTATGAGTGATGTTGCTATGCTACCACAATGTTTTTACAAATTTGTGATAGTAACCCATAATCCCTAAGAAGCCACATAGGTTCTTGAGGGTTCTGGGTACTTTCAATCTACTATGGCCTATATCTTGTGAGGGTCCACCTTAACGCCTTCATGAGAGACAATGTGACCGAAGAATTCCATCTCTTTGACTCCAAAAGCACACTTGGAAGGCTTGGCATAATGTCGATGTTGTTCCAGAGTTTCCAAGGCCTTATTCACATAATACAAGTGTTCCTCCTATGTTTTGTTGTACATTAAGATATCATCAAAGAACACTAAGACAAACTTCCACGAAAATGACTTAAAGTTTAGAGTTCATCAAGTCACAAATGTATATGATGCATTTGTGAGGCCAAAAGGCATCACCAAAATATTACAGTGGCTCTCATGCATACTGAATGGTGTCTTATGAATATCCTCATCTCTAATTCTAATAAGATGATAGCCTAAACGAAGATCTAGCTTTGCAAAATAAATAATGTAATGTCCCCTTTTTCGAATTAATTAAATCAAACACCCAAAACTTATTTTTATTTCCCGTAGGCTAAGGGGAATAATCTATTAATAATTAAGTTGTCCAAAAAGTACTTTAAGTTATAATTTTGAAAAATGACAATTTATTATTATTGAATAGGGCCAAAAATAAATATTGGATACATGGCCAAAAAGTAATTAATATTCATAAGTTGAGGTGAATATTTAAATAAAAGAAATAATTTCTTTTAGGGTTGGAATGGAAAAGTGAATAATAAAAGAATTGGGTGAAAAAAGAAATGAAAACTGAAAACACCAAAACAAAACCAAACCGTTTTTCCAGAGGAAAAACTTGTAGCTTATGCAATTCATCAAAGAACGAAATCTCTCGAACCCGATTGAGGATTCCACCAAGGAATCACATATTTGTTACCAATTTCAAGAGAGATAAGCTTTAAAGGCATATTCTACCAGGGCACCACATATCTAGGCTTGGCGTTAGGATTTCAGGATAGAACATAACCACAAGGGGTCATCCAGGGTTGGGCAATCCTACCTTTATTTCATATGCAGCCCTAACAACAGGGCGTCACACATTTGGAAGGAAACGTGGCCCTTTAAGGGCAATTCGCAACCATTGGGGACAGCTAGCAGGTCCAAACATACATCCAACTGCCATACATCACACTTACAGGGCAGCCATACAACATAATCATTCCAATGCAGCAAATAAGGACAAAAAGTGGTATTTATTAATTGTAATTATTGGTATTAGTGTAATTTCAAAAGGGTTTGATCCAATTGATTGTAATCAGCAGTGGGGCACTTTCCATAAGTATTTTTAGAAGAGTTTTTACGTATGCAATTAACTGAAATAAAGGGGACTTGTATGTAGTTGAAAATCTTAATGCATGTATTGTTCTATTCATTCGATTATTTGATTATCTTGGCGAAAGACATATATCGTGTGCTCTAGCTATTACTCTGTGATATTAACAAACAGATTCAAAAGGGTTTTGAATTTATTTTACAAAAGGGGTTTTCAATTTATTTTTTTTAAGGGAAATCTGAGTACCACTTCCCAAAATAAATCAGCATTCTTATTTTATCCAAAAAGGATTATTTCAAACAGCACCATATATCTAGAAAATCATCAATTCCTGGAATAGAAAACTTATCTTAGATGGTGTACTTGTTAAGTTCTTTGCAGTCCAAACACACACCAAGTGTCATCCTTCTTACACACCATCACCACTGAAGAGGAATAAGCATCCTGACTATGACAAATAATAACTGCTTCCAACATATCTTGTACATCTCCTCCATCTCACTCTTTTGCACATATGGGTACCTATAAGGTCTGATGTTGAATGGTTGGCTTATTGGTACTAGTTGAATGGCATAATCATGGTCTCTTTTAAGAGCCAACCCTTTTAGCATATCCCAAAAAACTATTGGGTGCCTTCCTACATTTGTCTACAGATCTAGCGGTGTAGTCACCTTTGACTATTGTGCTTCAATTGAATGTGCCACAAACCCATATGCACCCCTTTTAAGAGTCTTTTGCATTTGATGAGAGCTCACCAATTGTGGAGACTTTGCACGCAACCCACTTAGTTCGAATTTCGTACCTTCGGAATGAAAATGCATGAACAACTCTTGGAAGTTTATCTCAATTGTTCCCAAAATAATAAGCTATTAGACTCCCAACACAATGTTTGCTCCACCCATGGGAATGGAAAACATAGGGCAATCTAGTAGATAGTCTCCCCTAGTGAGTTGACTACTAGGTATTTCCCTGAACGACCGATTGCACACCCATCCGCAATCATGAATTGAAATTTTGAAGGCGGATAAACAAAACAGTTCAAATGCACAGCCAACTTATTGTTCATGAAGTTTTGAGTACTTCCCAAGTCAATCAACATTGTCACCTTCTGTGTTTTCAAGAAACCTACTACCTTGAGGGGTTGTGGGTTGTTAATCCCTGAAAGTGCATGGCAAGAAATAGTTGCTTGGAAATCCCCTGACTCCTCGAGCTCATCAACCGCAAATGCTACTTCTTCATTCTTCCCTGACACCTTCAATGTAAAACAACTTTACAACACATTTACGTCCTCGACTATATCTACTATCATAATTGAAACATAACCCTTTTGCTCTTTTTTTCTTCAATTTGTTGACGTGTCAACCTAGTAGGTTGGGGGAATGATAGTACCAGAGTGGTACAATCTCTGATCTTAATGAATTTTGGCTTGTTGTTGGCAAAGAATTTTTCCTCTGCATGTGTGCCATGATAATAGAATTTGATACATTAAGCAGATTAAGTATGTGTACCTCATGTTGAATTTGCTCCTTGAGACTTCCAAGAAACAGGGCCTTCAAGTTCTCATCTATAATTGCCTCCACTCGCAAGGACAAGTTGTAGAACTAATGAATATTGACAAACCCTATCTGCTATAGCTTTGCCAATAAACTGAAGAATTCTCCGTCACACTACTACTATAGTGCATCAACAACTCCTTTATAAAAACTAACCAGGTGACTTTGAGAGCCTTCTTTTAAGCACACAACTATCAATACCAGATGAATTGTTCAAGTCCCACATATAAGGATGCCATGTTAAGCTTCTACCCACATGGGATTTGATGTAGATCAAAAAAATTCATTTGGTTAATCCAGTTGGCCGGATCTTTTCCATTGAACTTACGCATGTCCACATTTGGTAGCAAGTGTCGAGGCCTAGGATTAAAGCTAGCCATGGGATGAGGTTGCAAAGCGTTTGGATCAAGGCTAGGTTGTCCCTTAGATCCACCTTGAGTTAGTAGTGAGACTAATATATTGACAAAAGTCGCAAGAGTAACCAATTGTGTACTGATGCTAGCCATATTTCTACGCATATTAGCCATATCTCTTTTCATTTAGTTGTGCATATTATCCATAACTCCTTTCATTTTAGACTATATGTTGCGCATACTATCATCTAAATCACATTTCATTTTAAACTGTATCTTGCGCATATTATCATCTAGATTGCACTCTTTTAAATCCAAAATCATAGTAGAAGTCCCACCTAATCCGAACTTGGACCCTCTTTCCTCTTTGTTAAGAGTTTTCCCTGGTGTATATGGATTTTTTCCCCAACCTCTAGTTTGCAGCCCTGTCATGCTAAGGCTTGAAAATGCAAAATTTGAATTGACCAAACTTTGATCAACTAATTTCAAACTAAGGTCGGCTTCAAATCCAATTTTTGAAAGAATAAACCCACCTCTAGAATTTTGTGAGCTTTCTGAAAATGTAAATAAATTAGAATAATTCCTAAAATTGTGGCTTGAAGAGCAAATTTATGAAAAACCTTAAATTTGCAATTACTCACTCAAAACCAATCACATAAAGCTTAAATTTTTATTGTAGTTTCCTTGGATCACTCTTCAACTTTAGTTAAAAAAATGCAAAAAAAAACGCAACGGTTTGCGAGATATAGCATATTCTTCAAAATTAGGGAATTGACCACACTTTTGCCCATATCAAAAAGGTTCAATACCACTCATAATGCAAATATTATACCAATAAAGTAGAATTAGAGCCAAATATGATTGAAATAAAAGCAAAATAATTAAGTATATGAGTAAGCCATTTCGAGGAGGCAACTTCCACAACCTTATAATAAGAATAGAATTTGTAATATGATGATAAAAAACTAACCACCACCTCCTATATATACCCTGATTATGCTATGGAAACAACCTACGCTGACCTTACTAACAATATGAAGCTATAGAAATGATCACATCTTAATTAAAGGTTATGATAGCCATAAATAAGCCACACATATCCTAATGCACGCTATAGACTAAGGGTATAGCACTGTGTAAATACTAAAATCTAGTATTAAGTACTTGACAATAACAAACTTGACACACATTTACCACACATGACTTGAGCAAATAAAGGTCTTAATCCTCCATTCTCTCACACTTGCATGCTATAATATGAGTTGAACCTTTTGTTTTGTTGTTACACACATACAGGAACCTCGTTTGTTTCAAACCTTCTAAACATCCTGCACAAACATCTTCGGACCTTCAATTCAATCCACCTGTACACAGGTCAGTTCCATTTTTTTTGGTCAGTATCGCCAAATTATAATGACCCGAACTGGTCAAAACTGCCCCGATCTCAACAACAGTTACTTTTCAAAATCAAACCTTTCCTTAGGGTCAGCCCATCTACCTAACATGTCGGTGGCATCAAAAATTGCCCGATTCGACTCGTATATATCCAAATCAAGGTCTCATTCAAGAAAGACTTCGCACTTATCTGATACACACCTATACATTATTGCACATTGAGCAAATCTGCACTATTCTTCCAAAATTGTGAATCTATCACTATGAGCAGTCACAAGCCAATTCTAAAGCACTATATTGGCATGGCTGATTTTCTTTGTTTTTGATGATTCGAAGGGAATTGAGACTGAAATTGGACCTATAGGACAGGTCTGAAAAGTTCTATAAGTTATGGGAGTGTTTTTGGGCTGAATTTGAGTGTTAAGATAAGATTCAACAAGACCTATAATGCGTTTTGTGCTAGGCATGTGAACTAATCACTCTTCATGAGTTGAGAAGTTAACAAAAGTTGGTTGAAGAGAGTAGGTTTGAATGTGATCTAAGATTTGATGACTTACCCACATAAGATTTTCCAAGGTGAAAAATGATGAAATCATCTTTATCATTGCTCGAGTCAAGATGAGGGTTGTTAAAAATGGATGAGTTGTCATAGGGATTTTTGTCCATGTCATTGGAAATGAGAAGACCATTTGTGGGGACTTCGATCATACTAGAATCACGAAAGATGGGAAAATCGTTATAGTGATTGTTGCCCATGTTAAAAGTGTGAAAAATAGGAAGATCCTCGATCATGCTAGGATTGTCACAAATAGGAAGATCACTATAGGGACCTTCGGCCATGCTATAAGAGTCAAAAATGGGATCCTATGTCATGTTAGGATCATCATAAATGGAAAGACGCCATAGAGATATCCGACTATGCTATAATTGTCAAAAATGGGATCCTCTATTATGCTAGGATCGTCATAATGGAAAGATTGTCATTTTTGGGATCTTCGGCCATGGGAAAAGGACTAATAGATTTTGTTCGAGGAAAATTACACCATAACAAGTTGTGTTCAATAGTGGAATCAAAAAAGTAAAAGGAGCAACCCATCCAAAATTTAAATGGGTTGAGGTTCGCTAGAAAAACTCTAAGAGGAGACATCATTGAAAATGATGGAAAAGCTAAACTAGGAAAAGAAATAAAATCGTGAAAATGAACCAGCATAGCAATGGGATAAGATTTGTGTATAGTTCACCAAAATGTATATTTGGCAAATATGGTCAACAATAAAAATATTCTTTAATATAGGAAAGAGAGAGGACCATACAAGGAAGGACCAACCACATAACATTGGCCGTGCAAAGCGGAGTGGAGATGTGATGCAAAAGTTCTTTCTAAGAGCGGTATCAAAGATATAATAAAGCAACCCCATAGAAGGAACTGACAGACAAGGCAACCTAGATCTAAGATGGTAAAAAGCTAAGATAAATATAGAAAAATGCCATTAGGCAATAACCAAGAGGTATATAAGCTAAAGGTTGTAACCAGGAGGTATCTAAATTAAAGGTTGCAACCACGAGGTAGCTAAACAAGGGATATATCGGCATGCAAAGATAACATATACCAACAAGCATAAGCTTTGCTAAGCATAGAGAAGACGACAACAACAACATACTACTCTAGCATATGCATATAAACCAAATAAAAGAAAGAGTTTAGAGATAGGAATACTTACCTTGAGTTGACTTGTCGACGCATCAATCTCCCCCTTGGCTCAAGTGGCACTTTATGAGAAATGTTGGTGAAGACTCAAAAGGCAAAGATGAAGACCTAAGTATCCTTAATTGGGGACTCCAAAGACTAAAGTGTATCTCTTTGGTTCAACTTCTTTCTATTTAATTTTGAAGACTTTGAGCAAGACTAGACCTCCACGAGAATAAGCTCCTATACTCTAATTCCTCTTCTTCTACTAAATGCTGGTTTTTGTGTGCAAGCAAAGCAAAATGGTATGTGATTATTAAAAAAAAATGAGGTTTGGAAACCCTATATATATGGATCCAACTCCTAGAAGTGACCTATCAAATATGCCGATGAATTCAATCCGGATCAATATGGTATAAAAAACAATACTATGTAAGCTATGTAGAGTTAGTACGGAAAGGCAAACAACTATATCGAGTGGGGCCAATATAGTTGGAAAGGGACACATGCAAGAAAAATAACTACATCAACCATGGCCAATAAAGTTAAAAACTTTGGGGCTAAAACAGAACTCACTCAACTTGATTGAGTTCATCAGAAGAAAGTCTAAAACTCAGCAAAAAAGACGGAATGAAGAGAAAAACGCAAAGGCTAGAATGACCAAATAGCAAGATAATGAGTGTAAATAATTAGAATAGGCAATCATATGACAACAATCTCTCTTGAAGTTCCACGAGTCGGCCCAACACCGATCTTGGCGCACTCCTTAGAATGTGCACTAAAGGAAGATGAGTCGACGAGTCCTACAAAAGAAACTGTCGGTGACTGAAAAAATGTTTATACACAATCTCCTCAAGTGTAGGATGCTAACTGAATTTTCTCCAAAATAGTCATTGGATGCATGTTAAAGTAAAAATCAAATTTAAGAATCCATATGCATGTCTCAAACTTCATTAATCCATCAAATCTAGGCTGTCAATTTTTGGCATTTGAACTCAAGTTGCAATTCTAGGACGGTTACTTCTTCCTTTGGCCCCATGTACACCTGCTCTTCTTATATCAATTTCCCTGAAAGTCGTAATTTGAAAAGAATTCATCATCATTGGCCCTATACGCTCTCCATAACCATCTAATAGGGTCTTCATTAAAGTCTCTTGCCTCTTGTCTTGGATTTCTTTGTCTAGGACGAGACTGTCGCTACTCAATTGAAGGCTCCCTTCTAGACATACTCTGATGGCTATGCAACATTTTAGCCCTCCGTGAGGCATAGTAGCATCCCATTTCCCTGGCAAACTAAAAGCGTAAATGGAAATCAATTACATCAGAACCAAACAAGAAAAAGTCAACAAATTAAAAGATGTTGATATATTTGTAAAAAGAGGGGAAAAAAATTGTTTTGTTATTTCATGCCAATTGTACTACGTTGAGATGAAAACAAACATAATTCACAAAAAATTGAATTCATTCAATGTTGTCAATCACAAAATTTTCTAAACATTGTCTCAAGCCTAGGCTCTCGACGAGTTTTGGTCAATTACAAGTTACAAGTTACAATACAAATAAAACACTATGAAGCTATGAGGCCGCAAAATGCAAAGCTGAAGCTTCCATATCTCGATTCTCTAGCATTTCATCATGGTCATTCAATGCCTCATTCAAGATGGTCAAATCCTTTAAAAATGGTGGCCCCTCCTCATCAAATGCAATCCATTATGATTTAGAATCAATCTTGTCAAAATCAATTGGTTGATCATATTTGACACTACCTACTGTTATCAAGGCATAAGTTCGTAATACTTGATTACGAATGCATTTGTAAGAAAATCAAATTAATTAAAACAATCATTAAAAATTTAAAATAAGCGACTAAGTTATAACTTAGAAAGTTAGTAACCTCTAACCTCTAATTTTTTTAAGTTAGCATAGGGTTAGGGTTAGTAAAAACCAAAAAAATAAAATAAATATAAGTTTAGGGTTAGTATTAAGTAAAACCTTTAAAAAACCCTAACCCTAAACTATTGTTTTTAGTTTAGGATTAGGTTAGTAAGTACTAAAAATAAAATAAAAGATAAAATTTAAAACTAAAAGGATAAGGTTTAGGGTTATTTTAAAACCTAACCCTTGCACTAATAAATTTTAAAACAAAAAAATAATAATTACCTATTTTGTATGGTTGTGTAGATGGAACATTCAAAACAATGCAAAATGTCATACCTTGGTGGACGGGAATGTGCCCTAATTGATTTGATGTGGACTATTTCTTCAAATATTTGATTCAAAAACATTTCAAGCTACTTGTGCTCAGTAATTTTTTGGATTAGAATTGAAGATGAGGTCAAAAACAAGAAAAATCAAGTTTTACAGCCCTTAAAAGCAATTTTTAAAAAAACCACCAAAAACCCATGAGTTATCGAATAACCCACAATCAAATAACTCACAAGATTTTGGCAGTTTTTTCAATTATCCACGGGTTTTTAACCATTGACCATCACGCTGATTTCAATCGGCATGGTTTTCGGTGCAATCAACGATTACTTGAATTATCGATTTTTGCTTCTATGGTGTGAAAAGTGATGACAAAAAAGATTCTTATTAGCCATGTAATTCAGTAGTTGTTGCATACTCATATTGTTTATGTTTTCAGCCAAAGGTTGGAAACTTTCTTCCATTCCCTGTTTGAAATCACTTCTATCGCGTCGTTCCTTAGATCCCACTCTAGATATATTGTTATAGATTCATGCGCTGACAATACATCTTTGATACCATTGTTATAAGCATAGTTACCTAAGACTTCGAGACAATGGGAGAGGGTTTCTAGGACAGAAAAACATTTCCTTGTTTAGGGTACGATGGGGGCGGGTGGCCGGCGCGCTATTAAAATAATATCTTAATATTAAAAATATGAAAATAAACTAAAAAAATAACTAAAAGAAACTAAAACAAGCTGAAATTCAAATAATAAATTTAAAGTTAAATAGTATGAATAAATTATTAAATAAAACCATTATAATTAATCATTAATATGAAAGCATAAATAATAAGAGTTACATCAACAATAACATGTTAAGTTGAGATGTCATAAAATTGGACAATCTTAAATTTCACGTCTATTTGAACATTATATGTGAGTTTTTCTTCTTGCTTGTAGAAGGCAATTGAATAGTCATGATATCTTGGGCATATGATTGAGTTTGGAGCCCATTCCTTTTGTCTCGGAAATACTTTTTCAAGTCCAATGCAATGGTATAGCTAAATTGAGGCCATTTGTCATCAATTAGCAAGAAATTTGCAAAGAATGTAATTTAGTCTTTAATCAATCGGGTATGTAACAAATATAAGATAAACACCTTAGAATTGACATCTCTTGACATTTTTCCGATTAATATATTTAAGACATTTGTACTAGTATTCAAATATTTAAAATACAAATAAACCGTTAAAAATAAAAATAAAATTGAAAGTTGTTGACATCTTTAAGTCCCCAAAACGTCCTCTAAAAAGGGGACATTTTAGGGACGTCACGAAGCTGCCACAACGTCCCCTAAAAGGGGAAAAGCTTCAAGGGAATCCCTCTTTTTTCAAAACTTCAGGACGTGTGGGAGACGTTTACCCCCCATGCAACTCCCTTATATGTGTGGCCGACTTGTGGCTATTATAACCTTAAATTAAGTCGTATGATCATATGTATCGCTTCATATTGTTAGTAGGGTTGGCCTAGGGTGTTTCCATAGCATAATTAAAGTATATATAGGAGCTAGTGGTTAGTATTTTATCATCATATTGCAAAATTTATTATTATTGTAAGGTTGTGTCAGTCGCCCCATCAAAGTGGCTTAGTCATATGCTTCATTATTTTGATCTAATTTCAATAATATTGTGATCTATTGTTGTGATTCTACTTCAGTGGTATAGTAATTCATTACAAGTGGTATTGAAGCTTTGATTTGGACAAAAGTGTTGTTAAAACCCTAATTTTGAAGTGTCATCTATATCTCGCAATCCATTTTAAATTTTTAAGCAATTGTTTTACTGAAGTTGAAGAATAATTTAAGGAAGCTACAGTAAAAAAATAGAGTTTAGTGAACATTTTTGAGCAATTTATTGTGATTTTAGGGTTTTCCTAAATTCGCTCTATAGGCCACAATTTTAATATTTTTTTGTTTTTCTTACATTTTTTGAAAGCTTTCAAAAATCGGGGGTGCGGGGGGGTTGTTCTTTAAATTTTTAGATTTGGGGCCGACCTAAGTCTGAAATTGCTTGGTCAAAGTTTGGTCAAAGGTGAAAATCAATTATGTATTGTCAAGCCTTTGTGGGGCAGGACCACACACTAGGGCTTGAGGAAAGGGTTCTGAAACTCCAAGAAAAACTCCTAACAAAGAGGAGATGGAGTGAGAAATGGGAATCAGTGTATCTTTTGTTCCAGGGTTTTATTCGACAAATCACAAAGTGAGCCAGCTTGAGTATAGTGTGCAAAACATATAGCCTAATATGGCCAGTAAAGAAGATGTGGACAAAATCAATCATCAATTGGTTCAACTCGAGCAAAAAGACTCGATCAACTGTTGAATTTACAACTTCATCCACCAAATCAACCACAATTCACTAATATTCTGTTGGAATAATTGTCATTGATGTCAAAGGAATTGTAACAGATATGAATGGAAATGTCATACGGAATTGTTGCCGGAAGTAAATGGAATTGTTCGGAAGTGAACAGAATTGTTGCCGGAAGTGAACGAAAGTGTTGCTGGATGTGAACGGAATTGTTGCTGGAAGTGAACGGAGATGTCGACGGAAATGTTAACGAAATTGTCAACGAAAATGTCAACGGTCACATCTTTTAGTGAAGAGGTGTCTCTTGGAATGGATGCCCCTCTTGGGAAAAGGTAGCAAAGGCTATAAAAGGATAGATGAGTGGATGAAAAAAAAGATGAACAAGCACTTAAAAATATATTTTATATCATTCAAGTCTAAGAGAAGTGCGGGAGAAGAGCCGAAAATGCATTAAAAATCATTGAGAAGAAAGAGAGAAAAGAAGGGTTCCATTATTCGTTGAGTTAACAACAGATCTATAGTGGTAAAAAGAATTTTGTAAGGAGTTGGTGCCCCTGTGAGTTAGTGCTCACGAATTAACGCTGAGTTGGTGCTTGGTGGAAGGGGTTGGTGCTCCTGTGGGTTGGTCCCGCAAATTGTAATTGGGGATTGGTGTCCCCTGTAGGTTGGTGCCTACGAATATTTGAAAATTATATTAAAATAATTTCTCTATGATTTTCTCCCGAAAGGGTTTCCACGCAAATCTGTGTTTATTTGCATTGTGTGGTTTTGCATTATATTCTTTGATTGCTTTGAATATATTAATTGCGGAGTAATTTGAGGTTTTGGATTTAAGATTAATAGTCGAAAGCAAAAAAAATATCTTATACTGATTCACCCCCCCTCTCAGTATAAGCTTGTGCTTAACAATTGGTATCAGAGCCGATTCCTTCGGTGTTAGCACAACTGCTAGAAGATAGATCTTGGAAAACGCATATGGCAGGATCTCAAGTGCTGGATGGTTTCTCCACTAACAAGGCTCCTTTGTTCGATGAAACGAATTACGCATTTTGGAGCATAAGGATGAAGACTTATTTGTTGGCCTTAGGTTTCGATATTTGGCAAGCAGTGGTAATAGGATACACAACGCCAAAAATTGCACCAACGAATGCCACCGGAAAAAAGGCCAGTGAGAACAATGCGAAAGCTATGAATGCAATCTTATGTGGGCTTTCAGAAAATGAGTTTGTTAAGGTTATGCATTGTGAATCTGCAAAAGAGATTTGGGATAAACTCAACACTATTTATGAAGGTGATAGCAAGGTGAAAAGAGCAAAACTCCAAACCCACCGGAGGCAGTTTGAAAGTTTAAAAATGAAGAATGATGAAAACATTGTTGGTTCATGTTGATGGGATTGTTAATGTCATTCAAGGACTCGGAGAGAAAATTGAAGAATCTGTAATCGTTCAAAAAGTCCTGAGATCCCTACCATTGAGATTTGATGCGAAGGTCTCCGCCATTGAAGAAATGAAGGATTTAGACACGATGAAAATGGACGAGCTCCATGGAATTCTTACGGCATACAAAATGAGAACCGAATATGAGAGACAGTCGAAGAAGAAAGCATCATTCAAGGTCTCAAAGAAAGAGAAGATCAAAGAACCAGAATCAAGTGAAAATTCAAGTAGTGAAGAAGATGAAAATGAAGCTCTATTCATTCGGAAGCTAAAGAAAGGATCGGGCAAATATAAAGGAAAGTTACCATTTAAATGCTTTAATTGTGGTAAAATTGGTCATTATGCAGCCAAATGTCCAAATAAAAGAAATAGTGATGATGAGGAAAACAAACCAAAGTACAAAAGGGAATTCAAGCCGAGCAAAGACAAGCAAAGATTTGAGAAACAAAAGAAAAGCCTATACTCCAAGAGGTATAGCAGCTCATCCGAAGAAAACAAAGAAAGTGATGTTGAGAGTGATAATCAAGAGATTTTGTTCATGGCTACAGAAGAAAATGCCACCACTAGCAAAGATATTTTGGAGGAAGACGAAGACATGGAAGAAAGCGAAGTGAACCTTGAAGAACTTATTTACACGTTGGAAGAAATGAAAGCTTTTAAGAAGAATCAGAAACTGAAATTACAGCTCCGAAAATATGAAGAGAATCGAGACTTCAAAGCGAAGACATCACAAGTCCTTGAGGAATCAAACAAGGTAATCATTGATCTGAAAAATCAAATCGAAAAAGTTAAACAAGTTGAGGAAGATTTGAGAAGTCAGCTGCAAATGAAATAAGAAGAATATAAGAAGCATGAGACCGAGATCATTGCTTTGAAAAAGGACTTAGAGAGAGCAAATACAAATAATCTAAAATTTGAAAAGAGCACTGAGGTTTTAGATGAGATCCTAGACCATCGGAGATCATTTTTCAATAAGTCAGGTCTTGGCTATGGAGATGAACAAGAACGTACTAATAAGACCAAAAGCTATGCAGAAATTCTCAAAGAACCTACGAAGAATGAAAGCAGAAAGGAAGAAAACACCATAAAGACAAGCGTTGTGCATAAAAAGGGGAAAGAAGAAAACACCGTCAAGAGACCATATGTTCCCAGCTATACGAATGTGACCATGTTTGGAAGTTCCTTTCATGGTTATTGCTTTTATTGTAATCACTTCGGTCATAATAAGGTAGACTGCAAAAAGAAAGCAAGAGATAATGAAGCAAGGAATACAAGCAAAGGCGTTCATAAAGTATTTAATAGAAACTATAATTCATTTGCTCCCCTATCATATTATAATGAGGATGCTATTATCTACTATAATTGCAACAATTATGGACACAGCACGTTTTTGTAGAAGTGGGTTTAAATTCTCCAAACAGGATCAAAGAAAAAAATCTTCAAATATAAAGGAAAAGAAAAAAGAACCTACAAAGATCTAGAAAAAGAAGTCAGAGGAAGCTAAACAAGATAAAGAAAAATCCATCCTTGTGCAAATGGCATTTCATGCACGAGATGAAGGGCAGCAATGGTACATTGATAACGGATGTTCAAGACATATGACCGGAGATAAAAGCAAGTTTATCTCATTGAAGAAAGTGAATGAAAGTACGGTGAAATTTGGTGATCATGCTACAGCAAAAATCACTGAAAAAGGTACGCTGAGTCTTGATAATGGTAAAACAAAAACAGAGAATGTTTTATATGTTGAAGGATTAAAACATAATCTCTTGAGTGTAAGCCAAATGTGTGATCAAGGACACACACTTAAGTTTTATGCTAAAAGATGTGAAATAAAGAAGGCAGATACAGGAGAATTAGTTGCAAATGCTCATAGAACCACAAACAACTTATACATGCTTGGAGAAATGAGAGGAGAGAAATGTTGTTTGAGTCAAGTTGAAGAGAGTTGGCTATGGCATAGAAGGTTAGGGCACATAAATTTTGATAATCTTGTGAAAATCAGCAACAAACAGGTTGTGCGAGATATGCCCAAGATAACGAAACCTTCAAGCCCTCTATGCAAGTAATGCCAACACGGAAAGCAAACCAGAGCAAGGTTTAGAACGAAGGAATATTCAACCACCAAACCACTAGAGCTGATTCATACGGATATGTGTGGTCCTACCAAAACTGAAAGCATGCAAGGTGAGAGCTACTTTATGTTGCTCGTTGATGATTATACTAGAATGACGTGGGTAGCCTTTCTAAAAGAAAAATCAAAATCATTTGAAAAGTTTAAAGCTTTCAAGGCATTAATAGAAAATGAAAAAGAGTTGAAAATAAAATGCCTAAGGTCAGATCGAGGAGGTGAGTTTATTCAAAATGAATTCATTGAGTTTTGCGAAGATCATGGAATTAAGAGACAATACTCAACTGCACGGACTCCACAACAAAATGAAGTGGTGGAAAGGAAAATTCGAACCGTTCAAAAGATGGCTAGAACTATGTTGAATGAATCTAAGCTATCAAATAGATTCTTGAGAGAAGCAGTTAATACAACAGTATATATCTTGAATAGAGAGCAAATCAGAGTTAATAATGACAAAACTCCTTACAAATTGTGAAAAGAAAGACCAGTTTCGATCAAACATTTCAAAGTGTTTGGAAGCAAATGTTTTATCAACAGGAATGAAGAAAACTTGGGCAAATTTGACTCAAGAGCTGATAAAGTAATTTTTCTTGGCTACTCCATCAAAAGCAAAGCCTATAGATGTTATAACAAAAGGCTACAAACTATTGTAGAAAGTGCTAGTGTTAGAATAGATGAGATCATGAAACAAAAGGCAAAAGAACCTTCAAAAGAGCCTCTAGAAATACCCAATCTTGTAGAAGAAGGGGAGGAATAAAATGTAGAAAAATTGAGTGAATCTAAAAGGCAGGACACCAAAGCACCATCTCGCTTTGTTCAGAAGAATCATGCTAAATCAGATCATTGGCAACATTGATGTTGGAGTGCAAACTAGAGGAAGAATTGTAAGTATACCTGAGCATGTAAATTTCTCTTTGTTATCCAAGGTAGAGCCTAAGAATTTTTCTGAAGCTAGTCATGATAAACATTGGGTAAAAGCAATGGAAGAAGAATTAGATCAAATTGAGAAGAATGAGATTTGGGAACTTGTGCCCAAGCCAATGGAACAAAATGTGATTGGCACTAAGTGGGTTTTTCGAAACAAATTGAATGAAAATGGCCAAGTCACTCGAAACAAAGCAAGGTTGGTATGTAAGGGGTATGCTCAAATAGAATGTGTAGATTTTGAAGAGACTTTTGCTCCTGTTGTTAGATTAGAAACAATTCGAATATTTCTTGCATTTTTAGTATTCAAAAATTTCAAAGTCTATCAAATGGATGTTAAATCAACATTTTTAAATGGCAATCTAGAAGAGGAAGTCTACATAGAACAGCGAGAAGGATTCCTTTTATCAAAAAATAAAGATTATGTGTAAGTTGAAGAAGGCTTTGTACGGATTGAAACAAGCTCCTAGAGCATGGTATGCTAGGCTTGATAAATACCTATAAGACCAAGGATTCAAGAGAGGATATGTTGATAGTAATCTTTACATCAAAAGTGAAGGAGATCACCAGTTAATTGTTGTGGTGTATGTAGATGATATAATATTTGGAAGAAACAATGAAGAAATGTCTAAGAAATTTGTCGAAGATATGCAAAAGGAATTTGAGATGTCCATGTTAGGTGAGTTGTTATTTTTCCTTGGTTTACAAATCTCTCAATCCAACAAAGGAATATTCATCTCCCAAAGCAAGTATGTGAAGGAGATGTCGAAGAAATTTCATATGGAGGAGTGTGCCCTTGTTAGCACACCTATGGCTACAAGTACGAAGTTGAGCAAAGACGATGAATCTCCGAATACTAATCAAACTCTTTACAGATCAATGATTGGGAGCTTATTATATGTGACGACATCTAGGCTAGATATCATGCAAGCAGTAGGTATGGTTGCATGATTTCAAGCAACTCCAAAAGAAACACATGTGCAAACCGTGAAACATATATTCAGATATTTAAAAAGAACCTTGGATTATGGGTTGTGGTACCCAAGTGGTAAAGACTTCACATTGGTAGCGTACACGAATTCAGATTGGGCAGATTGTGTAGATGATAGAAAAGGTACAAGTGGAGGAGCATTCTTTCTTGGAGACAGCGTAGTATCATGGTTGAGTAAGAAGCAGAATTTTGTATCTCTATCCACACCAGAAGCAGAGTACATAGCAACAGTGCTATGTTGTACACAAGTTCTATGGATGAAACAAACCTTGAAAGATATCAAAGTAGAGTATGATCATCCAATCTACATATTCTGCGATAATACTAGTGCGATAAGTATTTCGAAGAATCCAATTATGCATTCCAGAACTAAGCATATCCCTATACAGTATCATTTCTTAAGAGAACAGGGGGCAGAACAACAAGTAAAATTGAAATATGTTTCCACATCCGAACAAATGGCATATATCTTCACTAAACCACTTCCAAAAGAAACATTTGAGTACCTATGATAGAAGTTGAGAGTAATATCATTTGCTTCTACTCATTAAAAATCAAGAGAAGCATTGGTTAAGGGGGAGCTAATTTTTTTTTTCAACGCCTTGAATGACCCTTTGCCATTGATATCAAAAGGGGAGAATGGCAATACAGGGAGTTACAGCAAAGGGGAGTTGTAGAGAAGATCTTTTTGGAAGGTTGCCATCAATGACAAAGGGGAAAATTGTTGGAATAATTGTCATTGATGTCAAAGGAATTGTAACGGATATGAATGGAAAAGTCAAACGGAATTGTTGCCGAAAATAGATGAAAGTGTTCGGAAGTGAATGGAATTGTGGCCGAAAGTGAACGGAATTGTTGCCGGAAGTGAACGAAAATGTCGACGGAAATGTTAACGAAATTGTCGACGGAAATGTCAACGGTCACATCTTTTGGTGAAGAGTTGTCTCTTGGAATGGACGCCCCTCTTGGAAAAAGGTAACAAAAGCTATAAAAGGATAGATGAGTGGATGAAAAAAAAGAAGATGAACAAGCACTTGAAATATATTTTATATCATTCAAGTCTAAGAGAAGTGCGGGAGAAGAGCCGAAAATGCATTAAAAACCATTGAGAGAAAAAAGAGAGAAAAGAAGGGTTCCATCATTCGTTGAGTTAACAACAGATCTACAGTGGTAAGAAGAATTTTGTTAGGGGTTGGTGCTCCTGTGAGTTAGTGCTCACAAATTAACGTTGAGTTGGTACTTGGTGGAAGGGGTTGGTGCTCCTGTGGGTTGGTGTCCGCAAATTGTAATTAGGGATTGGTGTCCCCTGTAGGTTGGTGCCTACGAATATTTGAAAATTATATTAAGAGAATTTCTCTGTGGTTTTCTCCTGAAAGGGTTTCCACGCAAATCTGTGTCTATTTGCATTGTGTGGTTTTGCATTGTATTCTTTGATTTCTTTGAATATATTAATTGTTGAGTAATTTGAGGTTTTGGATTTAAGATTAATAGTCGAAAGCAAAAAAATATCTTATATTGATTCACCCCCCCTCTCAGTATAAGCTTGTGCTTAACATACTCATACCAGCCGGTGTGGATTTCTGGTCAACCCAATGCAAGCCCTAATACAACTTAGCCCCTACCTTCAATTGTTCCCATTCCGGGCCACAAAACATGATGCCCGAAGTGGAAATGCATAAATTTGATGAAAAGAATTTGATCATCTGGATCAACCAAATGAAAACTTTTTTAATGTATATCAAATCTCATGTGGACAGAAGGTGGTAATGGCATCTTTATATTTGCAAACTAAGCAATTCATTTGGTATTGATGGCTTTGTGCTCAAAAGAAAGGTCTCAATGTTAATTGGTCAATTTTTACTAATGAATTACAATCGCATTATCGCAATAGTGTGACAAAGAATTACTTCGACGAGTTATAAAAAGTGCACCACATAGGTTTTGTCATGAATTATATTCAATAGCTCCAGAATATATCCTTGCGAGTGGAGAAAAACATGAACAAAAATTTGAATGACTTGTTTTTTGGCAAGCTCAAGAATCACATCCAACACGAGGTTCACATATTTAATTTGAGTTCTATATCTGAGGCTATGGTCATGGCATGCAAATCAGAAAAGAGGTAACTGATCACCAAAAGGCAACCATTCACAAGTATAAGAAATAGGAGCACCCTGATACAATCACTCCCTCAACCTACTAGATTGATTCCTCAATGAATTGAAGAGAAAAGGTCAAGTACAGTTGAGAACATAAGTGTGCGGAAAAGAAATTGTTCTACATTGAAGGTGCCAATGAAGAAGAAGATGAAGTGGCATGGGAGATTGATGATGAGCTAGGGAAGGAATCAATAGAAACCCAACCAACTATTTCTTGCCATGCACTTTCAAGGATTAGCACTCCACAAACCCTTTAGATAGTGGATTTTATGTAAAAACAAAAGATAACAGTATTAATTGACTCGGGCAGTACTCACAAATTCATCAACAATTAATTGACTATACGCTTGAACTATTTTGTATATCCAACTCCAAAGTTTCAAGTCATAATTGCAAATGGTGGCACAATCAATTGTTCTGGGAAATGCCATAGTATTAAACTCTCCATGGGTATCGACTAGATAGCCCTATGCTTATCGTTCCTATGGGTGGAGTAGACATTGTATTGGAAATCCAATAGGTAACTACCTTGGGAACGATTGAGACAAATTTTCCAAAAGCTATTCTTGTGTTTCCATTCAAAGGGCAAGAAAATTAAACTGCATGGGTCACATGCAAAGTCCCCACAATTGGGGAGTTCTCATCAAATGCATAAGAATCAAAAAAAGGAAGCGGACAGGTTTGTGACTCAAATGTTTACAATAGAGGGACAACCACCAAAGGGGTCTATGCTGCCAAATCTATAAGCTATTGTGGAGGAGCACTCAGTAGTTTTCAAAGACATACCGAAAGGACTTCCTCCTAAAAGAGATCATGATCATGCCATTCAACTAGTGTCAAGGTGCAAACCACCCAAAATCCAGACTTATAGGTACTCATGTTCAGAGGACAGAAATTGAGAAGATGGTACAAAATATGTTGGAAGTAGTATTTGTCATACTCAGAGCACTTATTCCTCTCTAGTGGTGATAGTGTGTAATAAGGATGACACATAGCGTATGTGTCCTGACTACAAGGAACTCAACAAGTACACCTTCATGTCATATCCTCAAATTTGAGAATTTTGATTTGTGTGCTTTAATATCAGTTATTGAACACCTGGTCATATTTTTATTGTGTGACCAAGAGAGCTTTGAAATTGGATTACTATAATAATTGTTCTAGACATAATTATTCTTGGAACAACTGCAGTTTATGTTGGACTATGAAATCGCTATAAATGTCATGCATAATACTATGTTTTATTTCATGTCTATTGTTGATTAAATACTAATACTTGGAACATATAGATGTTGTTGACGTTCTACGATTTCAGTTACATACATATTAGAGCATTTAAGCTCCATCTGGAACTACATGTAGCTGCAGCATTCTATCAAGGGTATAATAGGTATATACAGTTTGATTTCATTGTGATTTCTCATGTATTTTGTATGGATACTTTGTGTGATTAACATTTAACGATTTATCAATAGGATCATAAGCACAAATAGACAAAGGTTATCGTGCTATCAATGCCTATTGACCAAATCAATCCATCTTGGAAATGACACGATTCAGACACAATGAGCGTTGTGGTCCATTGGCATGTTTTATGACTACTTGTGCATCACAAAATTTGAGCTCATATGGGTAAAGTAAGGTAAGAAATTTGGTTAAGGGCCAAAAAAAAATGATTTAAATGACTTACGCATAAGCTTTGGCATAGAGATAATGTTAATTGATGGACCTTTTATAAAAAGTGGACCACGTCCCCACCATGGCATTAGTTGAATCCACTAAAACAAAGCATGGACTTTGGAGTGGTGGCATTGCCACTCGAACCCAACCAAACAGGCATTGAATTTAATAAAAATTTGAGTTACGATTTGGATATGGTTTTTAATTGCTAACTCAACTTGAGTTAGAGTTCGAACTTGGCAGTCAAGGTTTGTGAATGGTAGTTTGGCCATTTGACTTTTGAACCCATCATTTTTGGGCATGGCCGACTTTGTCTGGGCGAAGCCCTTTTTCAAGCCACTTCTGCATGGATAGACAGTGAGGCTCAAACTGGGCATGATTATCAACATGATAGTTATAAAGGTAAGTCAATAACATGTTTATTCTATCTGCATTTTGACTTGTGGAGGAAGTATTTGACGGGGGTCTACTCTTTCAATCTGGTAGTTTTGCATGCAATCACATTCTATTAGTTTTATTACAAATTTTGCAGTTCAATTTTGCATTTATAACTGAAATAAACTAACTCTTTGATGAATTGGCACTTGCATGCCGATAATGGTGGAAAGGGAAAAATGACCATAGGTGTATTCGGCCCATGGTCGTGCTTGGAAAAGTGTTGGTTTTTCATTCTGGGGAAAAAGAGATACTGGGGATTTACAGAGAAAAAAAATTGAAGCGAGTTGGCTGGAAGTTTCATTGCAACAACTAGGTTAGAACCCTCAACTACCCTCTATTCAAACTCTCTCTCGAGCAAGTTTCCATTACTCCTTTATTTCAACTAGGTTGTTTATTGAGAGTGGACAGACAGTTGGTAGTCAATGGGCTCAAGCTTGATATTGGGTTGTTTTGATTGAGTGAAAAGAGGTTTTATTGGATTTCTTATTAGATCTGAGTAATAAGTAAATAAAGTATAGTTGTTGGGCTCAGGCTTGAACATATGTTGATGCATGGAAAGTTTATTGTGGCTGAGTTATTGTTGTTTCATTAGTCACCTGCATATCCTTATTGGCTCGGTCATACTATGGTTAAAGGAACAAATAAACTTATAGTTGTTAGCTCCGGCCTGCAAGAATATTTGATGCATTAAAAATGTTATCATAGCTGAGTTAATCTTTGCATGCATTATAGACCTGCGTTAGTGGAGATAATAATGATTGAAGGTCTAGTTTTTAAGTTATAGTTTGATTTATTAAAGGCATAATAATGAAAGAAGTTGTTTTTTGGGTGTGACCTGGTTATTCATGTGGATTTGTACATGCCAGGCTTGCAAAATTTAGATGCATTTGGTTTGATCCTGTGAGAGAATTGGGTCACATTTTCTCTGCTCGAATATAAAAATGACTGGGGGAGGGAAGAATGTTGTTTGAAATTTAAAGTTTAATTTCAATAAGGCATTTAAAGCCACATATGTGACAGCAAGAGATGAGTTGACCTTAGATTTGGGCCTATATGTGCATTCTGCCTGTGAGTGAAATAGTATCAAGGAAGGCATGTTTTAATTTTGGTTTATGTTGTATGGAAATAAGGATGGATGAGTTGTATTATTGTTGTTTTACATTTCTTGTGGAAGCATTTGAGATGATGGATCAACTTCATGATAACGACTTAACTGCCTGTGATGGATAATCTAGATAGTTATGCAAGTTGAAATTTACATAAGCAAATTGTTTTCATTATAGTTAAAATGTTCTTCCTTTTGTTGCTATTCAATTGCATAAGTGTAAAAAAAATTATTCGCGGGAATTATCAAACTACATGATGTATGGGCAGGTACATACCTATAGATGTAGTCATCTGCAAGCACGCACCTGGTCATTCAGCATTGATTAATTATGAAAGGCAAACTAGTATATTAATGCTAAATTAGAAGTGGTTTGCTTAAATCATGCATTTGAAGTTTGACAGCTACAATAAAGTTTCTATTCGGTAATATTTGCGGATCTACAAACACGAAGATGATTAAATATTTTGCATCTGAATTATTAATACAATAAATAAAACTTGACAAGTAGGTTGATCTCGAGGAAAGTGTACAAGGGTTTGTTCCTTTCATTGCGGGTCAATGCTTCATCAAAATTGACGAATATGCGATGAGTGTTTGCGCAAGCGACACTTCAAGTATCCTCATCAAATTCAACGAAACGCCTAATACAAAGTGCAAGAGAGAGATTCTCTTCATTTATTAACTTTTAAATGTTCCACAGAACTACATCAGGCCCTAAACCCATGTCACATTAGGAATGTACGGCAGCCCATCTCACAGGCACAAGCTTAAACAATTTTCAGCATGGGCTCGTCCTTGCGCCTAGGTCAATAGTGAACTCGAGTTCAGATGGACTCTAACTGTATCTTGTTTGGTCATGTATTGCTCGAGTGTTGTGGACCTTGCAAGGTTCTTATTTGTCAAAAGGGACCGAGAAGTCAACTTTGATGAAGACAATGTTTAATTGATTTTTTGTATTCTTTTGAGGGGTATTTAATGCCATTCATTGGCAGATGTGTTTTTACTTAATTACAATCTATTGTATTAAGTTAGTGAGCTTGAGTTGTGAAACTCAATAATTGTGATTATTATTGTTATCTTACATAATGGATAAGAAAGATGGCATACTGATTTAAAATTGATTGGTTTGGGTTATTTGGGAAAAGAATGTTATTTTCCTCGTGCATTGGGAATTGGAATGAAAATCATGTTATGAATTTGATATTAGTCATTTGTTAACAAAATAAGAACAAACATACCTGATAATGAGTTCAAGGAATAAACCTCAAAAAAAAATTATGAATGTAACCGACTTGGGGGATTTCATAAGTAATTCAAGACAAATTAAATAAGTTATTAATGCTTGAACATAGAAAGGCCTTAATGAAGGGTTGTGCCCTTTGGGTCTCCCTAACAAGTGAAGAAAGGATGATAAGGTTGAACCATTTAATTAAAGTGAATGGAATAGATCCTGAAAGCTAAATGCAAAACAAAACTAATTTAGCAAGCAGCTTGAAAACTTAACTAAGAGTCTTATGTCAAAATATGGGAAAAGATCTTATTAATCTTGTCTTAGGAAACGACGTGAAGTTGCAATAAAGAGAAGTATCAAAGGGCCCTAATAAAGCCTTTGACAGATGACTTACATGAAATAATTTATGAACACAAAATTATTAATGAAAGATTATGTCCAAGGAAAATAATGTGGTTAAGCATTGATATGTCTACAGACTCATCTTATTAGACCAAGATGAAAGTATCAAAGATGCTTCACTTAATTGATTAATGCAGAAAATATTTAAAGGTGAAGTTAAACTTAAATGAGGGAAGAGGTAAATGACTCCATCCCTCAGGGAAAATGGAATGATGTCATTCACTCGTTGCCTAATTGATTGAAGTTTACCTTCAGATTTTATAAAGGAACCAGAACATGGTTGCAAACAAGTAACAATATCAATTCCAAAGGAAGATTACGGGCTTGTTAGCAAATGAATGTTGAAAACTGAAAAGAAATGGAAGGCATATGGCACACTTATACACGTGTGTACGTCCTTTTATTTAGTAGAAAGTGGTTACATTCAGTTGGGAAGGTTGATAAACGTCCATTAGTTAAACATTAACTAAGAGCTAATTAATTACTTTAGTACTCTTCTTTAATGACTACCAGAGACTACTCCAAGTTTGTCCTGAAATGTTACAAACACAACGGGACCAAAGAGTTTTTCATTACATTTGTTGATTGTTCTAAACATATCAACATGAAATCTTCAATCCTCTAATATTTTATTGTCGTCTAATGTAGGAACTTCAGTGTAGACAAAAACCGAAAAGGATAACCAACAACAAAACAAAGATCTGGTCGTGTGGATATAAGATGTATTAAGTGTCCACCAATGCTCTATAGGTTGATTCATTGACGAATGATGAATCATTGTTGGCTGATAACTTCAGCCCAACCTCCATAGTTATGAATCCAGAATTCTAGAGTTGTTGATCAAACAAAGTATACTAGGCTCATGGAGCCTGCTTAAGTCCGTATAGAGACTTAATCATCATGCAAATCATAACCAACCCGAAAACCATCCAGCTGCACCATGTAAACCTCCTCATCCATACCCTTGGAGAGAAGCAACTGAAATGTGACCATCTTCGCAATAAGAGTAAAAACTAACTCCACAGTAAGAGAAGAAATCATCTCATATATTCGCTTCTATTGGAAAAATCTTGTAGAAACATGATGAGCCTTGTACTTGTCTAAAGTAAAAAATTTGTTCACCCATTTGCAACCAATGGGTTGTGTCACTAGTAATTTAGGTACCATACAAAGGTCAAAAGTGAGCAAAATCACCATGCTCTGCTAAAGTAACAACCTTGTTTTCGGTCCTCTAAGCTAGTGCCTTTGATTGAAACATATCATCCTCCTGCACAACTACCTATGCATTTGACTGAGATTGAGGAATTCCATCCTCCTAGACATCCTCTATAGTGGATATTCCCTCCACAACTAGTGCATGTAAGTTGAATGGAGCAGGGTCAACAAGCCTATGAGGAATTTCATCTTGTATGGTAGAGTCTCCCTCCACATGTGCATTTATGTTGACTGTGGTAGAGTCAACAACCCTATACAAGCCACCTTGCCCCGTACCTAGCCAATTACTATGTCTTGCTTGACATCAAACACAATTCTACTAATTAACATACAAGAGATTTTATTTAGGCTATGAACGTACATAACATTCCCTACCATGATTGTTTTCGCATTATTTAATAATATGCGGACATCTCCTATCCCCTCTATTGCATATGACTGACCATCGACTAATGAAACTAAATCAGAAAAGTTTGTACTTGCAATAACTTTGACATACATGTCCTTACAACATGTGAAATGTTTGGATGCACATGAATCAATGAATCAGCAACTGGTAGTACTAATGATCGAATATAATGCCACAAAGGCATACTATTCCTCAAAATCTCATCCTTCGTCAACTACTGCCACATTTTCCGCTTGACTGCTTTGTTGAGAAAGTGCATACAAATGCTTCCAACAATCTTTTTTTGAGATGCCCAAACTTATGACAGTAAAAACACTTCACCAGATACTTTGAAGATGAAACAGCAAGAATAAGTTTCTACTTCCCTTCCAATTGAGCAACAAGTGCCCTCTTTGATTGTCCAACATTGAACTAATTTTGTGTTTGTCTACATTCCTTTTGCATCAAATAAGAACTAACCTAATCAAATGTCAAGTTGTGGCATTCAGTCGTCAAGTGTAAAGCCTTAACGAAAGATTCATATGGCAATGCTCAAGTTGTTCAAAACAAGGGCCACCATGTTGTCATCATCAATCTTTTTGTTAATGGCTCCTAACTAGCCTCAGGGATCTTTCATCCAAAGAAAGTGTTCAAAAAAAAACTCATCCTTAAACATCTTTGTGTAAAATAGCAGATTCTTCAAGTACAAAACTCGGCTTTTCTCCTAAGTTTGATATTTATTCTTCAAACTAATCCACAACACACTTGCCTCAATGGCATTTTGGATCTTAGGAATCATGTCATCTAACACAGATAGTTTCAATGATAGCAAGGCCTCTTTATGATGTTTGTCATAATCAACAAAATCTGTAACAAGTCTTATTTCAGCACCGAGAATTATTGTCACAACCACAATATTCCACAATTGTCAAAATCTTATTACTCCAAAAATTATAATTATGGTCGTTTACGATAGAACCAAATTTTGCATGTTGGCCATTTTATACACAATGTTTGATTGTTAACAGAAAAAGTACAGTACAAGGCTGGCTTGGAAATCAAAGCAACAAAAAAAGTACAATTTTCTGATTTTGACTCGAAAATCAAAGAAATAAACAATTTTAGAACTGAAAATCTGACTTTTGATTTCGGAACTCAATTCAACAGGGAAATAAAATAGTTTAAAATCTGATCTTTTTTGAAATTTAAACTTCAAAAATACTTACTTCGAACCACAAATCTGCGAGGTCTAAAAACTTGTGTCTAGCCATGCCCTAGCTGCACAACATTGTCTGAAAATCGCAATTTTATTGTTTTGCTCGTGTTTTTCATGCCCTACTCCACAACATTGTTGTTGGTCTACCTTGCCCTAGCATGTCAATGAACAGCATGGTTTATAATTACCTTGCCCATCATTTATTTTTATAATGCCTTTCATAGGATCAAACTATGTCCTTTATGGGTTGTTCTCTTCTAATTCGAAGGCTTTCCTACCTTGAAACTCACATTTTCTTCTATCTTCCCGCGCTTTTCTTCTATGTTTCTCTTTTTTCTATTGTTTTCTTGCAATCTGACTGTCTATAATCTTGTCCTCTGCGAGTCTTTACGACCAACCGACTCGTCATGACCCCTCCCTCCAAATCGTGAGTCTGTTGTGTGCAAATTCGCGTTTTCCTTATGATCTTCAAATCACAATCCTCAAACCTCTTCTTCCTCTTTTTCTTTGTCCATACCCTACTCTCAAGGATTCCTCGAACAATGTGCTCCGCTCATCCCTGACTAGGGCTTCCCAAACGATTACCTCTAATACCAATGTTAGTAAATAAATGTTGAAAGAACGATGAGAAATGAAAGGTATACAACACACTTCACACTCGTGTGTTTGTCTTTTTATTAAGCAGAAAGTGGTTACATTTAGTTGGGAAGGTTGATAACCACCCATTAGTTAAGCATTAACTAATAGTTAATTAATAACTTTAACAGGCTTAGTCAATCTTAGACAACAAGATTAGTCAACCTTAGACCATGGACTTGGTCAAATTGATAGATTTTGATCAGTCGATATAAAGTCGACAAGTAACGCAAATCTAAAATGCGATCGCATTAAGTTAGTTACTACAACAAAGTATGTAGGTTTATTTAAACCAAATGATGATGTTAGCAAGTTTATCTTGCGTAACAAATGGAAAACACTTAAAAGGGGAAAAACCAAACAAAATTTGAAGTCACATTTTTGGGGACTCTACATATCAAAGATAAGTTCCCTATACCTGTAATTGATGATTTGGTAGATAAATTACATGGAGACGTTTATTTTATGAAAGTAGATCTTCATTTTGGTTATATCAAATCAAAATCAAAGATGAGGATAGTCATAAGATAGCTTTCAGAACCCATAAGGGCCATTATGAATTTTTGGTGATGCCTTCTAGCCTCACTAATGCACCATCTACATTTTAGAGTTTGATGAACTCTATTTTTTCGACCATTTCTAAGAAAATTTGTCTTGGTGTTCTTTGATGACATTTTAATATACAACAAAACATGGGAGGAACACTTGCATCATGTAAATCAGGTTTTGGATATTCTTGAACAACACCAATGTTATGCCAAGCCTTCCAAATGCACTTTTGGAGTCAAGGAGGTCCGAGTATTTGGGCTACATTGTTTCACATGAAGGAGTCAAGATGGATCTTCACAAAAACAAGACTATGGTAGAATGATAAGTGCCAAAAACCCTAAAAAACCTTTGAGAATTCTTGGGGCTCGTAGTTTACTATCGTTGTTTTGTAAAAAATTATGGTAGTATAGCAGCACCACTCACAACCTTATTGAAGGACTCCTTCCATGGGAATGAGGCAATGACCCAGGTATTTGAGAAGCTGAAGGAGGTCATGTGCACCACCCCAGCTCTTAACTAGTACAAATTTATCCAAAACATTCATTGTGATATGTGATGTTTCGAGGTAAGGCATGGGAGCGATATTCATGCAAGGAGGACGACCCATTTGAGAGTCGCCAACTCAAAGGTAAGAATTCGGTAAAGCCTATTTATGAGAAGAAAATGATAGCCATCCTTCACGCAATAAAATAATGGCGAACATATCTCATGGGAAGGCACTTTAAAGTGAAAACAGATCATGATAATTTAAGATACTTCTTGGAACAGAGATTGCCATCAGAGGAATAACAAAAAGGGTCACTAAGATGTTGCGATATGACTATGCGATTGTATTCAAGAAAGGAAAGAAGCATGTCGTGGTTGATGCACTATCCAAGAAGGATGAGTCCACAGAGGCAATATTGTGCACAATGTCCATATTACAAGTCAACTGGGTGGATGAAGCAAGATCATAATGTAAAAATGATGCAATTACAAAGGACCTTATTCAAAAGCTCCAACAAGATCCAAGCATTTCTGATAATGTTTTGTGGAAAGGGGACACTCTCTCGTACCCTTAAGCATAAGGTGCTTATGGAACTTCATGCTTCTCCAGTAGGTGGGCAATCAAGCTTCTTGAAAATTTATCAGAGTCAAGCAAAATTTCTTTTGGGAAGGTCTAAAACAGGAAGTCCAGAAATTTGTGGTAGAATGTATGTTGTTTCAACAATATGAGAGACAATCAAGATCCAATGTTTGTTGCAACATCTATCTATTCCTAGCCAGAGGTGGGAGGAGGTTTCCCTGGATTTCATACGGCTACCAAAATCTAAAGGAAAAAATGTTATCATGGTGGTTGTGGATAGACTCACGAAATATGGACATTTTTATGCACTATCATATATGTTTGTAGTAAGTATAATAGCAACCACATTTATGTATACAGTTTAGAAGCTTCATGGGACCCGAAAGATCATAGTAAGTGATCATGATCCTATCTTTACCAATAAATTTTGAACTGAGTTATTCTCATGTTTTGGTACCCAGCTAGCTCTTAGCTCCTCTTATCATCCCCAATCTGACAGGAAAACTGAGGAAGTCAACAAGTGCTTGGAGGGATATTTTTGTTGTTTTGCTTCGAATAAAAAGAAGAGATGATTTCAATGGCTACCACTAGCAGAATGGTGGAATAACACTTCTTTCTATACCTCATCCAAAATGTCTCCATTATTGGCACTATATGGGTACCATCTGCTTTCCATCATCTCATCTTTTGAGGGTCCAACCAAAGCTTCGAGCAATCGAAGAACATAGTTAACATCAACAAGAGGTACTCTGCAATCTCAGAGAGAACTTGGCAATGGCACAAAATGCATGAAGCAACAAGTTGATCAGCACTACAATTAAAGACATTTTGAAATCAAAGATTGGGTTTTTGTGCATTTATAGCCATATAACAAATGTCCTTGAAACAAAAAAAGAAGGATAACAAGTTTTCACCTAAGTATTATAGCCCTCATCAAGTCTTGTAGAAGAGTGGCAATGTAGCACACATACTAGAGTTACCTCACTCGGTGAGCATTTGGTCTTCCATGTTTCCTACTTGAAGGTCATTGGAAAAAAAGTTTCAACCTAGACAAAGTTACCAAAGCTTGATGAGGATGGAAGAAACATTTTAGAACCTAAGAGAATAATTCAGACACACACTAAGAGGTTGCAGACGAGAATGATAAATAAGTATCTGATAAGTAAAAGAATCTAGCCAGTGAAGGTGCGACATGGGAGGATGTAATGATCCTGCAGAAACATTCAACGATCGTTAACATTGAGGACAATGTCCTTCAATCTAATTTATCTGCACGATCGATCCGCGTCGTGTCATCTTTAGGTCAGGAGAAAACAAATCTCTTTTTCGTCAATCTAGACATGCTACGCCCTTAACCTATAGCATGTATTAGGATATGCATGGCCAACTTGTAGCTTTCATTACCTTTAATTAAGTCATATGATCATTTTATAGCTTCATATTATTAGTAAGGTCAGCCTAGAGTGTTTCCATATCATAATTAGGGTATATATAAGAGGTAATGGTTAGCATTTTATCATCATATTATGAATTTTATTTTTATTGTAAGGTTGTGGAGGTTACCTCTTTGAAGTGGGCTTGGTCATATGCTTCATTATTCTACTCTTATTGCAATCATATTGTGATCTATTGATGTGATTCCACTTTAGTGGTATAGTAATTTCATTAGACGTCTCGGATGGTTCTAGGATTTGGGGGCGGCACGTTCTCATGTAACACTAAATATGAGCCAAATTGAATTCTAGAATTGTGAAACAAGTTTGTAAATGGAAATTTAACTAAAAAAGTTCAAATATTTTTTTTGAAGCTCTAAATAAAATCTATTTTATGGCAAAATATAGATATTCATTTGATTACAACGAATAACCCAAACAACCCAAGCTCACAAGTATGCCACTCCCAATTTTGAAGATAGACAATATTCGATTTAAGTGCAAACTAATCATGTCCTTATTACAATACGTCTTGTCATATTTATAGGCAAATAAAACTTCTCTGAAAACAACTAATTGTTGTTTCGTCACCAAGCAATCTAAAAAATAATTGATCTTTGCTTCATCACAAAGTAATCTAAATTTAACTAATCTTCGCTTAATCACAAAGCAATCTAAAAATTCCTATATCAAAACTATCTATAGCCTTTGTAGGGCTTTATTTGTTCTAATTCTCCAAAATAAACTAAACCTTCTCTTATTAATGCAACTAATTAAACTAAAACAGATTCTATCTTTCTATCTTTATCTTTTATTTGCATGGACATTATCTCTATTATCCTTTATTTTGTCTTTTCTTTTTTTCTTTTTTTTTCTTCTCTATCTTCTCATAAATTGTGTCCAGCTCTTTACAGAGAGGGCGAGGACGAGGATGAGGAAGAAGAAGAGAATTTGTAGCTAAGGGTATTTATAATTTCCTTCCCTTTTTTCCTTTCTTTTTAAATAAAAAATATTGTCTGGTTTTTTTTACACATTGTACCAATGAACAATGAAATTCTTTATCTTCTCATAAAATGTGTCCAGCTCTTTACAGAGAGGGTGAGGACGAGGACGAGAAAGAGGAAGAGAATTTGTAAATAAGGGTATTTATAATTTCCTTCCCTTTTTTCATTTTTTTTAAAATAAAAAATATTATCTGGTTTTTTTTACATATTGAACCAATGAACAATGAAATTGGTACAATGTGTAAGAAAATCAAAATTTACATTTATTTCATTTTGGTTTTCAAATTTATTTTATTTTTCCAATTTGCATTTGCAGAAATTTAATATTCATTGTGTTAATATTGCACGTATTCATTTTGTAAATTGTTTTGGGTTTTGTTCTTGTTTTTGTTTTTGTTTTTGTTTTTGTTTTTGTTTTGTTTCAATTTTCCAACAATAGCATGGGCAAGCTGAGTTTCAACAATGATGTGGATGAAATGAAAGAAACACATAGTGGAAGTTGGGGAGGGGTAAGTGGTAGTGGCAATAAAACTAAAAGTTCAGTTGCTAGTGCTCAACTATTTGATTTCTCACCAAAGAGTTTGGCCACATGGCAAAGGGACCATTTAAAGCAAAGAATCCCTTTGGGAGTTTGAAGCACTTTTTGACAAAAGGGAGAGAAATTTAGGGGATAGTCGGACACTGAAAATGAAATTTTTTCAAGGCTAATAGGAAGGTGGTATTTTCAATGTTAATGGATACCACTGCATTTTCCAGGTGAAGTGGTTGGTGTTTATCTTGCACTTATGCTTGAGCAGAGACTTAAAATACCAAGTTGAAATGAATGAAATAAAATGGTTTTAAGTACGTCCACGAGACCAAACAATCTATGGAAACATTGATTACATCGATTGCTTCAACCGCTCAAAGATTCCCAAACCCATGATATACTTTAAAAGGCTGCTCTTTTTGCTTGTTGATTTGATTTAACATCTCCCCCAACCCTTTTTTCCCCTCCAATAGCTCTACCATGGAGCCACCTTTTAAGGTTTCTACATATTTGCGCACATGTCCGTGTGCTAACGACATTCAAGGATGAAGTACTCTTCCATTTCGACCACCCCTATGATGCAAAAAAAACAAACCCTCTCTTCACGTTATTCTTTAGGAGTCATCCATTTGTTTGTCTCTCATCCAGGCCTATGAGAGCTAGTCCTCAATTGAACAATGAGGATCTTTTCCCTCCATTTAATTTCAGCCCTATATATGTTTTTTCACTATGCTCATAGGTCGGGTTGGAAATATAGTGTTTTCTTTTCATGCGTGTTTCCTTCTTCCACATTATTGTTTCAACCTTTTCGTTCACATAGTTTTTTATGTCCTTGTTATAGTTTGGGCATTTGGTTAACTTGATATCCCTTCTACTCATTCATTTGTGGTTCTACTTCATCCATGTGTTCTTCCTTCTATGCAGCTCTTTATATTTTGCAGCCTTAGACCACTTGTCAGTGTTCATCGTTTCTATTATTTTCAAGTAACATAATAGTCTAGTCATAGCAGTTGTCTCTAAAGGGAAAGTACCTGTTTTAGCAAGGATGATTTCATTGGGAACGAAATCCTTAATTCTAAAATTGTTTGTGATTAGATGCTTTTAGATCTTTTTTATTTGCCTCCATTTCAAACTCGTTGTTCCACTAGCCCACACCTCACAATCATACAACACCATTGGTGCCACAAGTACCCCAAATAAGACCCTGGTGATCTTCCAATCCCATAACTCAACATTCCTGCATCTATTTTGGAGCGCATAAAGAGCTCTCCAACCACTTCATATTCTTGTCATCCTATAAGTATCCCATCTGAGCTTGCTACGAAAATCGAGGCCAAGATGCTTGTACTCTGACACCATTTCAAGAGATTCCTACAAACTGAAAATCATGGTGTTGTTACTTTTCACTGAGGAAATCATAAATTTGGTTTTGTCAATGTTTCCCTGCATCCCTACTTCTTTACAAAAGAGCTCTAGAGCCCAAAGGTGGTCTCTTAAATATTGGATTGTCTACCATTACAATTAGGTCATCGACATAAAACTAAAGTTTCACCACATATTTGCCAAGTGGACCCCCTCCCCTCCCAAATTGTTTAACCAATCTTTTAGCTTATCAATGTATAGCCCATATAGAGTCGGGGATAGAGAGCAGCCATATTTGACACCTATATCACTCCTAAAACATTCTAACAGCCCTGCCTACGTTTTGATTTTAGCCTTGACTTGCTCATACAATCTGTGAACCGCTGCCCTGTAGTGTGTTGGGACCCCTAGTTCTTCCATTCTGTTGCATAATTTGTTCCTTGGTACTATGTCAAATGCCTTTTTGAAGTCTACAAAGCAACAATATGCATCCTCTTTTTTATTCCAAACCTTTTCAACTAGGTGTCTAAGTGTGACATAGTGATCAATAGTTGAATGTTTTGGTATGAAACCTGCTTGTCACTTTGCCCTCTTTCCTTTTTCTTCCACCCAGATGCTAAATTTGTGTTCCATCATACTCCCAAACAACTTTGCAAAAAGAAGAATAACCATGATAGTTTGGTAATTTGAGATATTATTTACATCTTTGCTTTTAAACAAAGCTATGGTTAGGTTGGTTGTCCACTCTGTCAGGAAGCCACTTTGGATGACCTCATTGAAAATTTCTTTGATTTAAGACACTAGGATATTTGCTCCCCATCTTCGATGCTCTGCTTGCAAGTTGTCTATGTCTTAGGCTTTACCCATTGCCAGCTTTTTAATCCCTTGTATGATGACTTCAGTCATGAAAAGCTCTTCATTAACACTAATTGTGGAAGGTGTATCTTGTTTCCTTTCATGCTCAACAATTGTTTTGAGTACTCTAATCATTGTCTGGTTATCATATTGTTCTCGGTCTACTTTTGCTAATGGGGATCTTTCTACTTCTACATTTGCTACTAGCCTCACTGTTTCGTCAAGAACTCCTTGGCATGCTTCTAGGAAACCTTCTCTAGCTCTTAGGGTTCCAACCCTTCATGTGGATGTGGTGGAACCTAAGGGAGAAAGAAAGGCCACATGTTCAGCTTCAAACCCACGTACATAAATGTTTAATATGCAAGCAGGTGAGAAATAGATAATACCATTGGCAAATTCTTCTTTTCCAATGGTATCCCATGTCATGTTGCACGGTCTCCTTATTACAAGAAGGCATGCAAAGCAAGTTCATCTTATGTGCCTCATGGTGAAACCAAACTAAGAACCACCATTCAAGACAAAAATTATTTAAAATATAATTTGTTGATGGAGGAAACAAAGGCAACATGTGTGATGCAAGGGTGTTGTATTATCATGGATTGGTTGATATACACTCATCCATGTTATCGTCAAATGTGTGTAGATCGTCTTATTTCCTTAGGGTTGTTGATTGTTCTAGAAAGGATGTTGAATTTCAGATCTAAATTTTGCATGAGGCTATTGAGGAGGTAGATCACACCAATGTCGTGCAAATAGTTACAAATGCAACATATGTCTGCAGGGCAACATGGAAGTTGGTTGAGGCTACCTATTAACACATCAATTGGACCCCTTGTTATGTGCATGCAATGAACAATACACTTCAGGACATTGGGAAAATTGAGTGGGTAAAACAAGTGGTGAGAAATGCTAGAGAGGAGTTGATGCTCATATGTAACAACCACACTACATTCGCATTGTTTCGATCCGTTGTAACGAAAAAAATCTTCAAACCATTTAAGGCCATATTTGTGTCCAATTTCATTTTATAGGAGATAACGCTTGAGTTGTAGGAGGCCTTGCAACTTATGATTATGACACGAAAGTGGACTAGGTGGGTGGGGTAGGGGTAGGACCAGGATAGATCTGAGGAAGAGGGTGAAGGATATTGTGATCAAAACTTCATTTTGGGCAAATGTGAGATAGAATGTGTCATTCATATCCCCTATTTTTACCATCATCAGATATGGGGACTCTAACACTCCCAACCTTGGAGAGATCTATGAGTGCATTGATAGCATGCTTGCCTAGATGAAGGTCACAATTAATGAGAGAGACCCTTCATTTCCATTCTATAACGATCATATTCCCTCCATTATTCAACGAAAGTGGGAAAAGTTAAAAAAACCTATACACAAGGCCGCTTATGCAATGAATACTATATGATTTGTTAAAAGGACTTCATGAAAGCCCTTATAAAATGTACAAACCAAAGGAGGCTGCAACAATTAGGAATCACAGGACTGCATTCACTTCTCTCAATGGCTACAAGACTACAGCTAAGATAGATAGACTCACTCAAGCACAAAAGAACCCTAGAAACTAGTGGCAGCTACAAGTGAGTGTGACATTGCTACAATCACTTGTCATTCGCATCCTTTCAACTATTGCTCGTTCCTCCATTGCAATGAGGAATTGGTGCACATATAGTTTTATCCACTCTATTGAGAGGAATATGCTTACCTCTAGGAGAGTAGAGAAGCCAATTGTTATACATAGGGCCTCGCGGTGCAAGTCACCTTACTACAAGGAAAGTAAAGTTGCACAATGGGATGCAGACCCCAAGGACCCAAGGCAAGTTGATGAGGACCAGGATGTGTTGCCATGATTGGTTGGAATCTTGTTGCATGAGTCACATGACTCTTGTAATGCCAATGACAAGGAGCTTTTTAGGCTCAAGGGATAACCGTCTATTGATGACTCTGATTTTTAAGCTTGCTGCTCCATGCGACTAAGCATTTTCATTTTGACATTTTGACCTTTTAACTTTAAACTTGTAGTTAGCATTTTAAATTCCTTAGTCATATTGATGAAATGATATGAAATAATGAAACTAACTTTGATTTCGAGAGTTCAGTGTTATGGATGGTGTTTTAATTTCATTTTCCAGCCCTTTATAATGTCATGGAATGTTGGATGTTATTTCATTTCAGCTCTTTTCTTTACAAAATGAGTATTTTGTTTAATTTTCTTGTAATTTTAGAATTCTATATATACTTTTACAGGCTGTCCCCAAAATCCAGACATGTTTTTCCTGTTTAGGATGTTCATGAGACAAAATAGGGGCCTTCAATCAATACAAAACAAACTGTAAAGCTGATATAAAGCTAAACAAAAAAGAATCTATGAATTAATTGACAAAATCAGAACCATTAAGGATCATGAAGACGGCTACATTATACATCATTTTTATACGTCCAATATGCAGATGGTATTAATGAGATTCTAGATTCTTCAAAGTTCAAATCACTTTCTTCGATATTTTTCAAGTATGTACGTAATTCAAGGTTTGATTTACAATTTATTCACCCCTTGTGGAAAGTACATGATAATCAATTTCTACGGGCACACTGAAGAAATGGTTCTCATAAATAATAAGAATTGCATTCCTGATCTTGATAAGACTATAATATTCTTCATCATCAAGGTAGCAGTTTCATGTTCAGCTTTGACTTTGAAGCATTTCAAGAAGGGGTGACATTATATAACCAGCATGATGGAAAAAAAAACAATAATAATTATGTAACACTAACATAAAGGTTGTAGTTGTTTAATTATAACTATTAAAGATTTTTTGGTCTGCCTCAATTCGAACTTTAGGGCTTTTGCCATACAGTCGCCGTTTTCCCTTTTGGCCTCCACTCGGCCATGGGCCCTAGGTAAAAATTGAAAAAGCTTAGGAATTTCGGGCTCTGCTAAGGGCAATAGGTTGAAAGAACAACAGATGGCAGTGGAGCATGCGACAATCTACCCTAATGCGACAACTCTCCCATGTTGTCGAAGATCAAGCCCTCTGCCTCCTACGATGAGCATGCCCATAATTTTGACGCATGCAAAAGAAGACGTAAAGGTGGACGGAGATAGGAGGAATGGCGGCCAGATTTATGTGGAAAACTCTAGGTTAGCAGGTTCATATATCTTCCAAACAACAAAGGAAATCCCTGTTATTAGGGTTCACAACAAAGAGGTAGAGAAAACAATCTCGCATTTGACAAAATGTGCCTTGTTCTGCAAATTTGTGGGATTTTAGCCAAATGCGAGAGATCTCCAAAAGTGGTTGGGAAAGATCTGGAAAATCAGTTCTGCTTGCCAAGTAAAGCTTCTCGCACAAGGGTTTTTCCAAGTCATTTTTGAGTCTGAGAAACAAAGAAATGACATCTTTAGAAATGGCCCTTGGTTCATGGGAAGAGTTGGGTTGTTTACGAAGCCTTTGGGAGGTGGGTTTTAATCCAAAGACAAAGGCTTTGACTTAAAAACCTGTCTGGAATCATCTATATGGTCTGCCCTCCGAGTTATGGAAAGAGGATATCTTCAAACAAGTGGGAAATTAGTTGGGTCAATATATCTGCATGGCAAAAGCCACTGAAGTTGGGGATATGGCAGTTTATGCAAGGATTTGTTTAAGAATAAATTTGTCTAGTCCTTTGCCTTTGGCTATCAAGTTCAAATCAGAATCCAAAGAATGGCTTCAAGATTTGGAATACAAAAAACTCCCTTTTAGATGCAGAATTTCCCATACTCGTGGACATTTTGTAAGGCATTGCCCTAAGCAAAGGCCGAATCTGAATCAAAACTCCTGAGGATTCAAGGAACCAAAAAATAAGCAAAATTTAGAGCAAGACAGTGAAGAGTTCATAAAACAGAAAATTGAAAAGGAAGCAAGAAAATATTTGGAAACCAATGAATTCAGGTACAGCTAATAAATTCATCATTTTGCAATTAGAGGATTCATCTAGGGATATTCTTGATACATCAATGGATAACCCACAAGATAAACAGGATTCAGAATCTCTCCCAAAATAAGAAGAAAAGGACGACTCAAAATCTCTCCCGGAAGAAGATAAAGAAGACACAGAAGATGTTGTTGAAGAAAATGCAGTTTTTACCTTAAGAGTACTATTCAAATATAAGAAGCATGGTGGATCAGGACAGCGACTTCGTGAATCAGGCCAGCATCTTAAAATTGGCTAAGTCAAGGGGCAAGTATAAACCTAGAAAACCACCTCTCAATCTCAACAAACTCTGAAGCTCGAATTAATATAAGGGCACCCAGAAGCAGATATCAGAAATGCTTGCCCAATCTCCTGAGCAGAAATCAGGTCATGAAAATCATCCTCCATCTATGCCAAGCAATCACGCTACTCCAAAGTAAGGAAAGAAGCCTATCACTTGCAATGCTAGCAGGTTAAAAGGCTAATTCCGGTTTTGGATCCTGCTCGCAAGTCTTAGAATACTTTCCTCATTCCAGTTAATGTTTGCCTTCAGCTGAAAGGCCTTCTTGTTACTGACTCTGTCAGGTTTATTTACCACTTTTTATTAGATGGGCTCTAGCCCTTTTTTTTAATGATCAAAAACAAAAAGGTTGTAGTTGTTTATCATGCAACCGTCAACTTATATGTATATGGTCACCATAACAATCATCATTGGTTTAACAAACTATGAATCAGTTTTGTTGTCCACCAAGGATATTACTTAAATTTACTTGTAAGGCTCACTTAAACCAACCACTGGCTGAGAGATGGAGTATTCATTCTGTAAGAGGCATTGCACTCAGCTGGAAAAAGGGAAGGAGAGGGCCTTTATTCTGAAGCTTGATATGGAGGAGGAGTATAACAGGCTGCATAAGAGATATCTAGTGTCCATTTTACGCAAATTTGGTTTGGGAAGATTAGGTGATATTCACATCCGCCTGCATTTCTGCTCCTAAATTTGTTACTTTAAGAAACAGACAGCTAATATGTCTTTATCTCCTCTAGATGCATTAGGCAAGGGCGCCCACTGTCAGGTAGTTTATTTATTATTGCAATAGATTCTTGCAAATATGCATCAATCAGTCAAGACTAGAGAAAAACACACTGAAAATTTGTATCACCTCGGGAATTAGGAATAACATACATATGCACTTTGTTCACGGCTCATCCACATAAGTTTGGCATTGATAGATGTGATTAGACTCCTTAAAAAGTGTTTGAATGCATATTGTCTAATTTTTAGAAACGAAATTAGGAGGATCGAAATATATTTATTTTTTTAAATAATGTTGAATTATTGAATCAATATATGTATGCTGCAAATTTTAATTAAAGGATTGGAGATTCAAGTGAGCCATTGAAATGCTTGCATATTCCAGTATGATTTAACAATTTAAAAGAGTGGTGATTTTTTTTACTAGAAAAGAAATAAAATTAGAATTGACAGATCTAATAAAACTTTACAGTCTGTACTGATCGACACTCTTATTGAGTTGGTTTTATTGTAATTGTTGAGTTTTTGTATAGAATTCTTCGGGATGTCTCTCTTGGGAATAAAAGTAGATGCAGCTTACAAATATAGTATTGCTTGGATGCTGTTTAGAGGTGTAGCAATCAAATGCTGCAAAGACATGAAATAGTCTTCAGCAGGCAAAATTGCATTAAGGATGCACACCCCACCAGATCAAAATTGGTCAAAGATTATGGCTGCAACATACTTATGAGGTGTTCTTTATCTTTATACATTATTAAGTAACCATTTATTTCCACTAAAAAAAAATGTTGTATCGATATGTGGGAACAAACTTAGACCCTTGGGATCAATATGCAGATTATCTCATAATTGTCCTATGTAACCCGCTTGCTATGAGACCTTTTCTATCGTACTGCTAAATCCATGTCCTTCATATATGTGTATGATTATGTACCATATGTCTTGCCTTCTCTTGAAGAGCTAACCCAAGAAATGTTTAAGGTCCTAGCTAGAAAAAAATCCTACAATTAAAAATAAAAAAATTGTTAACAAAATACCAAAGATCTGCCATTGTCATTGGTAAAACAACACTATAACAAAGGTTTTGACATGCCAATGCCCGTATGCACTGCAATTGAAAAAGAATGTGTACATAGAAAGAGAGTCCTCTTAAATCCAAGTTCACAGAAGTGAGAGATTCAACATGAATCATAATCTTAACTCTCATTTCAAGATAAATAAGCATAAGATGAGATGATGTTATAGACCAATACTGCAACAAAAAATATAAGAATACTAAAAATGCAAAGTCCTAACAATGTAACTAAATCACAAAAGTGTTAAATCTATGAAAGGGTATATTCATTGAAACAAACTCATAAGAAAAGTCGTGAGTTGATAAAGTCAGAAGTTTTGAACTGTCTAAATCTTGTAAATAGTTTTCTATCATTGCCTACCCCATTACATTTTAAATGATTTAAACATGCTGTTTATTGAAAATATTGTCAGCTTTCTAAGACAGACCAGAGCTTACTATTTACAGGCTAAGGCAAAGGCGCCATCCAATTTATACCATAAAAACTTTAAAATATCTAAAAAGTTTTTTATTTCCAGCCATATGACCATGTGTTTCATTTTAGAAAAAGAAAAGGAAGCCCTGCAAAACCAGAAATAAAAACAATGTTTGAGGCCAATACTTGCACCTCCTCTTTTCAACTTCTCCTGGAAGCATGCCCCTGCAATAGCAAGGGCAACGTATTCAACTTACACTTCATTTGTGAAGAAGCTTGCAACAGCATGACTTGGACATGAGACATTGAAAGCAAGAACTTTAAAAAAAACCTTAAGCCTTCTGTAGTGTTCAAGATCAAGCCACTCTTACATCACTTTTGAACAAGATTCTCCTTAATTTTCATTACACAGATCAACATCAAGCCTCTCTCCCATGCCTTCCATATATTATAGAAGCGTTAAGAGTAAGTTGAGTTACATGCACCCTTCCATATAACGTGTAACAAATCGAGCTTGTGCCAGCTTGAGAACAACCATAAATATCTAACTTTTGAATATATAAAATATCAATGCTGATGAATTCATGAAATGAGATGATTTCTAACCAGAATCTGCAATCTCAAGCCTATCCTTTCATTGTATTACTTATCCAAGCAATCATAGAACTAAGCTCCAAAACTACTGTACAACTGCATCAATTTATGCAAGTAATTATGTTCATATTAAACGATTGGTACCACCCTTGCACCGATACATGTTAGGGCAATTACAACCGCTTAATACTTACACCTAGTTTGACATACAACATTTCCATTCAGGAAACGTTGTGTGCAAGTTTATATTTATAATAAAAACGTTCGTAATTCCTTAAATCATAGATTCCTGATGAAAATCCCAATGAAAAAAATAACGTAGCTAGGAGTTTTTCAATCACGATCTTGTTCATAGTGTCGCCTCTGGAGTCCTACATTTAGTTCTATTGAGGTTGAATTTAAGGTCGTCCGCGGTAAAAAAATATGCACAATGGATGTATTGAATGTGTCCTTGTGCTAAAAGAATGAGTACTAGTACGTGGATGTATTGTGCCCTTCACAAGGGCAAGTGTCGCTGTTATAAGATAAATGGGTAACGGAGAATACAACTGCCTTCCTTTCCAATTCGCCCTCAATTTTCATGTGATCCACAGAGGAGAAAGTTAAAGGGGACTCAAGTGCAGTTGAACCCTGAACTAGTATCCACCAACAACCAGTTCAAGAAAATGCGTTCCTTCTTCAATGATAACCAAAAAGACATTTGACAGAACTCGACCGATTGCAATAACATTGCAGCAACATAAGAAGAAGAAGAAGAAGAATGAAAAAATGAAAATGAGCTTACTCTGGCCAGGATCGAAGCGAAAGAGAAGGCCTGACGATGGCGGCGGATCAGATGTGTCAGGGGTTCGATCCTCCTCCTCCTTTGCCATTCCCATTGCCGACCTTGCTGGAATTGTGAAAGGAATACAAGCCTCCTCCCCTTGCGTCTGAGATGGGGATGAAGAGGAGGAGGAGGAGGAGGAGGAGGAGGAGCTAGAGCTACCGTCCGAAGATATAGACGAGGAAGAAGAAGAATATGCACCATGTTTAGCGTTCACCATTCTCCCTCCTCCTTTGCCTCCCCACCCCTCCCCTGCCCTGCCCTGCACAAATATCTCTTTTTCCCTTTCGCTTGTATCTCATGGGGAGGATCGTGCATTATTATCCCCGTCCCATACCCATAACGCCTCTTTTAGCCTTAAAATAATAACTACCATTCGCCATTCGCCATATGAAACGGATGATGGATGATGGATGGTTTTACAACTGAACCACGCCGTCTGTCTGTGTGGAATTCTTCAAAGCCAATCCAATGCTAATGCTAATGCTAATGCTAATTTAATCAGTGTGCGACTAAGGCTCAAACGAACAATTGCCCTAAGCTACAAAGTATGGAGGGCGGGTTTCATTTTTTTTTTTTTTTTTGTTAATTATATGCTAGTATATGTATCAATAATTTTCTTACAATACGGACGACCTTTTATCCTCTTTCTCACACTTCACTTTACTCATTACGTGTATTGTACTTCATTAATTATATTTATATTATTTATTATTTATTTAAGTTATATATATAATCATTTTTTATATTGTAAATATTTTGAATTGGGGAATGTTTTTATATTTTACTTTAAAACCTAACAATCAATATACACATGTTTATGTACATATTAAAAGTGTGAGCATTTACTTTTAAATATAATTTTACTATTAATAAATGTTTTAGAGTTTGTGGTATTTATTGTTATTAGAGTGAATCACATCAAAAAAAAATGAAGTATAATTTTTTGTCCTACCTAAATATAATGTCATATTAAAATTAAGTGAATATTAAGAGATGGGTCATAATGCCTAACAAAATGATAACGCTTCATTGTAAAAGAGATAATTTTCAACTGCACTCGAGTCCCCTTTAACTTATGTGCAGGGTTAAACCACTATATATATTTTCCTACCTAAATATTATCTCTTTTGTTTGTATGTATTGTGTGTGTGTGTCTATGTATATGTATATGTGTGTATATATATGTATATGTATATACATACACATACACACACACATATGTGTGTATATATATGTATATGTATATGTGTGTGTATATATAACACACATGTGTGTATATATATGTATACACACACATATAGTATAAACAAGTCAAATAGTGGCTTTACAATGATTGATATGTGTGTGTGTGTGTGTGTGTATGTGTGTGTGTATGTGTATATCACACACACACACACATATGTGTGTGTGTATGTATATGTGTGTGTATGTGTATATATGTATTATATATATATACACACACACACACACACACACACACATATCAATCATTGTAAAGCCACTATTTTACTTGTTTATACTATATATAGTAGCTTTACGATGATGTGTGTGTGTGTGCGTGTATATATCTGTATACACACACACACATGTGTGTGTGTGTGTGCGCGTGTATATATCTGTATACACACACACATGTGTGTGTGTGTGTGTGCGCGTGTATATATCTGTATACACACACACACACACACACACACACACACATATATATATCATTGTAAAGCTACTATATATAGTAGCTTGTTTGTCAAGCCACTGTATATAGTGGCTTTATAGTGAAAGATATACATAGTGAATTTACAAACACGCTGAAAGATATATAGTGATATATCATCTATATATCTTTCATTGTAAAGTCACTGTATACAGTGACTTTGCTATATCTTTCATTGTAAAGCTGCTATATATAATGGCTTGTTTGTAAAGTCAAGTCAATATATATATATACATATATATATATATATATATATATATACATATATATATATATATATACATATATATATATATATACATATATATATATATATATATATATATATATATATATATATATATATATGTATATGTATATATATATATCTATATACATATGTATATGTATATATATATATATATATACATATATATATGTATATATGTATACATATGTATATATATATATATATATACATCATTGTAATGGCTTATTTTTAAAGCCATTATATATATCTTTCATTGTAAAGCCACTATATATATCTTTCATTGTAAATCTATTATATATAGTTGCTTGACAAACAAGATATTATATATAGTGGCTTTACAATGAAAAACTGTCTATATATATATATATATATATATATATATATAAAGCCACTATATATATATTTCATTGTAAATCTATTATATATAGTTGCTTGACAAACAAGATACTATATATAGTGGCTTTACAATGAAAGATATATATAATGGCTTTAAATATATATATATATATATATATATATATATATATATATATATATATATATATATATATATATATATATATATATCAAAGCCACTATATATAGTAGCTTTATAATAAAAAACCGTCAATATATATCTTTCAGTGCCACTATATATAGTGGTTTTACAATGAAAGATATATATAGACGGTCTTTCATTTCATTGTAAAGCCACTATACATAGTGGCTTTACAATGAAATGTATAAATAGATGACATATATATAAATGATCTTTCATTGTAAAGTTCCATTAAGCCTTTACTTCTAACAAATTTGTCACACATAGTTAACCATGCAACTCAGGTTCTTCAACTTTTGCAATAAAAAGTATGTGAATCTCCAAACACAAAGACACAATACACAGTCCTAACTATGGAAGAATACAAAACTAAGTGTATAATCTCATAACAATAACAATTTAAAATAATGTTTACACACAACAGTGCTTAACTCAACATCTAATCAATGTTATAATAAGATTTAACCCATAATCTTAAGACATTTACTTTTCCTCTTTCTTTGTTATATGTATTCAACGAAAATACAATACTTCCAACTGACATAAGCATAGAAACATAGTTCTAACTTGCATCAATAATGAGTCAGCCATCCTTATTCATATTCAATCAAACATAATACAACCATAAACTACGTTCAAGTATAAACTTCATGCCTCAAATAAATAATTGATATGAAATGTAATCATACAATCATGTCCACCAAGCATAAATAAAAATTTAGTCGGTATATAAATTAAAAAGAATTTATATTATTTATAATAACTCAACATTTGTGAAAGCCTGCATCTATTTGGACCGACATCAATATAACAGTAATGACATATATATTCCATTTTAATGAGTAATGGATTTATTTAATTGAACACAACTCGGTTTACAAATATATTTGAACAGTAGAGTGATTGAATACATTACAAAAGAACAATCATTCCATACAATATAATGATTACATAATACATAAAATATGATTTGATCTAGCTATAGGTAACTTTATTTACCCTAAAATACATTGGAGACAACTAACAACAAAGGAAGTGCCTCACATCACTGACATAATAATGAATCCAACACAAGTCTCCATAACAACTAGAAGTTACAACCAACATGAATAATATAAAACTTGAGAAATGTATGTACTAAGTCCAAGCATTGATGGGATCTTACACACCCCAACCATTGGTTTAGGGTTGGAATAGGTCACTGTACAAGGGCCCCAAATCCATAAAAATAAATGAACAAAAATGTGTATGAATGAGATCCAATCCAATAGGTAAGGTTTACATAACCACTCAAGTAAACAAACCAACTATTATAGCATGGAATTGCACCCCTGTGGGAGAGTTTTTTAGGCTCTTCGACTTCCAGCTATAAGCGTGGGAACAACCTCAGGATGTGGGTTTCCTATAGTGAGGTTGAGCCTCTAGGATTTTTTAAGAGGTTATTTTCTCTCTGGTGGATCACCTAAACTACTGTTGAAATGAAACTTTCACGAGAAAAGGGTTAAAAAAGGGAAAAAGGGCTCCTAAGAAGGCTAACAGGTGGTGCACCAAATTTAAATAGACACTCATCTTCATTCGAACCCACACTATATCAGTCATGAGGTGACTTAGGCTTGCACGATCTCAGAATCAAGCTAACACATACTGGAAGAGGTTCAGGGAGAACACTAGTCCTAACCTACAAAACTTGAAAAGATTTCAAAGAGGCAAGCAACAGGCTAATGGATTAGGAATACACGCATTCACAAATCCACCAAGCAACAAACATACTAAAGCAATAATTGAAGATAGGAGATGGGAAAATAAATTGAGTCTCATCACATTCAAGAGGTAGTTCTTACAATATCTTGACAAGGTTGAGCCTAACCAAGGGAGCACACTTTTGCAAATGTCTCAATGGGCATCTATCTCACACCAAGATGAAAAAGTATATAAAATTGGGAACCTTTTACAATGGCTTAGAAGCTCGTATATATATAAAGGGACAAGAGAGAAGAGGGATAAGAAATAGAGAGAGAAAAGAGAGGGGCACATTGTCCATGATCATTGAATGAGCTCCACCTATTTCTCTAATCCCCTAAATTTGCTCCATGAATCTCGCCATACCTTCCACTCAGCTTCATTATGAGGATAAGGTCCTCATATCTTAAAACTGACACAATTATGTTGTGTGTGCTTTAAGCGACGGTTTGTCAAAAGCATGACTCGGGCTGCTCTTTTTATTAATCACATACTTGATCTATGCCTTGGGACCCGAACTTGAATTAACTATAGGTTGAAAACCAATCTAAATTATTGCTTTTCCTATAGTTATAATAGATGACACTCTGCTCGATGCCTGGTCCCTTTTTCATCGACAAGTTGTTGGCCTTTGATTTATACTAGGTCTGAAAGACCTATTCTAAAAAACCTATTCTGTCCCCGCTCACCATAGATATTTCTGCTAGTTGGATTCCCTTGTGCCATGTGGCAGCCTCTCATTCGTTTGATCATGACTCTCGTGTATCATCGATCCTTATAACCATGTCGTTGGACCAAGTTTATTAAGTTAAATAGCCTTGGAAACCCAATTTACTCTTTATAGAGTAATTTGGGTTTTCTAGGCTAATTAACTTATAAATTTATAAGCTAAGTCCTTGAAGATTCTCGATTTACTCTTTATAGATTAATTTGAGTTCTTTGAGCTCCTCAACTTCAAACTCTCCCAGTTGCTCCACTTATATAGTCTTTTTAAGTGAAGTATTTAGAGAACCCCAAATCACACTATGAAGAGTAATTTGGGTTCTCTAAGCTTACTTACTTGTAGCCTTCATGTTGGATTACTATAGATTCTCAGAGCTTGTTTACTTCATGCTTTTCCATCTTGACTACTTCTCAATGGCTAGTTTATCACCCTAAATTTTGAGAGTCATGGGCCCATCATTAGACATTTGAATCCCAATGGCTAGTCCTCCATCATGAAATTGGTGTCCATACAATCGTCACTCACTAAGATAATTCCTTCGAGTCCCTTATTGCTTTAGATCTTTTCCTCAGACAATTCTCCCGAAGGAATTCCTTCAGACTTCTTGTTTTCGTTCCTTCCCTTATTTCCTTCAGACAAAATTTCAAAGGAATTGTTCCTCGAAACCTTTCCAAATTGCCCCTCAAGCTTTTTGACAAGGACTTTCCCGAAGGGAAAGAGACCCTTTAGGCTTTTTACAAATGGTCATTCCAAAAGGAACATACCCTTTGAAATTCTTGTTTTGGTCTTTTTGCTCCAAAAGTGTCCTTCGAAAGAATTGGAATTGCCCTTTAGAAAAATTGGAATTGCCATTCAGAAATTTTAAAGTGGACTACTTTGCCGAGAAAAGACCCTTGGCTTTTGGAGAAGACTTATCCCTTGAAGAACTCGAGAAGCACTATTTTTTGAGACCAAATCGGGTTTGTCAAGCCCCTTTACTTATTTTGAGTTTATGACTGCTAATTATTTATAAAGTTTTTTAAGTAGTGCTCCTCTAGAAACCCGAAGTTATCTTCGTGAGAGAACCTAAAGTCTTCTAGCTTATACTTTGCAAATGCTGATGGAGTCCATATATTTTTTGATGGAGTTTGTAGCACTATGTAGGTTTAATGTTGCTGCATTTATGACCCCTAACTGTTTGGTTTCACCATGAAACCTATCAAGAACCTCTTCTTTGCTCTATAGACCTATCCCTTAGAATTTGACAAAATACACTTTAAGCAAACTTAAAGTGTTTCAAAAGCTTTATGAGCACCATAAGATCTCTCTGGTCCACTCATTCCATCCAAAACAATTGTTCATCCGCTCATCCATTAGTAATTTGATTCATCTAGGCACAGGTTGGTATGTGGGCCAAATTTTTCTAACATTTATGGTGATTCATAGGGAAGCATGCATGTTATGCTTGAGAACCCAACTCATGTTGCCTTGTCTAGTCCATTGGGCATGGAGTCAACATTAGCTTGCAACTAACTTGGTTTGAAACTAGATACAATGCTGACCCTTGCTAGAACTCCCTCTTGAAACAATAAGGAAAGAACAAAACAAAATAAAGTAAAGTGCCAAAGGTACCTATTGAAAAGAAAATAGCCTATAACAGAGCAAAAATAAATGTGCCTGAAACAACACTTGGAGGCATTGACCAAAACTAAACCTAATATACACATCCTATAACTATGTACCCCTTTCCTCCTAGATCAAAAGGAAAGCTTGATACTTTTCTTGCATTATGAGTCAAAGGATAGCTCAAGGCATGCAACTTCTTGACCCCTGGCTTTGATGCCTACCTCTTCCTTGCTACAACTGATAGCTTCTTCATCATCATGTTTAATAAAAACCAAGCATCTCCAAATAGATCAGCTATGTGAACCCAAGTAGTCCCAAACTCTTCATATGACTCCTTCACTGTAGCTTCCAATGATGGTTCAACAAGGCATACCTCTTTGATTCTTATGACATCCTTAATAAGACTAGACTTGTTCTTTACTTCATGTTTTCTAGGCTCATCAAGGACCTGATAGCCTATTCTAAAAATCTAAAACAAGTCCAAACCAATAATGCACTCTTGAGGTGGCAAAGTTGAAAGCTTACCCACTCCATCTCCTTTTATTTACTTGACAAAATTGCTTTCTTTGGCTGCAACCAAACCATAATTGTCTTGGAAAAGAACACAACTAGCTCCCAAGATCTCGAACAAGTCCTCAAAAGAGCCTTTCAACTGATTAGGAACTTCTAGTTGCTCCACAAGTTCATCAATTTGATCAGCATCTTCATTCATTTCCTCATCCTTCCCATCACATGGTATCTCATCTAAGGAAATGATATCCTTGACCCCTTCATCCTTAATATAAGGTGGCAACTTTGCATCCTTAATAGTGCAGTCTACTTCATGCACTACTGCAAAAAAGTTTTCAATATGTTCTTCATTCAAAAAGGCTGTGTTGATCTTTTGCTGGCCAAGGGGGGACCCTATGGTGATTTCTTCCTCAAAGTCACTCATGACATCCTCCTCCTTAACCTCTTTGAATACATCCTCCATAGGTTCCTGATCTGGTTCCTTAAACTGCTCTACTTGGGTCACCTCCAACTCTTCTTCCTTATTCCCATGATTAGCTAAACCAATTTCCAGGATGGAAATGTGTAGGGAATAGTCACTTCTTTTTTCTTTATTCTATGCTTCTTGAAAGACTCTTCATGAAGGAAAGGCTCTAGCCTTATGAGGGGAAAGGAGTGGAGGCTGCAAGGTCTCTTGACTGACTTCAGGAATCACCACCTCCTTCTTCTGCTCACTGCTTTGAATAAATTTCCAAGATGGAAAAGATGGAAAAGGTGGAGGCTCTTGAGGAGGGAGAGATGGGATTTGAATGACCTTGGGCTTACTTGGATCCATGGCTTGGCTCTGAGATGGGAAAGGTAGAGGTTCAACTTTCATTTGTTGATTTTGCCTTTCATCTTCTTTCCTTGCCTTCAACTCCAACTCTCTGATTTAGTTTGCTATATTTTCTTGAAATTGATCCTCTTTAAGGTGATCAGGAATAGAAGAAGGTTCTTGGAAAGGAATGAAGTCTTGGACCCAAACAATAGGTTGTTCTACAATAGTCACTTCATTTTTTTGACAGCCTCCTTGGATGGATTTCCAAGAAGGAAAAGACTGTTGAACATGTGATGAACTTGTAAGATTTGAAAGAATACTTGAAATGGCCTCTTGAGGAGGAAAATATGGCACATAAGAAGGTTGAGGTGGTGAATATGTGGGCATAAAAGGTTTGCCAGGCTACCCCCACTGTTCTTTAAGTCCTTCTAACTTATCCTCAATGCTTTGAATGTAACTACATATGTCCATCATGTCACCATTGATGTTGCTCTAATTTTCTCTCCCAACAGATGCCCACTCTGCTTTGATTTGCTGTAATGAATCCCTCACATAATAAATCTGGTGAGGGGGGACATTTTGGCCATAACATTTTTGTGAGCACAATTCAAGTGCATGTTTGTCAAGGCTCACTAGAGTTTACCTAAGTGTTGGTATAGATGGCTCATGATAGGGTTGATGAAGAGAAAAAATTTTATGGACTTGTTTATATGGATGATCAGGGCAGTATTCTTGCATATATGGATCATGAGGAACTTGCCAAGGTTCTTCATAGTCTTGATAGAAATCTTAGTAGGGCTGATTAAGCTCATATGGATCATATTGGGGCTAAAAACAAGGAGGTGAAGAATAAGAGTATTCACCGTAGTTATTCATGTTAGCCTCACATGTCAAGTGAAAAGTTGATTAAAACTTAAAAGAGATAAACCTGGTAGGATCATAATAGAATCTCTATTTAGAGTCGCTAATGGCACTAATACTTGCTTTCAAAAACAACAACGATGATTAGGCACTTAGGCTACTTAAACCAAATGATATATACTCAGATACACCATTGATGTTTGTTGAATGCCTCCAAAGTTTGATAAGTAGAAAGACAACACCAAAAATCCTTCCACTACTTTGGACCTCGAGTCGCACCAGGCGAGTCAGAAACTATTATAGCACAAAATTGCACCCCTATGGGAGAGTGTTTTAGGCTCTCCCACTTATGACTTTAAGCATGGAAACAACCTTAGGATGTGGGTTTACTATAATGAGGTGGAGCCTCTAGGATTTTTTAAGAGGCTAGTTCCTCTCTGGTGGATCACCTAAACTATTGTTGAAATGAAACTTTCATGAGAAAAGGATTAAAAAAGGGAAAAGGGGATCCTAAGAAGGCTAACAAGTGATGCACCTAATTTAAATGGACACTCATCTATACTCAAACCCACATTACATCAATCATGAGGTGACTTAGGCTTGCACGATCTCAAGATCAAGCTAACACATGCTATAAGAGGTTCAGGGAGAACACTAGTCCTAACTAGCAAAACTTGAAAAGACTTCAAAGAGGCAAGCAATAGGCTAATGGATTCGGAATACATGCATTCATAAATCCACCAAGCAACAAACATACTAAAACACTAATCAAATATAGGAGATGGGCAAATAAATCGAGTCTCATCACATTCAAGAGGCAGCTCTTACAATATCTTGGCAAGGTCGAGCCTAACCAAGGGAACACGCTTTTGCAAACATCTCAATAGGCATCCATCTCCCAGTAAGATGAAAAATTCTATAAAATTGAGAACATTTTAAAATGTCTTGGAAGCTTGTATATATAGAGGAAGGGGACAAGAGAGAAGAGGGATGAGAAATAGAGAGAGAAAAGAGAGGGGCACGTTGTCCATGATCATTGAATGAGCTCTACCTATTTCTCCAATCTCCCAAATTTTCTCTGTGAATCTCACCATACCTTCCACTCAACTTCATTATGAGGGCAAGGTCCTCATATCTTAAAATTGACACAGCCATGTCGTGTGTGCTTTGAGCAGTGGTTTATCAAAAACATGGCTCGAGCCACTCTTTTCATTAATCACATACTTGCTCTATGTTTTGGGACCTAAACTTGAATTAACTATAGGTTAAAAACTAATCTAAATTATTGTTTTTTCTATAGTTATAATAGATGACACTCTTCTCGATGATTGATCCCTCTTTCATCGATAAGTTGCTGACCTTTGATCTATACTAGGTATGAAAGACCTATTCTGAAAAACCTATTATGTTCCCCACTCAATGTAGATCTTTTTGCTCGTTGGATGCCCTTGTACCACATGGCAACCTCTCATTCATCTAATCATGACTCTCGTGCACCGTTGATCCTTAGAACCATGCTGTTGGACCAAACTTATTAAGTTAAGTAGCCTTGGAAACCCGATTTACTCTTTGCAGAGTAATTTGGGTTTTCTAGGCTACTTGACTTATAAACTTATAAGCTAAGTCCTTGAAGAATCCTGATTTTCTCTTTACAGAGTAATTTGGGTTCTCTGAGCTCCTCAACTTCAGACTCTCCCAGCTACACTTATAAAGACTTTTTAAGTAAAGTACTTGGAGAACCCTGAATCACACTATGAAGAGTAATTCAGGTTCTCCAAGCTTACTTACTTCAGAGCCTTCACGCTGGATTACATTAGATTCTCAAAGCTTCTTTACTTCAAGCTTTTCCATCTTGATTACTTCCCAATGGCTAGTTTATCACCCCGAAGTTTGACGTTCACAGGCCTGTCATTAGACATTTGAATCCTAATGGCTAGTCCTCCATCATGAAATTGACATCCATACAACCATCACTCACTAGGACAATTCCTTCGGGTCCCTTATTACTTCAGATATTTTCCTCAAATAATTATCCTGAAGGCATTCCTTTAGAGGAATTCCTTCAAACTTCTTGTTTTTATTCCTTCCCTTATTTCCTTCAGACAACAGTTCGAAGGAATTATTCCTTGGAACCTTTCCAAATTGCCCGTCGGGCTTTTTGACAAGGACTTTCTCGAAGGGAAAGAGACCCTTTGGGATTTTTACAAATGGTCCTTCTAAAAGGAACATACCCTTCAAAATTCTTGTTTTTTTCTTTTTGCTCCAAAAGTGCCCTTCAGAAGAATTGGAATTGCCCTTTAAAATTTTTGAAGTAGACTACTTTGCCGAGAAAAGACCCTTGGCTTTTAGAGAAGACTTAGCCCTTGAAGAACTCAAGAAGCACTATTTTTTGCTACAAAATCAGGTTTGTAATCCCCTTTACTTATTTTGGGTTTTTGACTACTGATTACTTGTAAAGTTTTTTAAGTATTGCTCCTCTGAAAACCCGAAGTTGTCTTCGTCAGAGAACCCAAAGTCTTCTAGCTTGTACTTTGCAAATGTTGATGGAGTCCATAGATTTTTTATGGATTCCATAGCACTATGTAGGTCTAATACTGCTACATTTATGACCCCTAATTGCTTGGTTTCACCATGAAAGCTGCTCAAGAACCTCTTCTTTGCGCTGCATACATGTCCCTTAGAATTTGACAAAATACACTTTAAACAAACTTAAAGTGTTTAAAAAGCTTTATGAGCACCATAAGATCTCTCTAGTCCACTCATTCCATCCAGAACATTTGTTCATCCGCTCATCCATTAGCAATTTGATCCATCTAGGCACAACTTGGTATGTGGGCCAAATTTGGCCAACACTAACTTAAGTAAACCAAGACCTGAATGGACATCAAGCATGAAGAGCATAACAATATACAAATGAATAATAAAACACATCCATTTCTTCATCAACTCATATTTACACTATCTAAAATGGTGATATGAATAAACAACTTCACTCATTTTTATGTTTCCTTAATCATACACACATTTCCAATCTAACAGTATGCCCTTCACCATATTCTCCATAAGTGGCATAAACACTTATAAGAACAATGAAGGAGTTTTGAGAAGGAGGATATCCTTCCTACAACCCACTCTTTAGCCAAAGGTTTTATTACAAAATCTTACAATAGATCTATATTAAGAATTTAAACATGGACTTTGACTAAAAACAATCTTTGCCAATTGTTCCCAAGATCTCCTTTTTCCATTTATTCTCACCACCTCTTCTTGTTCTAACTTCCAACCCCCCATAGTTTTCCACAATGGGCTTTTTAACCCCTTTTTCCATTTTTTCTTAGTTCAATCAAAATAAAAGTGATTTTTTTATTTATTAATTGAGTCCTTCATCTTTTTCATTGCTTCCAAGTAACATGTAAATCATAATCCCAAATTATTAGGTCATTTGAGCCATTCGAATGTCAACTCACAATAAATAAACATAATGATTATGTTCCTAAGGTCTTCCATGACCTTTTACAAAATCAAACATTTTTAACTAGGCAAACCTGTGTAAGGTTATTCATTAATCATAAGACTATTATTATGCCAATGTTACGAGACATAATCTTTAAACAATGATTTCCACCATTAAGGATAAGTCTCTAAATTTACCAAGTTAGAGCTTTTAAAAGTAATAAAATCCATGCTTCATGGTAGAATAATCAAAATATTGATTTAACAATAAGGAAGGCAACATAAATATAAATCAATACTGAGAGGTACAATTGGTTGGGTGTTAATGACATACTGAACAATAAACACAACACTTGAATCTCACAACACAAGACATGAAATACAAATAAGGATAAACTAACTAGATCTCATTTTTTTTAACCTTTCATACTCATTTACTTGTATGGATTGAAACACAGGCCCAATGAGATGTTTTAGGCCCCAACCTAGGTTATTATCTTAGCTATCACTTGCAATCATAACAATGGCATTTGCATTACAGGTTCTATTTAATGTAATGTAAATCAAATACTGAAACTCAAAAATGATAAATAACAACATGTTTGTAACATCATAATAAATGTTTGTAGTGTAAGATAAATACATATAAATATCTCAAAAGTCCCAATGTATCATCAAACATCACAACCTAACACAAAAATAACTACATGTCTAGACAAGATATGACATCCACCTCCTAAAAGAGGCACTATCCCAAATCCTAATCAAATAAGTGAGGATAATGTTATTGGAAAATACTTCAATCTTCCTAAATGTCACTTTTCTCACTCAGCTAATCTCATTTAACCAACGCTTGTTGTAATTATCTATTTTGTAGGTTAATGCTACAAAGGGCCAATTTGTAAGTTAATGCTACAAAGGGCCAAGATTTTGATGGGTTCTAACTGAATCATCTCCTCATCTACTACTTGATGATTATTCTAGTCCATAATGTGAGAAGGATTAGAAACATATTTCATCAACAGTGATACATGAAAAATATCTTGAATTCTAGACAGATAAGGAGGAAGAGCTAGAAAATAAGGAAGATGGTTGATTTTTTCCACTATGCCAAAAAGACTGGCACAGTGTGGATCCAATTTAGATGTTTTACCAATTTTAATAGAATTTTTTTGAGGTCTTATTCTCAAGAAAATATTATCTAACACTTCAAATTATCCTCATGAACTCTTTAGATCAACATAACTTTTTTGCCTATTGAAGGTATCTTTTAATCTTTGATGAATAACAGCCATTTTTTCATAATATTATTGCAAAGTCTCTTGACTTGAAAGCACTCAGTTGTCTAAACTATCCTATTCAAGGGGAGTTATAAATTTTTGCCCATACAAGGATTTAAAAGGTGCCATTTGAATGGTATAATGATAAGTATTGTTACAATAAAAATCAACCAAATGGAGGTAGTCCTCCCTTTTTGACTGTTGGTCTAATACATATATATTCTCACCATATCTTCTACTATGTGGTTCGATCATTTAGTCTAGCCATCTGGTTCTAGATGATAAGCTAAACTAAAATTCATTTTTTATGTCAAATGCGGCCATCAAGATCTCCCAAAATCTTGAATTGAATAGCTTATCTCTATCCAAGATAATTACTTTTGGAATACCATGAAGGCAAACAATCTCTTTTACAACTTTTTGGCAAGGTTAGTGGCATCAAAAGTTAGATGCCCACAATAAAATGAGCAACCTTAGTTAATATATCAATTAGAACCAAAATTATATCATGCCTACTTCGAGACTTGGGTAGTCCTCAGATGAAATCCAAGGAAATAATAACCCATTTGCTTTATAGAATCGCATGTGGGTACAATAACCCATCAGGATGACAATGTTCAATCTTAACATGCTAAAATTCCAAACACTTTGCTACGAAATAAGTTGCATCTTTATTCAATACAGGTCAAACATAAAGCTTTTTCAGTTCATGTGTCATTTTTAGGACACTTGAATGAGTGAAATGAGGTGCAATATGCATTTCTTTCAACATTTGTTCCCTCATATTCCCAGAATCATGAATTAATATTTTGCCTTGATGTCTTAGTAGACCATTTGTGTATAAATAAAAATTATAAACAACTTTTCTACTATTATATTTTTAAAATCAACACATATTTTACTGCATTCAGAGTTAATTTTCTATTCGGTTAAAACATAATTTCTAAATTTTGACCTTAAAACATAAACTGTAATAATATAATTCCTTTTACTAAGAGCAACAACCACTTTATTTTATTTATCTTCTACATAATCAATATTAATGTCAAAGTTGTTGATAAATTCCAACCACCTTCTTTATCTCACATCCAACTCATCTTGAGTGAATAAATACACAAGACTATGGTGATCCAAATTTAGTTTGAAATGTTCCCCAATAAGAAAGTGTTTTCATTACTTGAGTGTATGAAACACAATTGCAAGTTCAAGATCATGAGTTGGGTAATTTTTTTTCATGTGTTTTGAGCTTCCTAGACTCATAGGTAAGCACTTTTTCATCTTGAGTCAATAAATCTTTGATGTCTACTTTACAAACATCATCCTAGATTTCAAAGTTTCCATTAGGATCCAAAATGATAAAGATAGGTGTTGAAATTAATAGTTCTTTCAACTTTTGGAAGGTTATTTCGCATAGTGGAGTTCATTCAAATTATTTTATTTCTTCTACAAGGAAGTAATAGGGCTAGCAAACCCTAAGAAGTTTTCTAAAAACCTCAATTAATAACTGACCATTCCCATGAAGCTACACACTTCATGCATGTTTTAAAGAGTTAGACAATCATCAATGGTTAAAATCTTTGCAGGATCCACTACAAGACATTCCTTGGAAATAACATCTTTTCTTTGGTAAAAAGAGCATTTTGAAAACTTACCATATAACTTGTGTCATCTCAACCTTTACAAAACCATGTGCAAGTGTTATTCATGTTCATGTTCATTTTTAGAATAAATTAGAATATCTTTAATAAAGACCAACACAAATTAATCTAACAAATCTAAAATATGTTACTCATAAGATTCATGAAAGAAAAATGTGTATTTGTTAAACTTAAATGCATAAAAATGAACTCATAATACCATACCTTATTCTAAAGGCAAAATTATGAAAATCTTCATCTTTGATGCAGAGTTGATGATATCCTGAACAAAGATCTAGTTTTAAAAATACGACTCCCTTCATTTGATCAAACTGGTCATCAGTTTTAGGAGTGTGGTATTTATTATTAACTGTGACTTTATTCATCATGTGGTAGTCAATGCAAAGTCTTAATGTACCATCCTTCTTCTTAATAAAGACAACCAGGATGGCCCAAGGTGATACACTTGGCCTAGTCATCGCTTTTTCCATCAGCTCTTGCAGTTGAACTTTAAGTTCTCTTAGATCAACCACATTCATCTTATATGGGGATTTAGATACAAATGTATATCCAAGTATTATGTTTATGGAAAAATTAAACTCCCTTTCATGAGGTAAACAACATAGTTCTTCAAGAGACATTTCCTTAAATTCTCTTAAGACATTGTAGTATTGCAGAACATGTTATTACTTCATATAAGTCTTGTTTAACTGAATAAAATAGAGTTTGCACCCTTTTATTATATCTCTTTTTAGTTACAAGGCTAAAATAATCTTTTTGGCTATATGTTTTATAACACCTTGGATTTCCATGGGTTTACTAGCATCATCAAGGTGTTATAATCTTTTATTGAAGGAATCAAACTTTGTTTGGTGTTGTTTTAGCCAATCCATTCCTATAATCAAGTTGTAAGACCCTAGAGGTGCCAAAAACCTATTTACTTGAGTCTTTAAGACCCCTAGATGAAGTTTAATTTGTTCTAAACATTCCAAAATAATTATTCTTTTCCCTATGTCAAACTCAACCTCCCATCTTTTTCTTAGTCTAGAGGGTTTAATTTTACACTTAAAAGTAATTTCAAGAGAAATAAATCTATCACTTACACTAGAATCTATTAAAATGGTCAATTAAAAACTAAAACTTATACCTCTAGTCTTGATAGGGGTAGACTGCATGTTATCATTTATGTTATTTATAGAAACATACATCATGTTATTAGTTGGTTGATTATCTCAGAGCCAAGGACAATCCTTGAAGTATTGGTTATCACCACACTCCCAACATTCTAAAACAATTTGAGGAGGCAAAGATATAATATTAAACCTTGTGGTGGGGCCATAAACATCATCTTGTTGTTGGTTAAGGTTTTTATTGTTCTATTTTACAAAAAAATGAGGTTTGGAACCTCTATTTGAATTTTGAAATTTTCCATAATTGTTGTTGGTTTTCTCAAAACTCTTTTTTCTATCAAATTTCTTAATTGTTTTACTAGTATGAGGAATTATTTTCTTGAGCTTAGACTACAGCCTATTGTTGTGATATTATTGTATTGACTTTTAGTGAGACTTTTCCTTCTCTTTTACACAATATGTAGATTCTATGATAACAACCAAAGTGTGTGGGGTTGTCATGTTCACATCATGCATTAGCATCTCTTCCAAGCCTAGATTAAACTTAGTTACTTTAGTTTATTCATCATTCATGCAGTTTACATAATGTAAGAGGATGAGAAACTTGTTCTCGTATTCCAACACAGTCATAGATCGTTGCTTCAATAACTATAATTCAATAAGTTTATATTCGTTAATGGTACTATTTGGATGCCTCAACCTAAACTATCTCTCAAAGGTTTCCCAAATAAGATTCATTAGATCATAACCCTTGAGAGCACATAAATGATTCCACCATAACACAACATCAGCTACTAGTTGGTAAACTCCAATATGAGCTTTAACATTAGACCCCATATTGTGTAAAGTGAACCCTTTTTATAGATTAACTAACCATACCTCAATATCATCTCTAAATTCTTAAGCTCCTTGATTATATGATCCACAACATTATGTTGTCTTGGATGTTAATTCCTTGGTGCTTATCCTCTTCACCTTCTTATATATTTTCAAAATAAGTCAACCTTTGACCATAAGTTCTCATCTGAACTTAGATGTTATGAATCACCCCTAGGATGTCATCTAAAATAACATTATGCTCAATAGTGACATTGTTAGCATTACCATCTAGATTATTATTACCATCGACATTATTGTTATTATTATCATCATTTTCATTGTTGAAAACATGCTCATTATGATCATGGTTGTCAACAATGTCACTGTTGGCATTTTTATTAATTTTATTTACTCAATTCCTCACTATCATGTGAGACATCAAAACAAGTTTAGCTAAAAGTTTACCGAAAATTTCCTTAGAGTAGAACTTGGCTTTGATACCACTATCATGAACCAAAAAAATTTAACCTATATTTTTTTTGGAATTTTCAATGTCATGATATAATTTTCCAACATCAATTCACATAACTAATTATAATAATACTTAGTAACTCAAGTACGAGATTGTTATCAACCTCCTGTAGTGATAATGGTAGGTCTATTAACTGATTAGTTAAGTGTCAATATATTCTAATAATAACTTCATGATTATTTAAATAGACATCGAATAAACACTTAGCCTTTATAAGACCTTATTCTCCAAGTAGATCAATAGAGTATACCATGCTCTATTTGCACCAAACCTCCAAAAATCTTCAATTGTCAAAGTTGTAGAAGCGTTAGTTTGGATATAAGGTCCCCTGCAAGCTAAAATTAAATTATTGTAAATCTTAAACTCCATGTTAGTGAACATTCTGTAGATGATATTTTGTGATTATGTAGCACTTCAGTCTTGTACACTTGGAAAACTTAGACATTGGTTGTTTCTCTTAGTTTCACACATGCCTTACTTTCATAATCTCACATTTGATTTATCTTGTGCCCCTTTGCCTATCTCTTAGTCCGACTAACCTTATATTTATTAAAAAGACATTGTATCTTTCCCAATTTACTTATAATGCACTTATCTTACACCTCTACAAAGTATGATCCTATACCTATTTTGCTACTCCCTGGACATTAACATACAGGACATACAGTAGCATCGATGTTATTGGCCTACCCAATACAAGTGTCTAGTACCCTAAAGTCGTCCAATTTATAAATGAAATGTATTACAATGGTCATCCTAAGTGCTTTAATGTGAGTTATCTCCTAATAAGATTGTTATAAATATAACATCATCCTTCATTTATTCACCACCTACAAGTCACCTACAAACACCTAGTAATCAAACCAAAAGAGCACTTAAGAAACACACAAGTTGTAAAAAACTTTCCTATTATGCTCTATTCTAATATAAATCAAAGGAACAACCCAACTATAGGTCTAAAGTACTAAAGGAGTGGTTATAATGTCTTATTTTCCAAGTTACAAGCTAGGGCACTATTGTACTTGATTTACACACATTGCATGATTCACACACAAGACAACATGTAAGGGAAAAATACATGAGTCTGAGACCCTCTTTTAGCGTATTGTATATGAAAACATCGCCTTTTGATAGTGGGGTTATTATGGGTTAAATCGACACCATGTGTCTACTAACCCATTTTTTCCTAGGGTCACATTAAAGATGGAAAGCTAGGGTCTTACCATTTCACTAGGAATGATAGTCCACAACCCAGATCTAAATACACCAGAGTGAAGACAAAGCCAAAATTTGAAGCATCTAAGTGGTCACATCTTATTTCAGCTGATATTCCATGCAGGACACTAGCATTGAATCCATATAGTAGCATCAACATGATTATCACAGGTTGACACCACTATTTAGAGAGCCAAAGGCACCAAATCTAGAATTTGATGATTATTTCAGAACTATCTTCTCGTCTATTTTTAGCCTATTCAAAATCTAAATCTACATTAGCATTAGATCCAACTAAGTACCTTGTTTTATGTCATTTCTATATCTAGCATAGTTATACTTTCCATTTATAATTTATCTTAGTTTAACAAATTCAACATATTTTACATATAAGTTTAACACTTTAATTGGCCTGTTGTATATCTGATATTCACCTGTGTGCACTATCATTTCTATATCCTTAACCCTATCCACCCAATTAGGATCACTAATCCAAATTAGGGTTAAACATTTTATGAACCTAATATTTGAATATCAAACCCTAGGATAGTTAGGGTTTTTTAATTTCATTTCATGTTATTGTCCCTGATTGATAAATATTATGATCATATTTTCCATGGACATATCTGTAAATTATTTCATGTTCCAATACCTTATAGTTGCTATGTTATACTATGTTACTTTTCTTGTAAAAACTATTAAGTAAATTCGTACGCATAATGAGAGAGTGTAAAACATAGACAACATTTCATATCTCTTCAAAATTGCTCTTGCAATGTTATAAAGCAAGTATTTAAAACCCAATGTGCATGGTATTGACCATTTATTCCACCCAAGCCTTATTTGAGTGACAATTACCATCTCACACCCATTTTTTGCCCATGACTTATATTGGATTTTGTAGTCCATGTTATTACTATTCAAAGAGGTAAGGTTGCTCAACCTACACTACCACCTATTAATATACAATAGGGGCCTCCTAAGCCTAAACTTGTGATAAATCTAAGGGATATGACCCTGTTGACCAATTGAGTAATACACATGCTAAAATTTCAATACTTGAGCCCTTAAAACAATATAATGTTTACAAGGACATCCTATATTAGACATTGCATGAAACTCAAGTTCTAAATGATATTGAGCCTGCTTATTTTGTAGATATCAAGAAAAATCTCAAGAAGAATGTCAAAATTATTTATTACCTTTGATCTAACTAACTTACCATCCAAAGATATTATTGATCAAGAGTCACCTTTATTCATACAAGTGACAATACAAAATAAGGGCATCAAAAGGGTGCTCATTGATAATGGATCATGCCTAAACATTTGTAGTATCAAAATTTTAACCACCATGGGCATTATCACCAATATTATTAAAAAATTGAACATGCATATCCAAGGGTTTGATAATTCACATAGTCCTTAAATTGATCAAATTACATTGGATGTGACATTAGGACCAAAAACTATTTCAACTACTTTTCAGGTAATGTCTCAATCATTGCATTACAATGTGCTTTTGGGTAGACCTTGGATACATTCAATGTAGTTTATCCCATCTAAATTTCACATATGTGTAAAATTAATACATGATGGGAATTTATTAAGAATTCCCACTAATGATGAACCTTTCAAATTTTGTAAAATGATACAATCTAAAATTGAAGGTATTCCTACATTGGTACCACCTAAATAATGCATTCCTATTGAGCATATACACACTTATGACTTAGGTGAGTCAAGTACAATGGTTCATCCATCTCAAGATGCAAATAAAGTACCACATGTTGAGGTGTACATAGATGTACATTAATAACAAGCACTATTACCAAAAGAACCATTAAAACCACAAGAACCTCCTGCATCTGAGCTTCCTTTATTGGTCAATATTGAGCAAAACAATGAGCATGTTTATGATTACTATGATAGTGATGATGATACCACTCTTGATATGACAGTTGAAAATATATGTACACTAAAATTTGATCCAATTGATCACCTTTCACATAACTTATTTGAACCCATAGGTCATGGTACATATAGGATCAATCCACTTGCATAAGAAATGACACTGAATATAGATAAGGGGAACATAACCATAACAAATAAGCATGTGAATGCTTATTACTTAACTCGCCCCTCTTGGTTAAAAACATTGATCCAACCTTACAAAGGTCAAATGTAAATAAACCATGTGAACAATGTGGAATCTTCTCTGAAAGCTTCATAACCTACCAACTGATAAAATCCTTCCTATCTTTCGAATGACAACTATCTTTCAAAGTGACCAAATCATGAAGAGTTGACTATTATTGCTAATATTGATGGGGTATATTGACACCATATCTAGTTTGATATAAATAAGTGGGATACAACTTGGACATACTACATATGAACTCATATATTCTCCATTGATGCCATAATCATGTGGATACATTTAGTTGTTTATTTCTTGTGGTACATGTGTGGTGACCACAACCATATGGATACTAGACCATGACCCCAATTCGAGATTAAAGGTTAGACAAGATTGGCTATTTGAATGGCAAGCCAAGTTAAATACTAAAAATATGTGTGTTACCTTTCTTGATATGGACACAAATATTTGTATACCATATAATGGATACGATTGGTCAAGTATATTGAAGAACATGCAATCCATCATTATAAGCAACATTTGAAAATTTCGATAAATGGTCCTATGTATTTTAATGATGAAGAATTACTTGATTGAAACTCTTAAAAACCAAAAATATAAAAAAAAATCAAAAACATTAAAAAAATAAAATAAAAAATCAGCACCTACATGTTTTATTGGCTCCTTGGCATCTATGTGTTAGTTTCATGTTGAGGGTTAGCATATCATTTCCTCTTATGTACACATATAAAGGCATACACAAATACATGATACACTCTTATTTCAGATGTTGGCCTTTCCTGCTACTAATGTCATATGGCCATTGGGGGCATTCTCTTCTTTTATCTTGATACATAGGTTATATGATTCGGTGATCACTCTACACTATCATATTTGAGCTTACATATGTAATTACACATGCCTATTACCCATGATTATATATTGCAGATGGTATGTGATATGTTATGTACTTGACATTTTTTGCTAGCACATTTGATCCATGGGCCACTATGACATGTTTATGTTGGTTGCTTATGTTTTTCCTTTATACACTTCCTCGAGTATTTTGCCTTGCTATTATCTTACTTGTTTGAGCTTTTGAATATGTTGTATTTTATGCAACCCCTGTACCTATGTTTACCTTCTTAGACATTTGAATATATCACTACTTATTGTATGGGCATTTAAACATGTAATTACTTGTTTTGTGGACACTTGACGAAGTTATGTCTATTCTATTTTATGGCATTTGAACATGCCCTTTATTTGTGGTCTCCTTAAACCATTACTTGTTGACTTATTTTGGAGTGATCTTGTGTGCGTGCTTATTTGATTATTTAGCTTGTATTGATACCATTTAGATTTTGCCATGATATTTATCATGCATCATAGGCGTACATGTGATCACATTGGTTATATGGGCTTTAATGATATATTTACCTTGACATGGTTACATTAACAGATTTTATAGTTGCATTACCCTTTTGAGGTGAGGTAACTTCTAAGTACTATTTTTCCTTCACCTCAAAGGGGGGGGGGCATATTAATGGGGGCATGCTTGGGAATCATGTTCTCCACACTTTTCAAAGTTCTCAAATTTAGTATGGACATAGCTTCCACACATTCATAATTTAAAGTGGGGGCATGTTTTAGAAGCATGTTATCCACATTCATTTAGTATTCGATACTTATAATAATTTATAGATTAAGTGGGGGCATGTCATATGGACATGGCTTCCACATTTTCATAGTTTTTAGATTTAGTGGGGGCATGCTTTGGAAGCATATTCTCCACATTCATTCAGTATGGTACTTATACCAATTTATTGATTCAATGGGGGCATGCTTTGGAAGCATGTTCTTCACACTTGTTCAGTATTCAACATATCCATTTTTATAGTGGGGGAATGTTTTGGAAACATATATTTCACATTGGTACTTGTATCAGTATTAGATTTCTCCATATATAGTTGGGGCATGCTTTGGAAGCATGTCCTCCACACTTACATAGTTATCCAAATTGGCCAAAGTAAACAATTATATGATTCAGATTCATAGTTGTGGTAGAATTCTATACATGGTACTATTGTTATACATATTTTCAAAATGAGACATATCTAAGGTGCATATGTTATGCAACTTGTGCCTAATATTGTAAAATCCAAATCAATTTTAGATTCCAAAACTATTACACGTACTAATACCCTACAGACTTTATCAAACCAATCTACTGTTATAGTTGGTTCACATTTTGGTATGGTTGAGGTTATTAAATCACTCGATATTGATAAGTTTTTAGGTTAGAATTGATAATCCAACCTCACAAAGTTATAAGGATCATTGTGTTGCACGGTTGAACTAATCTCAATTGTCAGGTGGCAACTCACTTTTGCTCCAATGTTGGGGGCATGTGCCTTACAAACCTTTTATATCTCCTTAGATATATGCACTTTAAATATTTATCTATATTTATCCTAATATCAGTTTTAAAGCCTTATAATTATATATCTTTTGCAAAAATAACTTGCCAATATGCAAGGCAGTTACATCGACACACAGGAGTACTCATAAACCTTGCTCTTTCATTTTACTTTTAACCCATATTATATGCACTAATTTTAAATTATAATATGCTCTTGGTTGCAAGTCAGTCACTAGTGAAGCACTCAAATTTAACTCAAGAAATGAGAAAGTGTGCACACACACCCAAGTACTTGTTCCTTTCCTTTAAACTAGTAATTTTATTACTAGATTAAGAGGGGAGGAAAGGGGGGGAATATATATGATATTTTGTGATTATGTAACACCTTAGTCTTGTACACTTGGAAAACTCAAACCTTGGTTGTTTCTCTTAGTTATACACATGCCTTGCTTCTATAAGCCTTGCATTTCTTCGATCTTGTACCCCTTGGCCTATTTCTTAGTCTGAACAACCTTATATTGATGGCATAGACATCGTATCTTACCTAAAATCCTTTAAATTTACTTATCTTATACCTCTACAAGTTCTGATCCTATACCTAATTTGCTATTCCCTTGACACTAATGTCCGAGATAGATAGTAACATTAAGTTACTACCCTACCCCAACACAAGTGTCTAATGCCTTAAATTTATTTAATTTACAAATTAAACATAATAAAATGGTTGACCTAAGTGATTTAAAGTGAGTTATATCATGATAGAATTGGTATAAATATAATATCAACCCTCATTCATTCACCACCTACAAGTCACTTATGAACACCTAACAATCAGACCAAAAGAGCACTCAAGAAGCACTCAAGTTATAAAAAATTTCCTATTTTGATTTATTTTGATATAAGTCAAAGGAACAACCTAGCTATAAGTTTGAAGTACTAAAGGAGAATTCATAAGGTCTTATTTTCCAAGTTATAATCTAGTTCATTGTTATACTTACATTACACACATTGCATGATTCACACACAAGCTAGCACACATGGGATAACTACATGAATTTGAGGCCCTCTATTGGAGTATTGGCTTTGTAGGTAGTGCCCTTTGATAGTGAGGTCATTACATGTCAACTTGATATTTTTTTCCCACTAACCCATTTTTTCCCAGGGTCACATTAAATATGAAAAGTTAGGGTTTTGCCATTTCACCAAGAGCAATAATCCATGACCTAGATTTGAATACAACAGAGTGAAGGCAAATCCAAACCCAAAAGGATCTAGGTGGTCACATCTTATTTAAATTGATATTTTGTACATGAAAGTAACATTGAACCCAAAAAATAATGTTGATGTAACTGTCTCAGGCTGACACAACTATCTAGAAAGCTAGAGGCACTAGACCTAAAATCTGATGATTATTCTATAACTATATTCCTACATGATTTTAGCCTATTTTAGATCCAAATTTACATTAGCATCAGAGCCAAATAAGTACCTTATTTGATATCATTTATATATCTAACATAGTTGTAATTTCCATTTATAGCTTATCTCAGTTAATAAATTTAATATATAATACATCTATGTTTAGCATCACTTTAATGGCCTATTGTAAATTTAATATTCACCCTTATGCCTGTTGACCAAATTTTTATCCCAAGTTAAAATTGGTCACCCCATCTATATTGAAACCTCATAATATTTCCAAATGTTTGTCATGGTCTTGTCATGGTCTCAAATGGTCTTAAATAGTCCCATATGGTCATATGTGTCCTTGTATAGTCTTGTCTAGAGTTTGGTCTTATGTTCATTTATCTAGTCCTATGGTTAAGTACAAGGTCTTGGAATGGTAAAAAAAATTCAAAGGTTTAATATAGTCCAAATTCATTAAATAACGTTATTTAGGTGTCTTTATTGTCATGTTATCATGCACTAACCTTTATTTGACTCTCATATGCAAAAAGTGTCAATTTGGCCACCTTTTGGCCCATTTGGAAGAGTTGTATGTACCAACTCAAGGAGAAAATGTTTCAAAAATATTTTGAATGTCCTTGGTGTTAGATATTAGTTAGAGTATATTTAAGAGTAGTCACATTATGATAGCATCTATAGTTTAATGCCTAATCTTTGCAAAATGATACTTTACAAGCACCATTATGGACTTGCAAGATCAAATTTTAGTTAAAAATGGTTTTAAAGTGTCTCTTTAGATCCATAAAATCATTTTCCATCTTTGGACCAAGTTTTAGGTCTAAATGACACCCAAAACACCTTTTATCCTCTATTGTTGCCTTCACAAGCTTAGGAAGGCAAATTTGAATTGAGTGGTACAACTAGGAGAGAGATAGTTAGGAGCTAAAATTTTGGAAATTATTAGTAGTAATAATAATAATTAAATAATTTATATTTTATTTCAAATTGGTGGCATCTTATTTATGAAAAATCATTAAGAGTGATAGCAGTTCACTATGGCCTATTCATCTGAGAGGGGTCTGTTCTTGCACCTGTTTCTCCACATAAGAAATCAATGGAGAGAAAATATTATGAGGGTGATTTTTAGAGGTAATATATCTCTTTTTCATAGTGGTTTCATTAGACAACTCATATCTATGAAGTGTATTCACTTGAAAGAAGAATGTCTTGGTATACAAGTTATTCTAATGGATCCTACTACAAGTTTCTATTTTCTCTTCATGGTGATCATTCTCAGAGGTATATAATGATTTATTTCTCATGTAACATCCCTTTATTTCATGGATTTCAATTTATTTTGTCTAAGATGTGTTTTTGGTCCATATTCTTCAAGTGTGATGCTTTTAGAGACATGGTCTATGTTTGAACAATCTAGTGCAGGTTTGACTATAAATTTGGATCAAGTACCAGTAATACATCATGTTATATGATTTTGGGATGATAATGCACCAATATAAGTATATAAAGATCAAGATAAGAGCCCAAATGCACATTTTCTAATGAGGATCATAACTGTCTCTTTCATATGTAGTTGTATGGACTACAAGAGTAGTTTGAGGATGTTCAAATCCATGAGGGGAATATAATACATCTTTTTATACCTTACTATAGCCTTAAATACCTCACTACCATCAAAAGTTGCTCAAGTTGACTAGGTACTCCAACTCTCTACTCACAAGTCTTATGCATTAATGCACTATGTATGTCGTCTATACATGACTGTAAGGTGATTTGAGGGTGACTTTATCCTTAATTAGATGCTCTGTTATCTTGGAGAAGTGATAATGAATTCCTAGAGTGAATAGTGGAGTTGATAGGGTTTGAGGAAGCTAATAACTCAGGAGATGGCTTTGTGTAGTCTTAAATAGTTAGTAGAGACCTACAGACCCTATGCATGTAGGTCCTCTTTTGGAACTTGATCAATGTCAAATCAACACAAAGCAAAGTCTTAAATATGGAGATCTTAACCTCATTTTAGTCAGAAAATTCTCCAACTCATCAAAGATACCAGACCAATTGAAAGCCAATGAAGGTCAAATATACTGAGTTGACAATCTAAGAGACCACCTACAGGTACTGTATAGAGATGGGTGCAAGTGAGAAGTGGCTTGAAAACACTTTCAATAATTTTTAGACCCTATAGATTATGCATACATAATGGAAAACAACTAATTTTTTCTATATCTCTGAACATAATGGCAAGAAAAAGAATTTAGTTTCAAAACTTCTATGCATAATCAACATCCTAAAAGACCACCTACAATTCTATTTGAGGTATCATTTCCATCTTCAAGTTAAGAGAAAGGATTTAAATTATTTGAATGTATTGAAACCTTATTAGAAATCCAACTAAGTCAAATCCCTTTGAGGAGATTAGTGATGTAAAAAGAGAGACCAAAAACACAAAAAAGTACAATCTTGATACCCTCATGAGCACATATAGGTTGTCCCTAGTGATAATAGACCTTAAGCTCAAAGGGAATCATAGTGGAGGGACACTAAGGTATATCTTAGTCAAACCACAAAAGGTCACAAGGTTAGTATGAATCCAAAAGAGACAAATAAGACTGATCAAAACTGAGTTCAAGTCTCCATACATAGGCAAGTAACCACCTACAACCAATCCCAATGGATAAGGGATGAAGGTGAATAGATTTTACAGAGTTTGAGGTCTATCTTAAAAATAACAAAAAAATCACATGGGTTATTTTAAATATAATGAGAAAATTTTATTTGACAAATTAATTTGACCAGACTAAGTTTCTAAACCCTATACATAGTCAAGTGTATGTTATAGGTTTGCTTACTCTTTGAGGGTTTTGCTTGATTCAAGGAGAGTGAGGATTGTGAATAGGTACAAGAGGGAGAAAAGGAGTTTGTAAAAGGTATATAGTTTCATGTAAATCCTATCTAATCCCTAGGCCTAATGGCAATATGAGGAAAAGGTAAGAATTCAGTCTTGGCCTAATTCTCACAGAGTCACTAGCAGACCTAGCTAGTCTTTAGGGAAATTGAGGTTTTGAGACCTTTATAGGCATGATCAAAATTTGAAAATTGGTAAAAATATGGTAATTATTATAATAAGGCATTTATGTTCCTTCAATTCCATGCTAACAGTGGACATAATCACTATTTTGTCTCAGACTGGGTCCACTTCTTTAGCAAGTGGCAGTCATGAGACTAAGGCATCTTTTTGGTCTCAAAGCATAAAACAAGAATTCTATACCTCATTAAGAGACCTTGAGGCAACATATAGACACTAAAATTGTATCAATACATTCTTAGGTGGCACCAAATCTTAGGTTTCCATCCAAATGCCCTTGAGAGCTAGCAAGAAGGAGATAGGCTCTAAACCCTAAGTACCCTGACCAGTACACCATGAGCATAAAATGGGGTAAAAAATAATAATATGGCATGTAGAATCATGGATAGGATTTTTTTAGAGTTTCATGAACCTATCTCAATAGTGACAATGACTTTTGAGGCTCAGAACTTAGACTGGACCTATCTTGAGCTTAAGAAACACTAAGCTCGCCACCCAAGGAGTAATTTCATATGCTCGTACCATAGCTCACATTTTTCATGGGAATGTAATCCATTTGGGATAATTAATTATGTTATTAAAGAATATTTTCCAAGTGGAAGGAGTTCAATTGATGGTTTGTTCTTTATGAATGATTGTTAAGACCCCAAACATGTTTTAAACCCCTCTAAAACCCTAATAGTGACCAATCATGGAAAAAAGACACTTAATACATACATAATGTAATAATTTGATGCTAAAACCTATTTAATGTTGTTTATAAATACAAGGAGGTTATAAACATGTACTTTGATGCTAACATCACTTGTATGGATTGCTATAAATACCCTATTTTTGCATGTTTTTGGTGTTTTAAGGTGTTTTGAGGAGGGAAAACTTACCAATAATTTGATGAGGTCCTCTAGGAGTTTTAATAGCTATTAAAGTACAAAAATTTTCATAGGAGGATCTTTAAGTGATCAAACTAGGCCTATTTTATAAGGCATTCTCAAAAGAGCTCAAAATGAGACTAGGTGGTAAGGCCATTTCTTGGTTTGCATACTTTCAGAGGTCTCAAGACCTCAAAAGTGATATTGAGGTTGGTGATGGATTAGGTAAAGTTAATCACATGATATTGGGTGATTTAACACGTGGTATAGGTCTAGAGCAAGAAAATAGGGTCCGAAGCAAGTAAACCTAATTCAAGAGAGAAAGGCAAAAAATATGGACTTTCACTCAGATTCAGGGGATGAAATTTGAAATGGAGATGTAAGGCCATAATGAGTCTTATAATATTCCCTTGGTTTTTTAAGATAATATGCACAACTCCCTACACAAGGAGGTTTATAGGTTTTTAGGGCTATAAGGAATGTAACCTTGGTGAGGGCTTAAGGAGCAAAATGACATCTTGGGAGTTATTAAAATAACTAATATGGTTTTTTTTTGGAATTATAACATATTTTAAGACCATTAACGGAGATATGATCCCTTTAAGAATATGAACTGGAGTTTTAGGCCACTTGGACCAAGCTAGGTGTGGGAAATGAAGAGTCTCAAGACACTTATGCACTTGAATGATGAAATGGCATGTTAGAGGAGTTTATTAAGGAATGGAATATGTTAAATTATTTTCTCTAGATAATTTTATTGTGACTTCATGATTATAAGGTCCATTTGTCACTCCTTTCATGCAAGGAAGGGCAATCTTCAATGAGCTAGTCAAGGTGTAAAGCCAATTTGTAACCCCTATGCCACATGGAGGGTCAAATCCTATTCAAGAGTGAGACACATGGAATTGGAGGTCTATTTATACTATATCATAAGTCACTTTCCTTTTTTAACTCACCTAGACACTTGTCAATCCTTCTCTACTACACCCCTCTCTCTTTCTTCACACTTCTTTATATAAACAACCACTTTTGGTTAAGTTGTACAATACACATTTGGTATGGATAATCCCTAATGTTTTGAAATATTTTTTATGCCTTTGAATAAAATGTTTCAAACTAATCTTGAGTTCTCAACTTTCTTGTCTAAGCGTGTGAAGTAGTGCATAGTTGAATGACAAGTGATAATCATCTATCCTTGTGTTCACTTTACTCTTTCATGTTTTATGCAAGTATTTTGATCTCTAATAGGTCAAATAAAGTGTAGTTAGTGTTTTTGTCTATCTCTAAGTGTAATGAGGAGTATTAGTGTGTACAATCAAACCTCTTGTTTATCCACCTTGATAAGTGCATTGCATATCAACTCCATGTTTTAAATACTCATGTTAGAGCAACCATGATATTAAAGTTAGTCTTGTGAATCATATTTCATAGTGAATGTTCATGGTATTGTAGTGAAGATTAAATTGGTGTATCACCTCATTATATTATGTTTATATCATGTTCTCTCTATCCCTTTTCATTTCAACAAGCTAGTAGTATAGATGATGAAATATAATAAACATATCAAGGGAAATAGCCCTTCGATATAGATGTTTACCCATACAATAGAAAACCAAAATTTATAGGGGTAATCCCATGGTCCACTCAATTGGATTAGGCTTGAATTACCTCTCTAAGGGTACAAAATTGAGTGATAATAATTCTAACATACCTTGTGGGACTATTATTTCAAGCACTTTTTGTCAAGGTGAAAGCTGGTCTTTTCGACATCACAACTACATAAGTGTTTTATAATTAACATTTGGAGACTCATTTGAAGGTATAAAATCTAGTTGAAAATTGATTTCTTATTTATTTTGTTCATGTTTCATGGCCCTTACTATATCAATTGCTAGTAGAGGTAGTCATCCTACAAATCGACTCCCTCATTTTGAACTTCCTATTGAAGTTCAATATACTGAGCCTATCTTGACATTTGATAATCCTAAAGAAAAACTTTAAGAGCAATAAGGTTTTGAAAATTAAGAAAAGCAAGAGAATGAACAGGAATTTAAAGGAAACATGGCTAGACAACATGCTTTCCTAGCTTTCAATACTAAAAATCCTATAAACCTTAATGCCTATGATGATATCCATCCTAATGCCACCAAGAGTGTTCCCACTTTCAATGGGGAAGGTCCTATCACCCCAAGTGAGCATATTAGAGACACATACAGTTTCTACAATTTCCATAATGTCACCAAAGTTAATATAGTAGTCAGATTCCTTACCATGTCTCTTAGGGGAGAAGCCCTTGATTGGTATAAAACATTGTCGGGAGGATACATCACTACTTGGGATGAGTTTGGGGAGTGTTTGACTCAAAGGTTTTAAGATAAAAGTAATCATACATCACTCATACATCAACTTAATGTTATCTAAAGAGGGCCTAAGGAAACCATGCATGACTTCAATGAAAGGTTCTAAAGGACTTGGAATAGGCTGCCACTTCTCATGAGGTCCTCTATAATTTTTATTTTCCAAAAATATCTTAGAGCTATTGGGACTGATATATACATCATGTTACAATCCATGAGTGGATATAGTTTACCTGAGGCCTATGATATAACTATTAGAGCTAAGAATGGTTTGATTCAAGTCAGTAAACTCCCTTCAAAAGTCTCAATGCCTATCTTTCCTAACATGCCTACTACTTCTCCAAGCCTTGCTCTAATTCCAAGTTGAAGCAACAAGTCCAAAGCTGGTCCAAAGAAATTAGATGATGCCATTGATTGGTAAGTAAAGTTCAAGGCCTTAAAAGCTCAAATCAGGCAACCAAATCAATAATTTGGAGCTCACCAAAAACCATACTATTACCCTCAACATGAAAATAGATTCTCACCTCAATATAATGTTCAATGGAGGGTACAAGGTCAGCCTAATTTCCGTGGGACACCTAATGCCTATAATCCAAATTCTGCTCTCATCACAAGAGCCATGGTTCCAATCCATAGTAACTTGGTTCAAGGAGAAAAATGGTAGCCTCAGGGATATTACATCAATGCCAATGGGGGTCAAGTACAAGCTTTGGTAGCTCAAGGAGGGCCTACTCCTCACTTGACAATAGAAGATGAGAGCTTCATGCAATCAAAACCACACAGAGAGTGTAACAATCAAGGAGTGAGCCTTGCAAACTTTCAAGTAGAAGATAGACTTGTCCTTAATCAAAGAACCTTAGTTTTAGCCAACACAAGGTTAAAGAGAAGAGATTTGGGAGATGCTCAAGATGTATACACAACTCCAAAAAATCTTCCTTCAAGGCAACAAGGTGTGACTATTAATATGGTAGCCTCTATAAATATTGCATCTTCTCAAAATCAGAACTTGGGAAGGGTGACCCAATTTTCATTGCCTCAAGCTGAAGGCACTTCATTACCTCATAGAATGCATTAAAATTTTAATGTTTCTCCTTTGAATATAATTTAGTATTTGAAGAGCACCAAAATAAGTATATCTCTTTGATAAGTACTAGACATGCCTGGTAAAAAAGAATTACTCCAAGAGCAGATGTCCTAACTCCATATCAGCCCCCAACCAGTCAAGCATGATGTTATAGCTCTCACAAATTAACCTAATCATATTTTTAAACCCTTTACAAAATATGAAAATACCCCACCTTTCTATCTCACCTTCATTATGGGAGACAAGCTAGTTCATAATTACATTGTGGATAGTAGGGAAAACACTTCAGTTATGCCTAAACTAGTTGCAGACAAGTTGGGATTGAAGTATGAACCATATAAAAAAGGGGTGTTGCAAATTAATGGAACACCAGCCAAGTCAATAAGGCTCATCAAAGGTTTTAAAGTGTTATTTCTTGAATGCCCAAGATTTTTAATTTTACTAGATATAGTGGTGGTAAATCTACCTGCACTTTTTGCTATTTGTCTATCAAGAGATTTCATCACCAAGATAATAGGATATGTTATTTCTAGTTGGTCCTTATTAGCTTTTAGAACAAGGTATGGAGATAAGGTGACCATAGTAACATATCCATTGTCCAAGTTCCACATTAAACCATATGTGGAAACTAGTTTCAATCTGATTGTACTATCAATGAGCTAGAGGAGCATGATATAGATGATGGAGCATCCTTCCCTCATCAAGGTATTTTTTACCTCTTTTTGGATGAATATGGTTCTGAAACCTATGAACATGACCCCTATGCCTTCATTTAATATACTTATTTGGGGTTGTATTTCTTACATGAGGAAGGAACACCTATACCTTCACTTACTAAGGAGGATAATGAGAGTGATGGAATATGGAAGATGTTTTTTGATGGTTCAAGGATCAAGATTGGTACGGGAGCTGGTGTTATGTTAGTTTCTAAATCTAAACATTAGTATTACTCTTCATATAGATTCCAATTTAGTTTTACCTGTAATGTGTCTGAGTATGAAGGTTTGATTCATGGCCTTCAATGGCCAAAGAAGAAAGGAACAAGAATTTGCAAGTATATCAAGATAGTGAACTGATTATGCATTAAATAAGGAATATGAGTGTTTATAAGAACCCATTGATTAATTATTATAATCATAGGGTGTGGGATTTACTTTAAAACTTTAGTGCATTCAACATATAACCAATCCTAAGAGAGCAAAACAAGTATGCTGACAGGTTAGTTGCTATAGGGGCACAATTTGACACACCTACTACCATAAAAGAGGAAGGAAAAAAATCACATATCAAGGTCATTATGAGGCCTTACATTCCTGATAATGAAGTATTTTGGTAGGTTTTTGATAGTGACAAGCATATTATATAATTCTTGTAAAATGAAGTTGGAGTTATATTCAAGAAATTAGAAGAAACTCCATGAACAATATGAGAATCATATTGTAAAACTTAGAAGAAATAAGATACCTAGAGGATTGGTCACTTTATAGAACATATTTAATGAAGATGACCAAAGTAACAAAGAGAAGGTGATCATGTCTACAAAGTAAGAAAACTATGAAAGATTCTTAATCTTCAAAGACAAGTTCCTCAAACTGGGCAAGATATGGTTCCCATCTAAAAAATAAGCATTCATTAATTTGTGTAGAGAATCCCATGACATATTTACTTGGGAATATAAAGATCTAAATCAGTTTTTTCCTATTCTAACCCATCATACCATTGAATTTTAACTTTGAGTCAAATTGGTTAGGTAAAATCAAAGGCCTATCAACCCAAAGTTGAACAACTCATGAGAATGGAACTCACAAAACTCCTTGAGTCTAAGATAATTTTTCTTATCAAGCACTCATTTTGGGTAGCTAATCTTGTGCCTATTAGAAAGAATAATGGGAAAATAATACTTTGTGTGGATGTTAGAGACCTCAATATGGTGTCACTCAAAGAGCATTACGCCTTACCTCCTATAGAGTAGATTTTTCAAGTTATTTTAGGTTCCCAATGCTTCTCACTCCTAGATATATATTCTAGTTATAATCAAATTTTAGTGAATGAACATGATCAGTTCAAGACAAAATATACTACAAAATGGGGGACCTTTTCTTATAGGAAGATGCCCTTTGGTTTGTCAAATGCCTATTCCACCTTTCAAAGGGCAATGGACATGGATTTGAAAGGTCTAATCACTGAGATGTTGCTAGTGTATCTAGATGATATAACTATGTTCTCAAAGGATGCAAATGACCACATGAAACATTTAAGACAAGTGTTTGAGAGATGTAGATGGTATGGGGTGTCTCTTAACCCAAAAAAGTACATCTTTACTATTCATATAGGTGAGATTCTAGGACAAATTGTTTCTAAGGATGGCCTAACCATTAACCCTGACAGGATAGAGGCTATTCTGGGCCTATCATTGCCCTTACACAAGAAAGGAATCCAAAGTTTCTTAGGCAAGATAAACTTTGTGAGAAGATTCATACCTAGTTTTACATATTTAGTGAAGCCCATCATAACCATGCTAAAAAAAATCAGGCGTTCACTTGGACTAAGGAAGGTAAGAGCAATTTTGAAGCCATCAAATAAACAATTACTCAAGGTCCCACTCTTGTAAATCCTAATTTTTAAAAAGATTTAATTTTATATAAATTTTCTAACCTTGACACTATCTTAGCTATGCTTATACAAAAGAATGATCAGGGTTTTGAATAACCTATTACATTATTTAGTTAAGGTTTTGAGGATTATGAAGTCAAATATAAATGTATGGAGAAACAAGTTCTTGTTGTTGTAAGAGGAGTAAATAAATTTAGACACATGGTTTCAAATAATAGGATTCACATCATGGTCTCTCATCCGAGCACCAAGGAGTTCCTATTGAGTAAATACCTCAACGAAAAGAGGGTAGGGTGGATTACAAAGGTAATGGAGTATGATGTTGACATCAAGGTGACCAAGTTGGTAAGAGGTAAGTGTCTTTATGAGAACTTGGCTTCAAATCTCTATGAACCAAATTTTTTTTTGATCAATCAAGACTGCCCCCAACCAGTTGGTCTCACACCTCTACAAAGTTAGACACAAGACATCATCACATTACTCCAAAATGGTAAGTGTCTTAATGGATTGATAAGATCCAAAAGAAGGCATTTTAGATTGTAAATTATCCCTTATTATATTGTAGATGGTGTACTTTTTATAAGAGATACAAAGGGTATATTGTTGAGATGCATTGACATTTATCAGTTTACAGTTTCCCTTAGAAAGTTTCATAATGGAACAACAAAAGGTCATTTCTCTCCAAGGACCACAGTTGTAAAGATCATGAGGGTAGGATACTATTGGCCTAGCCTCTTCAAATACCTCTATGCTTGGGTAAGGAGGTGTGCTCAATGTGCTTTATTTTTAGGCAAACAAAGGCTTGCAACTCTCCCATTAAGACCTATTCAAGTAGATCAAAAATTCATGCAATGGGGTCTTGACTTCATTGACATGATTAATCCTTCATCAAGTATTGGCCATAAGTGGATCCTTACAACAACTGATTACTTTATAAGATGGGTTAACGTAGTTGCATTGAAGGAAGCCAATGAGACTTCTATTTTGGAGTTGTATGAAGTCATTACTACACGGTTTGAAACTCCTTCTACCATCATTTAAGATAATGTACTTGCTTTCATGGGTGCTAAGATAACTAATTGGGTGATTAGTATTGGTATATATTTGAGTACATTACTTCATTAAATTTTTTCTTTATTTCTATTTAGAAAGAGTAAAACTTGAAAAAGGGTGAGGTTAGTATAACTTGGATTTGGTTTGCACTCTATGATCCAGATGATTGTTGATACTCCTATTTGTATAGGGAGGATGAACTGTAGATAAGAAAGACACTAGAAAATAGTTGATTAGTTAGGTAGGTGGGTGGATTGCCTAGCATGAGCTAGATCCAAGAAGTACATGACTTCATTGGAGGCTGTCAATCCACCTTTTAGACAAGTTAATGTTAATAAAGTTACTGATAAGAAAGACTACATAACATAACAAAAGTACTTAATCAAAATGAAATAAATACTTTTCAAGAAATAATGTGTTTTAACAAAATAACATTAAAAGGAATGCTAACTGTCAAGGTATGGTTCAAGTGTGGTTGGGTTGTTGTTGTTGATTATTTCTAGTGACAAAGGTCAGGGAAATATGGATTTTGGTTGAGTTTGGTGGTTGATAAATGCTTGTTTTTTTAGTTAAAATGATTTACATAGTGACCATTGATAGACACTTGTAACCACTAGTGGTTAGGGTATGACCACCACCGATTGACAGATGATCACTGGTGATTGAAGGTGATTGTCAATGATCATTGTAGGTTTTGACAGTCTTTACTTTGGGTGAGAAAGTGACTATGGGTAAGTTGCAGAGGGGTTTTGTATGTCATTTGAGGGTTGGTTAAGGGTTGTGAGAGTATATGTAAGATCTCAAAGGTAGAAAACTCAAGGTTTTGGTATTCTAGTTGGTTGAAAGTGGTTAGAGGCTGCTTGGTAGAGAGAAGGGTGTTTAGAGTTGTAGAAATCCAACACCAGAGAGGTTATGGGGAGAGGTTAGAAGTAGGTGTAGGATCTAAGCTACTGAAACCAAATAACTTAACTGGAACTAGTGCAAAATACTTAACTTTGGTGCTTGATTGCTTGGAAAAGTCCTAAAGTTGAAAAGGAGCCACTTGGGAGTCTGGAGAAACTTGGACAAAGTAATGGTACTCGAATTCTTGATGTTGATAATGTGAAAGTGCCTCCTTGGTCTCTATCTAGTTTTGGTTCAGCTCTGGGAAGCTTCTAGATTCACTTGGGAGTAAGAATATCTTGCACCAACCTCTATTCAACCTCCTATTCACCTCTTAATATAAAGAAAAGGAATGTTGAAATAAAAGAGTTTAAAAAATAGTTTAACAAATAGTCTAACATGCATTGATCATGTGAATAGTAGACTAAAATTAAATAACTAGTAATCAATGAGTGAGTTGAAGTTTACTCCTTTGATCATGCACTCCTGAGGTAGAGTTTAAATAACCATCAATGGTCTGAGTCAATCATCAGTGGTTGAGGTTTGACTGCCAACAGTCATGGTGACATAGTCAAAATTAGCTAAATTTAACCAATTCCATTAGTGACTAGGAGTTATTTACCTAGAAAATGGTCTAAGGTTAATAATGGGAGGATTAGGATGCATGAAGAATAAGTATAAGAGGTTAGGGTTATTAATTGCTAGGGTATAAATGGTCTTTAGGCTAGGTGTTGATAGGTTAGCCATGGGTTTGGGTAGGTGAGGTGGGAAATAGGATTGACTTATTTAATTAAATAATTAAATTAACTAAAGGGGTAAATGGGTGAAAGGGTGTGTTAAAAGCTTAATATAATCGAAGAGGGGATAAGAGGTGGTTTAAAGGGTAATGTGACACCTAAAATTGTAGTGTATATTTTTCTAGTGTCTACATTTTGCCCTTTTTAATTATGCAGTTTGTATCAGCAAGCTATAAAATAAAAAATGGAAGGGTGCTAGAAGGTTGGATGCCCCAATTATGGGAGGAGGTTTCTCCCCTCAAACTAGGAATCAATGAGGTAAAGTAGAATCAAGTTCAAGTTTGATAAGTAGATAAGTAGATGACAAAATGGGTGGTAGGTGATAAGGTTGGTTTGGTTGGTTGGGTATTTAAGTACGAACAGGAACATAAAATGCAACTAAGTATGATATCATAGATCATGCATAGACTAGGTTACCATAATTGAGCTAGATGGTAAAATAGGGTTGTTACTAAAAGGACAAGTGACAGGGTAACCAAGCCAAAAAATTAGGCATAACTGATATGGGTTAGTCCTACAACTCAAGTTTTCTAGGCTAGGTGTCCAGATTCATAGGGGTCCAAAAGTTGGGTGAGCCTATGAAAATAGAAAAGGTCTTAGGTGTCTGGGCTGAAAATGGGTCATGATCTGAGGTACCTATATGGTTGATGCATAAAAGTAGCATTTGGTTACAAGGTTTTCAAATATGGCAAGGTAGTCAGTGTGGCCAAAATGACCAAGGCAAGGTTTGCCATAAAAAGTGTGAAAGGTAGGCCAAAATGACCAAGGTTGAGGTTATTTAGTTAGATGGAGAATAAGGTGCTCTCTGATATGTGTATGGTTGGTAGAGAATAAGGTGTTATCTGATAGGTGTATGATTGGTAGAGAATAAGGTGTTCTCAGATAAGTGTATGGTTATGATGGGGTGGTTACTTAAATATGAAATTGGTTAGTTGAGTTGTGTACAAATTGGTTACCCTAAATTGTTGTACCACTTGGTTTGGGTAAAAGGGGACCCATTGTCTTGTAAAAGGATGAAAATTTGGTGGTTAGGGTTCTAATGACTCAAAAGGGGAAGACATACACCTTTACAAGTAGTCATGAAAGTAAAAAGATGAGGCTAAATGCTCCTATTGATAAAAACAATAATGGCAATATGGGTAGGATTATGAACATAAACCCTGATCATGCTTTGCATTATTATTAGTTCATTTGCTAAAAAAGGTAGCTTAATTATGTAATGTCAAGTAAGCTCAAAATCCATGGATTTATAAGGTAAAAAGGGAGGTGGATGAAAGGAAAAAGGTGAAGGGATAAATAGTGTAACCTTCTTGTGGGGATGGTTTGCCCATACTATACGCGACCTAAGAACCATTATAGAGAAGTCCACACTCTAATTTTTGGTGTAAACTGATCGATGTGAGAAGTCTATGAATGGCATGTGAAAGCAGATTAAAGTTTTCTTAAGATTATCATTTTTTTGACTTTTGACATTTGATTTGGTGTATTTTGATGCTTTTGCTTGATGGATTTGGGAAGTTGATCGAGGTGGGAAGCTTATAAGTGATTGTTTGACAAAATTTTAACTTAACCATCCTTTAAGGGACTGGTCTAAGCTTTGGATTTGTTTACCTTTGATAGTTGTCCTTTGAGGGAGTAATCCACCTTTTTAAGCAGTTTTGATGGTTTTGGGCAACTATCCTTCAAGGGAGCAGTCTGTATGCTAGGAAAAATTTACCCAAATTTAATGTTATGCTTATTTTAAGCATGGAGGAGTCTTTATAGGCCCATGTTTTTCCTTTATTAAAGCAAAACCATAACATAAGAAGGCTAATGATGGGTAAAATAGGTTTAAGTGACAATGATCATGGGGATTCATCCTATAAGGGATGAAAAGTAACCATGAGAATCATGCCATGAGTAGAGTCGTGGTACCCATGTTTAAGATTAGGTTAAGGTTTTGCCAGATAATCACATGATCCAATTTTAATTGATTGTTCTTCAAATAAGGAAATTAAGGTGGATAAAAATAATGGATGAGCTTAAGTTAGACACAAGATGACTAAGAACTTGGTTTAACAACAAAATGAATGTGAATGTAAAGAATTGAGGGGTTTAGGCTCTGATATGCCCCAAATCCACATTTATGTGTAATTGGTAGATGCTAATTATGAAATAAGAGGTCCCCTAGTTACTTTCTAACACTTGATCAGACATGGAAAATATTTTGGATTGATAATGCAAGAAGCAAGGTTGGTTAGGTGATGATAGTTAGGCTTGAGTTGGCTTTTAGGCTTGATGGTGGTTGGTTATGGTTTAGGTTGGTTTGTGTTATTGATAAAAGGTTGGTCAAGGCCAAGGTTTATTTGAGTTTAAGGTTGGTTTGGTGTTAGGCTAGGTACAGGTTGAGGCATAAGTGTCAAGGGTTGGTTTGATCATTGGCTAATTTTAGGAAGTAAAATGTTAAGGTTTGGTTTAGTTATTAGTTAATATTTGGGATATTACTTGGTCAAGGATTTTGGAGGGAGAAATGGTCAAAGCCTTTTGGAGGGAGAGTTTCCCTAGTTGCTCCTTCCATGAATGGTTGAGGCAGAAAAGGCTCTAGGTAAAGATGTTGGTTAGTAAAGAGGGTTTAGGAGGGATGAAGATGTCTTCATTAGCCTCCCAAGGGCTATTAATTTTTAGTTAGAATTCAAGTTGTAGGTGGTGGTTTAGGGGAGATTTCCCCTATGACACTAAGGTGTAATAAACCTTGTTGGGTTGGATTTTGGTAAATTTGGGGTCTAAAAATGATGTTGGAAACATCATCTTGGAATAAAGGTGGGTTAGAAAAGAGTGTCAAATTGTCTGAATGAGGGAGTTTAGGTGAGGTATGGGTAGGTTGGAAAAAAGGGTGGCCAAGATTTAGGAAACCTCAAATGAAAGGTTGATTTTGGTTTGGGTGGATAGATAAGTTGGTTGGGGTTGGGTTAATTTTGGTTTGGGTGGATAGATAAGTTGGTTGGGGTTGGGTTAATTTTGGTTGATTGATTTGGTTTGGATGTTGGTTTGATTAATTGAAGGAGGTAGTCTAGATGGTCGATTTGGTTTGCTTGTTTGTTTGGTTTGATTTGTGAGGTAAGATGACAAAGATTTGATGCTGTTCTAAAGGGAATCGAATCAAGGACAATGACATTAGGTAGATGAAAATGAGTAGGTTATAGAGGAATTAGATTGAATTTGTTATGGTTGAGGTTGGGTTAGATGTAGGTGAGGTTGTGTTGGATTTTATTGAGGTAGTTTGAGTTGGGGTTTGTTCTACTAAAAGGCTAGATGGAAGTGGTAAGTTGGGTTGCGTTGAGGTTTACTTCACTAAAATAGGAAATGGAAGAGGTTGGTTGGGTTGGGTTGAGGTTTGATCCACTAAAAGGGGAAATGGAAGAGGTAGGTTGGTTGGAGGTTGATCCACTAAAATAGGAAGTGGAAGAGGTAGGCTAGTTGGAGGTTGATACACTAAAAGAGGAAGTGGAAAGGGTAGGTTGGTTTGAGGTTGATCTACTAAAAGAGGAAGTGGAAGAGGTAGGTTGGGTGGAGGTTGATATACTAAAAGAGGAAGTGGAAGAGGTGGTTTGGTTAGAGGTTAATCTACTAAAAGAGGAAGTGGAAAGGGTAGGTTAGTTTGAGGTTGATCCACTAAAAGAGGAAGTAGAAGAGGTAGGCTGGCTTCCCTTATTGTGGGTGCTAAGGATATTTGAAAAGGCTCCTCTTGGTTAACAAGTGGGTTATTTAAGGTTGATTCTTCCTTAGTGATGATGGAAAAATGAGGTTGGGAAGGTTGTACTTGGTCAACAAGTGGATTGGTTAAGGTTGATTCTTCCTTAGTAATGATGGCAAAAGGAGGTTGGAAAGGTTGCACTTGGTCAACAAGTGTATTGGTTGGGGTTTCAATTATGGTTTCCTTAGTTATAGGTTCACTAAAGACGAAATATAATGAATGGACCTCATTGTGTTGAAAGCTTTGATTATGGGTTTCCACAACAATGGGTGTAGGAAGAGGTAAAAGGATGGATTGCTTGAAGACATTCAAGATTAGGTTGGGGGAACACAAAGATGATCCTTTGAGACCTCCTTTTGATTGATAAGGTTTTAGATGAACATCTTAAAAGACCCAAATTTGTTTACTACATGTCCATTTGTGCGATGATAAGTGTATGCACCTAAATTTTCTTGCCTCATTATCATCGATAATATTCTTGTTAATCGACACTATTTTCGTTAATCTCATTCATCATAATTCATTTGATTAATTAATACCCCATTCATATCTATTTATTCAATGTCACCATTTAATAATTATCCATATCATCATCCTTAGTCTAATCCCCCTCTTTCATTAATTCCTCTTAATACCTATTATCCTAATCAAATCCTAGTTATCAATTGCTTGGGAATTTTAAATTCCCATAATCCCACCTAACCACCTACTAGCCTACACCCTAGCCTTTCCTACACCCTAGTAACTTAATCCTCACCTAATCCCTATCTATCCTCTATCTAATCCTAATTATCCCTAAGAAGGTTCTAGAATTGGAGGATTCTAGAATCCTTTCTAACTTATCCTCCCTCTCTAGAAGCCTCTATGTCTAGAGGCTTTCAAGGAAATTTTAATTTCTTGGATAAACTACAATGATTGATCTCATCCTACTAAGTTTGAATTTTAACCCTTGATCTTCCCTCCATAATCTTTTTAACCAAGACTCCTCCTCCATGGAAGGCCAACTAGACTCATCATGCTAAATCTATGTCCAAGCATTCATCATTAAAATCCTCTAATCATACCATCACTATGTCAAATCTAAGTTTAATATGCAATCACAAATCTTAGAATGGAGTTGTAAAGAGGTGAAAAGGATGGTAAGAATGTTCTTGATATTCTGATTTTATCTATTCTTATTAGTGTCATTAGGTTTTAGATTTTTATTGCTAATTTTGGTAATATTGTTCAAGATCTAAAATTTGGTGCACATTTTGGTGACCAAAGTGGGAGTTGATCTCAATTTAACAATCTTGCTTGTTAGAAATGTTCTTGGTAGTTTGCAGGTCTGATTGGACAAGATAGGAGTTATTTTCTTTTTTTCCAATTTTTAGCAATTTTTTAAAAAAAGTGTTATGTTTTAATGAACAATTCTTTACTTATAAGAAATTTCAAGAAACACTTTCTGGGTTAGGAGCGTCTCACTTTCAAAATTTTGGAAAATTTTACGGTTTTTAATTTTATTCAATATCAAGGAATTTATGATAGGTTCTATGTTGCTATTCTAGGTGTTATCTATATATTTTTTGCATTGAAATTACTCAAGTTTGTTGCTCAAATTGAAGGATTAGTTACTCAAATATTCAAAATCCATGTCTCTAGGAGAGCTAACCGAGTTGACTAATAATATTGGGGATTTATAACTTATACATGATCATTGTTTTGAGCATAACTCAGTTTTTATAGGCTTTTTATAGGTTGATATTGTATCGGGTAAAACATAGCATTTGCTGAAGAGAGGTGCAAGATTGATAATGATAAAGTAGAAGTTGCACTTTGATTTCATTCTATCCTAGTATTAGTAATTTATTTGAATTTTTTTTCTTCTCAATTTTTGAGATAACTAATATCCAAAAACATCTTTTTTATCTTTTCATAATCATAACAATTAACTATTAAATCTTTAAATTAATTATTAAATAGTTATATATGCCAAAAATCATAGTCTTAGTTTGTCGAGGCATGATATTACTATCATTATCTGTCTTCAAAATGGACATTGCTTGAAAAAGAAGTGTCTTGGATGCATTGTTATAGGTGTTCTCCAAGCAATGCCAATGGACCTTGACCTTATTAGATGAAGCGTTGAGATTAATTTTCAACTATCTGTTTATCTATATAAAGATATCATAACATTGATTATTTAGATATCCATTTAAACAATCATTGAGCTATTGGATATTTAGATTAATCCTTTGTTAGACTAATTTTTGTTCTGTCCAAGACATTTTCATGTTGGTAGCAACAATTTTGCAGGGGCAGACTTAGTTTTCAAAATTCAAGGCACTTTTATATACTTGGTCTTTGCACGGTTGCGAGGCTAGTCTACAAGATTGACAACCATAGTTTTGTAACAAGATGGGTCATCTTTTGTTTTCAACCATATTTTTTCAGTAGATAAGTTTTGTGATTTTTAACCAATGAATCTAGTAATTTCAATAATAATAATAGTAATAATAATAATAATAATAATAATAATAATGATGATGATGATGATGATGATGATAATAATAATAATAATAATAATAGTTATTGTTATTGTTGTTGTTATTATTATTATTATTATTATTATTATTTATTTATTTATTTTTGTCTATAGTACGGTTAAAAATTTTGAGTCTTTGATATAGTAATTTATCCATTGGTTCACAAAACCTCCGCTAGTTCACAAGTAACCTCTAGTCATTCCGCTGCCTGTTCACAAGCCTCTCCCAATTCACAAGCCTCTCCCATGTCATAAAAATATTGATTATTCTTTTATAATTATGGCATTTAAAAAAAATGTTTAGTTAAATATTATTAACTAGACATATTGATAATCATGTAATTTTCAAATCCTTGTATATTCCCTTTTCAATAACATTTTGAGGTTAAAAGGTAATATTATAATCTAAAAAGGTAATCATTAGTAATATAAAAAATTTATAGTTCTTTTTATCATAAAAATAACTATTTATAAAACAATTTTGTTAATGTTTAATTAAAATATCATTTTTATTACATTTGTTTTTATATCATTGTAAGTGTTAAAGTAAAGTTTAAAAAATAAAAATAATAATAAAAATATATATAGAAAAGTCAATTGTTAATAATTACATATATTATTCTCCTTTTAAAATTTTTACTAATAATAATAATCATAAGTCTTGTTTGATAATAGTTTTATAATTTAAAAGAGTCTTGGTCAAAAAAGTTTAATTTTAAATTTATAAGTTTTATCATTTTTATAAAAGTACTTATAATTTGCTGTAACAATAAATAGAGGCAATTTTTTTTCTAATCTTCATATTACATTTATCAAAGACTAAATCCAATAGTACTGACGTCATTTTCCTTGCAGGGTCGCTTACCTAAAATATGTAAATCTAAAACTACTTATCACTTGTCTTATAGGTTACCTCTCTTGAGTACCATAATTAGACTACTAACCCATGTGCTTGTAGGCCACCTATCAAAGATCCATTTTGGCACTCTTAAAATCATTTTAATCTATTTTTATCTTATATATATTGTTTTTAATCATCTTGTTGTGCATATATATTATTTTCTTATATATTCTTGTCTTCGTTTCTTGTATATAATCATACATCTAATCTTAATTGGTAAATTAACCTACTTACTTCCCTGTCTATTTCCCAAGGCTACAGTTAGGTGTATACTCTCTCTCTTTCATCCTTACGACAATTCTTGGTAGATCAAAAACCACCTATAAACCCTTTTTCCCCTTTTTATTTTCTAGAGGGTTGGTGACATAGATTTCATCACCACGCACTGCCCAAAATCAGTATTTAGATGAAGCCTAAATATTATAATAGTTATCGTTACAACATAATATGAATTCCCCATAAAGGGTTTCATGGAGTGAGGGGTAGTTAAGCTCCAAGACTCAGGGTGATCAGACAACATCCTACATAGACTTAAGCTTAAATGTACTTTCATGTATATTGGGGATGCACCTAGATAACCTATGTATACCTAGGATAGGAGCCTTTTATCGTAACAGGTGTACTGCTGTAAGAGTCAATATCAACTTTGAAGTAGCCATTGAGTGCAAGTAGGGTTAAGAGGGTTTGGTTAATACCATAATGGGTCACCAACCTATAACCTAACCTATGAATTCATTGGATGGTATGGGCATTAGGTTACACACCCATCAGTTTACGAATCATAGGTTATGGCTTGCTTGCTTTGGTTTGTGTTGTGTTAGACTTGTGTTGTTTGTGAGATAAGTTAGCCTTCACCCGAACCTATCTAATCCTATCTAGTTCTTTTCATATTTTTTCATCATTATCCTACCATATTGTATATCCTTGTCATTATTCCTGTGTACATCCTTTTCATTATCTCATCTCCTATCTTAGTCTAGTCATATCTTGCCCATCATCCTCACATACCCTAGTCATACCTTGTCTTAAGACCACCTCATCCATAATAAATTACACTTCACTTTAAGTTTTCCAAAATTAACCTTGTATTATCAATATTTTTTCCCATCATAATCCTAATCATTCCCATAACATCTTGTCTCAAATATTTCATCATCATTGACATCATCCCCTTGTAAAAATCTTTGTCATTATCTTTATCTTGTCCCCCATCTTGTCTTCATCCCATCACACCCACTCATCATTAGTCACATCACCTATATCTTGTCTTATACATCCTTATCCTATTATCAACCTCTTGTACATATCATTCACTTACATCCTTCTCACATCCAACATCCTTGACTTTGTCCTGTCCTAGGCATACTTATTCATCATTAGTCACATCCTCTATCACCAATATCTTATCTTGTACATCCTTAACATCATCTTGAACATATTTTCCTTTTGTACATCCTTTTTACACATGTCAACTTGCCTTATTATTTTCTTAGTATAACTATATCTACCCATCATTGATCACCCCTCCATCACCTACGTATCCTAACCACATCTTCTAGACTTGACTTTATCCGCCTTTACTTCACCATCATCCCCATAACATTTTGTCTCAATTTTCCTTCATTTTATGTATCCTTGTCATTATCCTTTTGTATCCTTTTCATCCCATCCCACATCTTGTCTTTATCCCATCTACTCATCATTCACCACATCCCCATCACCTATATCATTATCTTTCACATCCTACATCTCATCATTCCCTTGAATGTACCTTATCCTCTTATACATATTTTAGCCATATCCTATCCTAATCATATCCCATCACTTAAATTTTATCTTACACATATCCCATTCCCCATCTTGTCTTCATCCCATCTTAATCTAGTCATATCCACCCATCATCTAGTCAACACCCCATCATTCATACCCTAATCATCATCTTGTATATCTTAGTTTTACCCTCTTGTATATATATTTATATTCTACTAGTCATATCATATTCTAGTACCACTTATAATGTGTCATATCCTTACCATATCATAGTCACATATTGTCACATCATCCACATCCTATCCTAATCACACCATATTCCATCATCCACATCTCATCCTAGGTTGATATCCAACCATTTGCCTTGACCTTGTCTTCATCACCCATCTCATTTAACCTTGTCCTAATCTTATCCTAGTTGGATCTTTAGGTCAAATATGGTTCTAAACCATTTTCATCTCATTCATATTATCCCAACATGACCTATCATCATATTTTCTTGAGAAAAATAGTCCAAGTCTTAAACTAGTCCTTTTTATCCTTTTATATCATCTTATCATCATGATCCACTATCACTCATCATATTGATCAGATCTCATACCTAGTCGATATCTTGCTAGCATCTAATCACTTTGTTAGTTTTAATCTAGTAAACCCATCATTATCATCAAATCATCTCTAATCTAATCCTCCTTTGTATTTATAACTAACACCCATCATATCGTATCCTTGCTAGTTTAAAATTTAGGCACCCATCAAATCTTCAATCCTTTTAAGCTTGAAAACTAGACATCATTAATAGGTCATTATCACCTATCATACTACCAATTTTAAATCTAATTATAATCTTTAATCCATTAAGTCCATCCCATACTCATCATCATCCATCCTACTAGCTCGATCCTTTGGCCTTACTTTGTTTAAATAATCCTTAGTCTACCTTCAAATCATTATCCATCTTTCCCCATGGATTTGGACCTTGTTCTTGTAGACCAATACACCCTAGCCAATAAAGATGATGTCCTTTTTTGGGTACTAGATTTAGGCACTCACCTACCCTTAGACCTTGATCCTATGCACCCCAAACCAACACCTAGCCTCATGAAAACAGTCTTAGCCTTCCTTGATGTGGTCACCCTTATCAATCAATACATCATAGAGAATAAAGATGAGTTCCTCTTGTGACTATGGAATATGGGTGCTCATTTTCCTGATAATTTTGACCCCATGAGATTTAAATCACCTCCAAAACAAGTCCAACATCAACCCTTATCCCATCCCCCTCCACCATCCATTAGCCCCATTCAAAACCCTTTGGCCCCATTTTATACTCATCCACAGTCAAATACTCCATCTACTAATCATATTTCATCACCTTTATCATCCACCACCATGTAATTGAACCCATCTCTCATAGACCAATACATAGCTACCAACAAGGATGAGATCTTCTTATAGTTCATTATGATGGGTGTACCACTTCCCAATGCTGTTGACCCCCTTCAACTTATTGCACCTCTAGAACAAACCCTTTTGTGTAAGTCTCCTTTCAATCCCCCATCCACTAGTCATAGCCAATAATCTACCCCTTCCCCTAATAGCAAAGGGAATCTAATATTGGCCACCTCATCTACTTCTAATCCATCCACCCAACCATGTTAACAACCACCTAATCTTAAGTCTAAATCTTCCACATCTAAGTCACAAAGTAAAGTGGGTCATTATACTCCACTTCCTATGTCCTTGTAATCACTTTTCAAACAATTATTCACCACAAATATGATGGTCTATCTACCTATCCGATATCTTGATCTCACTAAGCATAATCCCTCCTAGTATAAAGATTGCCAAAACTATTTGTATCATAAAATCTAGGGGCATACTATTAATCGATGTGAAACTTATGAGATTATGTCCAAGACCTCATCAAAAGCAATGACATAGTAATTTAGAAGGAATTAAATGAATTTAAATCTCAAGTTGAATAAGAAGAGGAATGCCAAGATTCCATTCCTGATCATGATCAAGCCCTTCCCCTTCCAAGCCAAGGTCAAGACATTCTATATATCCTCCATGATCCCCCCATATTTAACCCCCATCCATTCAAAACAAGTCTATTCCCCATAATCCTAGTCCTCCCATATCTGATTATTCTTTTCATGGACATATCTTTGCTCAATCTATAGTCCCTCTATCATCTTCCTCTCACCCATCATACCAAATACCCTATGTTGAGAGGACAATCATGGATAATCACTCCTTTACCTACAATATTAAATAATGCACATCAAAGTCAACATTGGAGTCAGAATATGTTTTATTTGCATCTAGATCATGTTTTGGACCAACATCTGAATTAGATTCCTCATCAGAATCATCATCCCTTATCGATATTACAATAGATGGTGATAATGCCTACTCTTTTGAAGATCCCACTCATGATGATGATGATGTCATAATTGAGTTATTAAATGCTTTATGTAATTTCTTTAGTGGATTTTATCCTACCTCAGAGGCATGTATTAGTGATCCTTTAGAGATTCTTGAGGACACTTTCTCCAATGTTGAGGCTAAGGCTCCTAGTGACCTTTATGAGGACTATACTACCCATTATGCCCTTAATCACACAATATTCATCATCCACCTCACCTCCATAATCCCTATGTCACACTTCATAAGGTGACTACATGAGAATATGCATAATTGGATTCCCCTCTCCATTCCATATCACATGTCGTAAATACAAATATCCAAGATCATCATCCAATGATCATAAGTCATGATCAAATAGTCTTTGATCTTATCAGTAAAAATCAAGAAAAATCAAATCATCAACCTAATAAAAGAGTGTCTTTCCCTAGTGAAGCCCAAAATATGGCACCAGGGGCATACCAAAGTCAAAATAATTATCTATCAACTTAAAAATCAATCTCCTCTGGTGAAGCCCAAAATCAGGCACAAGGGGGAAATCAAAGTCTAATCCAATCAATAGTTCAAAATAAAGTCAAAAATAATAATCATAAGGTCAACCATCCTCTTAATGATTGGGTTAAAGGATTAGCAAGTGAAAAGGTTTTGGATCTTGTAATCTCATGGCATCAATATAAAGAATCCCCTTCACCATATCCAATAGTGTATGCAATTGTTGAACCCCATTTTTGTCATGATCACATCCCTCCTTCCCATCATATATCCCATCATCATAATCATGACATCTTCCCATCTATATCATATCACCAATCCCTAGGCAACATTGTCGCTCATAGGGGTTACAAAGATACGTGGTTAAAATGTTTGGATGATACTAAATCAAGAATTGATAAAGGCCACCATGCAATACAGGCATATAACATCCATCATAGAATAGGTGTTGGCTAAAATATCCATCAAAAAGATTGCATATTTCATCTCATACATATAATAAATTGAGATTCCATCCAAAGTCAAAAAAAATCATTCATCCAACGATGAAAACTAGTCTTTTGGTGCCTTGGGCAAGTACCATGATGAAAACCAATTTCCAACATCATGGTAAAATAATCGATTGTCTGCATTATACCTCGACACTTGGGGGCACAATACACCCTCCTTGTCACATCCCTCATCCACCCATCCCTGATCATTCCCCATCACCCACATTTTCTTTGTCAAACCATCCTTTGTCCATCCCCTCTATTCATTGTTCTTACCTATCATCTTCCATCACATCACATTCTTTCCCATCTTGACCTTTATAAGGAATGGAAGGTGTCTTGAAAATTATCCTCAAACCATCTTGGAATATCTTCCAATGGACATCCATACAACTAACCACCTGGTTCTTTCAGAATGTGGTCATTGGCAATCCCTTGTCTATTCTTCTTTAGTCTTCACCACCTTTTAACATAACCCTCATCATTTTGTCATACCATCCATCATTCCCTCCATCCTCATCCTATTTTTTAGACTTTGTATTCCATTTGATAGTAACCCCATTTGTACAATGTATATATAACTGAAAAATCCCTAGAAATTGAAATATGCTAAAAACCCTAAAAATCATAAAATCTAAAAATCCAAAAATAGTCCGTTATGTCTTGTATTATGTCAATCCCCTAGTTGAATCCATCTCCATCCATCTCAATTTGTCCCATATTTTGGATACCACATTTTGTTTTGAGACCAAATCCAAGTGGTCACCCATCCCTTCATATCTTCCATTTTATCCTATTGGCCAGGTCTTTTCAACATACATCACCTTGTCAAGGACTTTAATCTGACACCCATCACTTCCTATCAGGGCCTTTTCATACCTGGCACCCATCCAATTACCCTTTGCTAGTATGGAAGGTACTTGATCTCATCACTATCCTATAATTGGCTCTTCATACCTAATACCCATCTGATTAATCTTTGCTACTATGAAAGGTATTTGATCCTATCATCTCCTAGTCTCCTTGCTAGATTAGATCCTTATAGGGCCTTGTGTGTTAGTATTCCTTGGTCATCACTTGTCTAATCACCTTCTTTGACCACTTTTCAATTCAATCTCAAGACTAAATCAATATTCAAAGACCTTATCACAACATCCATCCTTCCATCTTAAACTATGGGCAACATCTCCTCTTAATCATCCTATCCTAATCCAAGTCCCCAATCACCATCGTAACCAATTTAGTCCAATCACTCGTCGTATATTAGACAAGACATTGTGACATCACATGTAGATATTTGTATAATATTTATTTTGCATCATGTATAACTCTTGTTTATTTTAGGTTTTGTTTGCATCGTGTCTTTTTAGGCAATGAATAAGGATGTTATAAGGACACCAAAATTTCCCTTGATGATGCATATTTCACTATTATCCCATGCACTTTGGCACAACACCCTCTTGGTCATGTCTATATCATGGGGTATACTGCCAAGTGCCATATTTAATGGATTATTTAGACTATGATGAGATTTATGACATTTGTGATGGCTTGATCATCTACACCCTCATTATTTATCTCATCATCCTTATTTCAATTCTCATCTCATCATCTAAGTCATATTATCTAATCACTAACATCATCCTATAATCTCTAATCCTCACCATCATCATTATCATCTCCTTCATCACTTATCATTATCCTCGAGTCAAAACTACATCAGCCTAAGGTCTTTTCAGACTATGTAGGCAATACTTGGCCACTTTTTGGTGCCCAAGGATAGCTCGACCACTATCTCATCTTTCCTCATCATCCATTATCATCCTCAAGTCCTGTATCATTCAAATTCTTAAGCTATAATATCAATTTTCTATCAATCATCATATCCATCTCCTTAATCTTTTTATAAATCACCCACACTTATTGATTGGGCCTAAAAAATCATAGCTTCCATATTTTGTTCCATCAATCATTGATTGGTTAATCAATAATCACTCCCTTACATGTGTTCTAGTTAGGGGCATCATCCTTAATCATATTATGGCTCATTGAGTTGATGTAATGTAGTATTTTGGTCACTCGATCATATCATTTCTTATCTGTCATAACCTACATCATATTGATCCAATTTAGATTTGAGCTACACCCATCATTAATCTTATCAAATAAGTATTATCTTGGCCTATATCTCTTGCATGCATCCTTGTTTGGGATACATCTAAAACTTGAAACCCTTTATTCCTATCATCATGCTTGGGATGTGTTGACAACCGTGACACCCATCACCTCTACTCCCCGTGTATGTGTCTTTACCAAGGGCATCATCAATTTATAACTCATTGCTCAATTTGACTTCATCTTCTTCATCCTCTATCTCACATCGAGCATCCCATCCCCTCATCTATCCATCTCATCCCATCCCTCCCTTCTTATTTTGAGTGGTCATCCATCTCATTCTTCCTCATATCTCCCCTTGAGCAGGCATCATATCCACTAACATCATTTACTAACATTCATATATGAAATAGTTAGGTGTATTATCTCTCCCTTGCATCCTTGTGGTGATTCTTGGGAGATCAAAAACTACCTATAAACCCCTTTTCCCTTTTTAATTTTCTAGAAGGTTGGTGACATGGATTTCATCACTATGCATTGCCCAATCTCCATATTCCAATAGAGTCTAAATATTAGTACAACTATCACCACGGTCTAAGCATAATTCTCCATAAAGGGTTCTATGAAGCGAGGGGTGGTTAAGCTCCAAGACCTAAGGTAATCATACAACATCCTATATGGACTTGGGCCCTAACATACCTTCATATATATTAGGGATGCACCTAGGTATCATGTGTATACCTAACACAGGAGCCTTTGACCATAGCAGGTGTATCACTGCAAGAGTCAGTATCACCTCTAAAATAACCATTAGGTGTGAGTAGGGTTGAGAGGGTTTGATCGATACCATAATAGATCATCAGCCTACAACCTCACCTATGTAGCCATCAGATTGTGTGGGCATCATATTACACTCCCATTAATTTACTAATCATAGGTTGTGACTTGTTTGCTTGGGTGTGTGTTTTGTTTTACCTATGTTATTTATGAGCCGAGATAGGCTTCACTTGAACCTATCTATGCCTATATATATCTTTTCATATTTTTTCATAATCATCCTATCATTTTGTATATCCTTATCATCCTTCCTTTATACATATTTTTCATTATGTCATCTCCTATCTTAGTCTAGTCATATCTCACCCATAATTTTCACATATCTTAGTCACACCTTGTCCTAAGACCACCTCATCCATAATCAATCACACTTCACCTTGATTTGTCTAAACTTAACCTTGTATTATCCATCTTTTGCCCCACCATAATCATAATCATTCCCATATCATCTTGTCTCAAATATTTCATCATCATTGACATCATCCCCTTGTCATTATCCTTATCTCATCCCCCATCTTGTCTTCATCCCATCATACCCACTCATCATTAGTCACATCACCTATATCTTGTCTTATATATCCTTATATTATTATGAACCACTTGTACATATCATTTTCTTACATCCTTTTGACATCCAACATCCTTGACTTTATCTTGTCCTAGTCATACCCATTCATCATTAGTCAATCCTCCATCACCAATATCTTATCTTGTACATCGTTAGCATCATCTTGTACATATTGTCATTTTGTACATAATTTTTACATATCTCACCTTGCCTTATTATTTTATTATTATAACTATATCCACCCATCATTTATCACCCCTCCATCACCTATGTATCCTAATCACATCTTCTAAACTTGACCTTATCCACCTTTATTTCACCATCATCCCCATATCATTTTTTATCAATTTTCCTTCATTTTGTGTATCTTTATCATTATCCTTTTGTAGCATTTTCATCCCATCCCATTTATTGTCTTAATCCCATCCACTCATCATTCACCACATCCCCATCACCTATATCATAATCTTGCACATCCTACATCTCATCATTCCTTTGAATGTAACTTATCCTCTTGTACATATTTTAGTCATATCCTATCCTAGTCATATATCCCATCACTTAAATTTTATCTTTCACATATCCCATTACCCATATTTTCTTCATCCCATCCTAATCTAGTCATATCCACCCGTCATTTAGTCATCGCCCCATCACTCATAACCTAATCATCATCTTGTATATCTTAGTCTTACCCTCTTGTATATATTTTTATTTTCTACTAGTCATATCATATTCTAGTCCCACTTATAATTCATCATATACTTACCATATCATATTCAAATCTTGACACATCATCCACATCCTATCCTAATCATATCATATTCCATCATCCAGATCTCATCCTAAGTCCATATCCAACCATTTGTCTTGACCTTGTCTTCATCACCCCTAGTTTAGGATGGAAGGATGGATGTTGTGATAAGGTCTTTGAGTACTGATTTGGTCTTGAGATCAAATAAAAAAGTGGCGAAGGAAGGTGATTAGACAAGTAATGACCAAGGATGACCAACATACAAGGCCCTACAAAGATCCAATCTAGCAAGGATACTAGAAGATGATGGGATCAAATACCTTTCACACTAGCAAAGAGTAATTGAATGGGTGTTAGGTATGAATATATTATTATAAGATAGAGATGGGATCAAGTACCTTACATTATAGCAAAGGGTAATTGGATGGGTGTCAAGTATGAAAAGGCTCTGATAGGAAGTGATGGGTGCCAGATTAAAGTCTTTGACAAGGTGATGTATGTTGATAAGATTTGGCTAATAGGATGAGATGGAAGATATGAAAGGATAGATCACCACTTTGATTTGGTCTCAAGATGAAATGTGTATCTAAAAGATGGGATAATATGAGATAGATGGATATGGATGTGACTTGGGGATTAGGCATAAGATAAGACATGATGGACTATTTTTGGCTTTTTATATTTTATGTTTTTTAGGAATTTTGGCATATTTCAAAATTTAGGGATTTTTAGGATACATATACACTATAAAAATGGGTTTACTAGAAAAGGGAATATCAATTCTAGAAAATAGGATGAGGATGGATGGAATGATGGATAGGATGACAAAAGGATGAGGGTTATGCTAAAGAGGGGTGAAGACCAAAAAAGAATGGACTAGGGATTGCTAATGACCACATCATGAAGGAACCATATGGTTAGTTTCTTGTGTGTCCATTAGAATATATGCCAAGATGGTTTGAGGATAGTTCTCAAGACACCATCCATTCCTTACGAAGGCCAAGATGGGAAGGAATGCGATGTGATGGAAGATGATAGGTAAGAACAATGAATAGATGGGATGGACAAGGGATGGTTTGATAAGGAAAATGTGGGTGATGGGGGATGATCAAGGATGGGTAGATGAGGGATGTGACACGGAAGGTTGATTGTACCCCTAGGTGTTGAGGTATGATGTAGACAATATATTATATTACCATGATTGTGGAAACTAGTTTTCATCATGATACTTGCCCAAAGTGCCAGAAGACTAGTTTTCACCATTGGATGAATGATTTTTTTAAAATTTGGATGGAATTTTGATTTATTAAATTAGGGTATGAGATGTAATATGTAGACATTTGATGGATCTTTTAGACAACACCTATTATATGATGGATGTTAAATGCTTAGATGTTCTGGTAGCCTTTATCGATTCTTGATTTAACATCCTTTGAATGTTTTGACTAGGTATATTTGTAACCCCTATGAGGGACAATGCCACATAAGGATTAGAGATATGATATGGATGGGAGGATGTCATGATTTAATGATGGGATATAGGATGGGAAGGAGGGATGTGATCATAATGGAAATAGGGTTCAACGGTTACATACACCATTGGATATGGTGGAGGGGATTCTTTAGATTGGTGTAATGAGATCATGGGATCCAAAACCTTTTCACTTGATAATTTTTTAACCTAAGAATTAAGAGGATGGTTGGCCTTATGATTATTATTTTTAAATTTCTTTTGAACTACTGATTAGATTAGACTTTGATTCCCCCCTGGTGCCTGATTTTTGGGCTTCACTAGAGGAGATTGATTTTTGACTTGATAGATAATTATTTTGACTTTGATATGCCCATAGTGCCAGATTTTGGGCTTCATTAGGGAAAGAAACTTTTTGATTAGTTTGATTATTTTATTTTACTTAATTTTGATTGATAAGTTCAAATACTATTTGATTATAACTTATGATCATTGGATAATGGTCTTTGATATTTGTATTTGTGACATGCGATATAGAATCCAATGATGCTTGTTCCTATATAGTCCCCTTATGGAGTGTGACATAGGGATTATGGAAGTGAGATGGATGATGAGTGGTGTGTGATGAAGTAAGGGGATGATGGGTAACATAGTCCTCATAAAGGTCACTAGGATCCCTAGCCTCAACATTGGGAAACTATCCTCAAGAATCTCCAAAGGATCACTAATACATGCCTCTGAGGTCATATCAGATCCACTCTAAAAATAAAATAAAGCATTCAAGATCTCAGTTATGACATCATCATTCTATGTGAGATATTCAAAAGAATAGGCATTATCACCATCTATTTTAATATCGATAAGGAATGGTGATTCTGATGAGGAATCTAATTCAGATGCTGGTGTGAAACATGATCTAGATGCAAATAAAAGTTGTTATGACTCCAATGTTGACTTTGATGTACATGATGTAATGCTATGAGTAAAGGAGTGATTATCCATGATTATCCTCTCAATGTGGGGTGTTTGGTATGATGGGTGAGAGGAAGATGATGGAGGGACAATGGATTGAGCAAAGAAAGGTCCATGAAAGGAATAATGGGATATGGGAGGACTAGGCTTATGGGGAATAAACTTGTTTTTAATTGATGGGGGGTCAAAGATAGGGGGATTGTGGAAGATTATAGGGGATTGTAGGGGGATCGTGGATCATTTACTAACATTCATCTATGAAATGGTTTTACTCCGAAGACCATTACTCCTTCCACTTTTCTCCACTCACAATGCTCTTTCAAATAGGGGAAAAATGTATGCACCTAAATTAGTTTGCCTCATTACCATCAATAATATTCCTATTAATCAACATTAATTTTGCTAATCTCATTTATTATAATTCATCCTACTAATTAATTCCCTATTCCTAGATATTTATTCAATACCCCCCTTCAATAGCTATCCATTTCACTATCCTTAGTCTAATCCCCCTCTTTCATTAATTACTCTTAATCCCTATTATCCTAATCTAATCCTAGTTATCAATTGCTTTGGAATTTTAAATTCCCATAATCCCACCTAACCATCTACTAGCCTACACCCTAGCCTTTCCTACACCCTAGTACTTTAATCATCACCTAATCCCTATCTAACCTCCCTCTAATCTTAATTATCACTAAGAGGATTCTAGAATTGGAGGATTATAGAATCCTCTCTAACTTAACCTCCCTCTCTAGAAGCCTCTAAGTCCATAGGATTCCAAGGAATTTTTAATTCCTTGGATAAACTACAACCATTGATCTCATCACACTAGCTTTGAATTTCAACCCTTGATCTTACCTCCACAATCTATTTAATCGAGACTTCTCCTCCATGGAAGACTAATTAGACTCATCATGCCAAATATATGTCGAAGCATTCATCATCAAAATCCTTTAATCATGCCTTCACTATGTCAAATCTGAGTCTAATATGTAATCACAAATCCTAAAAAGGAGTTGTAAAGAGGTAAAAAGGATGGTAATAATGTTCTTGATATTATGATTTTATCTCTTTTATCCATTCTTATTGGTGTCATTAGGTTTTAGATTTTTATAGCTAATTTTAGTAATATTTTTCAAGATCTAAAATTTGGTGCATAATAAGCACAAAATTCATTCTCTATAAACCAAATTGGTTTTGGAAGAGAATAATTGATGGGTTTTATTTAAGGAAGTTTAACGACATAAGCCCTTAAAAATTTGTCAAGGATTGAGTCATATGATTCCCCTAATGAGGTTTACTATTTGGGTAGAGGGTGCACCAATGGCTCTTAAGGTTTTGAGCTAATTGGTTGGTTTGATATGTTGGATTGACTTGATAAGCTTGGTGGTATGAATTGGTTGGTTGATGGTTGTTAGTTTGATTGGATTAGATTAGTTAGTTTGATAAGATGGGAAGGGAGGGTTAATTTGGTAAGGTTGATAAGGTTGATAAGGTAGGTTAGTTTTTTGGGTAAAGTTGACAAGGTGGGTTGATAGTTCTTTTTTATATTTGATGAGGTTGATAAGGTAGGTTGGTTTAAAAAGTTTGGTTGATGGTTGCTAGTTTTATTAAGGGGGTAGACCAAGTCTTGGTTTTGAGATGAAAAGGGTTGCCACAAAGGGGGTTTAGATAATTGGTATGATGTTTGGGGTGGGTAATAAAAAGGTTGATAGGGTTGAAGTGGTTTATATGATGGTTAGGTTAGGTAACCCAAATATTGGTGAAGTTGAGATATTTGAGGTTGAGGTGGGTTATGACAATGAGTGAGGTTGGGTTGATTGTAGGTAAGGTTGGGTTGGTTATAGGTAATGTTGGGAGCACAAGTATTTCTTGATACAAGTTAATTCTCTAAGGCAACATGGTTGTCTTATAGGAGTTTAACAAAGTTAGGATCTCTTAGAAAAAATATAGGGGTGCTCCCCATTGAACAAGGAAATGGAGATGAGGTGGATGGAGGTAAGGTGGTGGAAGATTTACAAAGGGACTTAGATTCTTCATAACTTAAACAAAGATAAGATAATAAAAGTCTAAGAAGATAAAACACACACTAAATCATGTTAAATCCTAAGGTTCTTTTTGTCTCTCTTGTGGCTTATGCCTTAAGTTTTTAGAAGTATGACTCAACTTTGGTTTTGAAGAGGGGAATAGATAGGTAATCTAAGGATGGTTTCTAGTAGTTTAGGAACTCAAAATTATCTATATTGGCATCAATACATGGCTTTATATTAGGGCGTACCCCCTCACTTCACACACTACAACAATAAGGGTGTCAGGTGCTTAGCCAAGATATACTGAATGTCAAAGATTATACTTCATCAGAGAACTGAATTTTAATTTCTCCTCTTGGTAATTATATCCAAATAGGATAGCGAAGGGTGAGGGTTTACTACTAGGTGGTGAAATCCTATATAGTCCTTATGTCAAGCATTATGATGTTTGATTTGGTGTTAGTAGTATGGTCTTGTGTGTGTAAATAAGTTATGTTATAGTTAATTTACTTGATTAATTAAGCTATGTGAGCTAATTATGCAAGCAAACAATGTATGAAAGGTGAATTTTAAGCTTTTTTTTTTTTTTTTGATTTCATTTGAATGAGCATAAATAAGAAGAAAATCACCTAACTACAAACTAAAAACCCAAGAAAACTCAAGGGTCCCACTGAGCTTGCCAGAATGTTTCATTAAAATTTTAATTTATTTCTATTTAGAAAGAGTAAAACTTGAAAGAAGGGTGAGGTTAGTAGAACCTAGATTTTGTTTGCAGTCCATGATCCAAACAATTATCGATTCTCCTCTTTGTCTGGGGAAGATTACCTACAGATAAGAAAGACACTAGAAAATGGTTGATTAGCTAGGTAGGTAGGTGGATTGCCTAGTGTGAGCTAAATCCAAGAAGTACATGAATTCCTTGGAGGTTATTAATCCACCTTTTAGACAAGTTAATGTTAAGAAAGTTGCTAACAAGAAAGACTGCATAACATAATAAAAGTACTTAATAAAAATGAAATAGACACTTTTCAGTAAATAATGAATTTTAACAAAATAACATTAAGAGGAATGCTAAACTATCAAGTTATGGTTGGGTTGTTGTTGTTGATTTTGTGTAGTGAAAGGTTAAGGAAATATGGATTTTAGTTGAGGTTAGTGGTTGATAAATGCTTGCTATTTTGGTTAAAATAATTTACATAGTGATTTTTGGTGGTCACTTGTAACTACTAGCGGTTAGGATATGACCATCACTGGTTGACAGATGATCGTTGATAGTCACTATGGGTTTGACAGTCTTGGCTTTGGGTGAGAAAGGGACTATTGGTAAGTTATAAAAGGGTTATGTAGGTCATTTTAAGGTTGGTTAAGTGTTGTGGGAGCAAAGGTAAGGTCTCAAACGTAGAAAACTTAGGGTTTTCGTATTCTAGATGGTTGAGAGTGGTCAGAGGGTGCTTGGTAGAGAGAAGGGTGTTTGGAATTGCAAAACTCCAACACCAAAGAGGTTTTGGGGAGAGTTTAGAAGTAGGTACAGGCTCTAAGATACTAAAACCAAATAAATTAACTAAAAAACAATGCAAAATACTTAGCTTTGGTGTTTGGTGGCCTGGAGAAGTCCTGAAGCTAAAATGGAGCCATTTAGGAGTATAGAACAACTTGGATAGAGTAACAGTACTCAAATCCTTAGTGTTGAGAATGTGGAAGTGTATCCTTGGTCTTTGTCTTATTTTGGTTCAGCTATGGGAAGCTTCTAGATTCACTTGGAAGTAATAATCTCTTACACCAACCTATATTTAACCTCCTCTTCACCTCTTAATAAAGAGCAAAGAAGTGTTGAAATAAAAGAGGCTAATAAATAGTCTAACATATATTGATCATGTGAACAACATACTAAAATTAAATAGCTAGTAATCAACAAGTAGGTTGCAGTCAAGTTACGGTTGACTCCTTTGATTATGCACTCCTGAGGTAGAATTTAAGTAATCGCTAGTGGTCCAAGTCAACTATCAGTGGCTGAGGGGACATAGTTAAAATTGGCTAAATTTAGCCAATTCCACTAATGATTGGTGGTTAATTTCTTAGGAGATGGTCCGAGGTTAATAATGGGAGCATGAGGACACATGAAGAACAAGTCTAGGAGGTCAGGGATATTAGTTTCTAGGGTAGAAATGGTCTTTAGGCTAGGTGTCGATAGGCTAGCTATGGGTTTGGGTATGTGAGGTGGAAAATAGGATTAACTTATTTAATTAAATAATTAAATTAGCTAAAGGGGTAAATGGGTTTGTTAAAGGGGTAATATAATCAAAGAGGGGCCAAGGGGTGGTTTAAAGGGACACCTAGAACCATAGTGTATGGTTTTCTAGTGTCTACATAAATCATCTAACTATTATCCTCAAGGTAATGGGTTGGCCGAGTCTACTAACAAGAACCTAATCAGAATCATAAAGAAGGATTTGGAGAGCAACCAAAGATATTGACACACTAAGTTGAAGATGTCCCTATGTGTTGATAGGATCACACCTAAAAGGTAAATAGGTAACTCTCCTTTTGTTCTTGTTTATGGGAGGGAAGATAAGTTATCCATATCCCAAAAGTGACCTGCCTTAGAGCTAACACATCAGTTATAATTACTTGAAAATGCTCTAATGGAAGTGAGGTTGATAAAATTGATGGAGCTACAAGAGACTAGAGACAATTCTCATAAAGCCATGAAGCATCATGAATTTCTAAGGAAGAGGTCTTTTGATAAGAAAACAACTCCAAGAGTCTTCCAAGAGGGTGATATAGTACTAAAATGGGATGAAGATAGAGTAAAGCTAGGAAGCCACACTAAGTTTGATACTTTGTGGCATGGGTCATATGCCACCATAAAGTACAAGTAAAATAATTCCTTCTAATTGGAAAGAATGAATGGGGAAGAGTTACTTATTCATATAAACGGGATTCACTTGAAGTCTTGCTATTGATGATATGAAGGCTAGTCATGTACATAATAGGTTAGGTGTGTTGTTTTGAGTCTTTTGTGTGTGGTTTGTTTGTGGTTGTGTTGTGTGGTGTGAGTTTGAAATATTTAGAAGGCATATCAATTTATATTATAGTATAAGAGTGACTCCATATCCCAATGGAAGGAGAAATCTATTGGTCCATTAGCATAGTAGGCATGCTATCCTTATGAATCACCAAGAATGTTGACCAAATTTTAACCCCAAGTAGAAATTGGTCACACCCTCTAGATTTAAACCTCATAATTTTTTAAAATGTTTGTCACGGTCTTATCATTGTCTCAAGTGATCTTAAATAATACCATATGGTCATATGTGTCATTGTCTAGTCTTGTCTAGAGTTTGGTCTTATGTTCACTTGTCTAGTCATATGGTCAAGTAAAAGGTCTTGGAATGGTCAAATAAAGTAAAAGGTTTAATATAATCCAAAGTAATTATAAAAGTTTATAGAGGTGTCTTTAATGTCATATTATCATGCACTAACCTTTATTTGACTCTCATATGTAAAAAATGTTAATTTCACCACTTTTTGGCCCATTTGGAAGAGATGGATGTACCACCTCAAGGATAAAATGTTTCAAGAATATTATAAATGTCCCTAGTGTCAAATATTGATAAAATAATGTTTAGGAGTAGTTAGAGTCTAACAATATCTGTAGTTTAATTCCTAATCTTGGCAAAAAGACACTTTACAGGCATTTGTACAGCCTTGCAAGAACATTTTTTAGTTAAAAATGGTTTGGAAGTGTCTATTGGGCTCCCTTAAATAATTTCATAGCTTTGGACCAAGTTTTAGGTTTAACTGACACTCTAGACACCTTTTCTCTTCCAACGTTGCCTTCATAAGCTCAGGAAAGCAAATTTGAATTAAATGGTATGGCCCAGAGAGAGAATTAGGAGCTAAAACTTTGGCCACCATTAGGGGTCCTAGTAATCTTGAAATTAGTGGTGTTGGTTTTTAGATTGGTGGCCTCTTCTTTATGAACAATTATTAAGAGTGACAACATGTCACTATGGCCTATTCATCCAAGAGGGGTTCATTCTTGCACCTGTTTCTCCATTTCAAAAATTGATGGAGAGAAATGGTTTTGAGGGTGATTTTTAGAGGTTGTGAAACTCCTTTTCATGGTGGTTTCATCAACCAACTCATCTCCATGAAGCTCCTTAACTTGGAAGAAGAATGTCTTGATGTACAAGCTGTTCTAATGGATCCTACTACAAGTTTATATTTTCTCTTCATGGTGATCATTCTAAGAGATCTCTACTACTTTATTACTCATGGAACATCTCTCAATTTCATGGAGTTCAAGTTATTTTGTTTGAGATGTGTTTTTGGTTCATATCTTCAAGTGTGATGCTTTTAGAGACATGGCCTATGTTTAAACAATCCATTTTAGGGTTGACTATCAATTTGGATCAAGTACCAATAATACATCATGATATATGGTTTTGGGATGATATTTTAGCATTAAAAGTATAGAAAGATCAAGATAAGATACTAAATGCACATTTTCCAATGAGGATCATAATTGTATCTTTGATATGCAGTTGTACAAACTATAAGAGTAGTTTGACAATGTTCAAAGCCATGAGGGGAATCTAATACATCTCCTCATACCTTCATATAGCCTTAACTATTTCATTACCATCAAAAGTTACTTAAGTTGACTGGGCACTCCAACTCTCTACTCGTAAGGCTTATGCATTAATGGAATATGTATGCATTCGGCACATGACTATAAGGTGAGTTAAGGGTGACTTGATGCATGATTAGATACTTTGTTGTCTTGGAGAAGTGATAATGAATGACTAGAGTGAGTAGTGAATTTGATAGGGTTTGAGGAATCTAAGAACTCATGAGATGGCTTTGTGTAGTCTTAAATAAATAGTAGAAACCTACAGGCCCTAGGCATATAGGTCCTCTTTTAGACCTTGATCAATGTCAAATCAACATAAAGCAAAGTCTTAAACATGGAGAGCCTAACATAATTTTAGTCAGATAGTGGTCCAACTCATCAAAGATATCAGGCCACTTGAAAGCTAATGAAGTTCAAATAGACTGAGTTGATAGTGTAAGAAACCACATACAGGTATATGTATGGATGGGGGCAAGTGAGAAGTGGTTTGAAAACACTTTTAAGAATTTTTGGACCATATAGAATCTACATACATAATGTAAATCAAATCCTTTGGTTTATATCTCCAAACATAATGGCAAGAGAGAGAACTCAGTTTCAAAACTTCTATGTGCAGTCAACATCCTAAAGGACCACCTATAGGCTTGTTTGAGGTATCATTTCCATATACAATTCAAGAGAAAGGAGTTGAGGTGTTTGAACATATTAAACCTAATTGGAGATCCAAATAAGTCAAATCCCTTTGAGGAGATCAGTGATGTAAAAGGAGATCCCTGAAACACAATAAAATAGTCTTGATACCCTCATGGGCAACTATAGGTTGCCCCTAGTGACAATAGACCTTAAGATCAAAATAAGGACAACATAGTGAATGGGAATTGAGGTCTATATCAATAAAAACACAAAAGGTCACAAGGCCAATGTGATTTCAAAAGAGACAAACAAGATTGATCAAGACTGAGTTCAAGTCGCCATACATATACAAATAACCACCTACAACCAAACCCAATGGATAAGGAATGAAGGTGAATAGAGTTGAAAGAGTTTGAGGTCTATCTAAAAAAGAACAAACAAACCATAGGGATTTTTTAAAATATAAGGATACAATTTTCTTTGACAAATGAATTTGACCATACTAGGTTTTTAAACCCTATACATAGTCAAACATATGCTACAAGTCTACTTACTCTTTGAGGGTTTTGATTGATTGAAGGAGAGTGAAGAATATGAATAGATATAAGAGGAAGAAAAGGAGTTTTTAAAAGGTCTAAAATGTCATGAAAATCCTATCTAATCCCCAGACCTAATGGCAATATGAGGAAAAGATAAAAATTCAGTCTAAGCTTAATTCTCACATGGTCACTAGTAGACCTAACCAGTCTTGAGGGAAATTGATGTTTTGAGAGATCCATAGGAATAAAAAACTATAAAAATTGGTAAAAAGTATGGTAATGAGTAAAATAAGGCATTAATGATCCCTTTAATTCCATATTAATTGTGGACATAGTCATTATTTTATCTTAGACTGGGCCCACTCCTTTGGCAAGGGGCAGTCATGAGACTAAGGCATATTTTTGGTCTCAAAGCACAAAACAAGAATTTTAGACCTCATGAAGGGACTTAAAGGTAAAATATAGAAATTAAAATGGTATTAATACATTCTAAGGTGACACTAAAGCTCATGTTTCCATCAAAATGCCTTTGAGGGTTAACAAGAAGGAGATAGGTGCTAAACCCTATGTACCCTAACCAATACACCATGAGCATATAGTGGGGTAAAAACTAATACCATGGCATGTTTAATCATGGATAGAATTTTTATATAGTTTTTTGATCCTCTCCTAGTAATGACAATGAGTTTTGAGGCTCAAAACTTAGATTGGACCTATCTTGAGCTTAAGAAACACTAAACATGCCACCCGAAGAACAACTTTAGATGCTCATACCATAACTCACACTTTGCATGGGAAGATAACATATCTGGGATAGTTGAGGAGGTAATTAAATAATATTTTCCAAGTGGAGGAGGTTACTTGATTATTTTTTCTTTATGAACTATTGTTAAGACCCCAAATAGGTCTTAAACCCCTCTTAAACCCTAATAGTGATTAGTCATGGAAAAAGACCTATAATACATATATAATGACATATTTTGATCCTAAAACATATTATATGTTGTTTAGGAATATAAGGAGGTTTTGAACATGTACTTTGATGCTAATCTCACTTGTATGAATTATGAGAAATACCTTATTTTTGCATGTTTTTGGTGTTTTAGAGGTGTTCTAAGAAGGGGAAAAATTATCAATCATTGGATGAGGTAATTTTGGAGTTTTAATAGCTATTAAAGTAAGAAAAAATTCAAAATAGGTTATGTAGGTGATTAAACTAGGCCTATTTTTCAAGGCAGTCTCAAATAGACTTAAAATGAGACTAGGTGGTAAGGCCATTTCTTGGTTTGCATACTTCCATATGGTCTCAGGACCATAAAATTGACAATTAGGTTGGTGATGTCATAGGTAAAGTGAATCATGTGATTTTTGGTAATTTTAAATGTGTGGCATAGGTATAGAGCAAGAAAATAGGGTCCTAAACAAGGAGACCTAATTGAGGCCTAATTTAAGAGAGAGAAAGCTAGAAATTATGGACTTCCACTCAAAGTTAGGGGATGAAATTTGACATGGAACTTTAAGGCTATAATGGGCCCTATAATATTCCCTTTTTTTTTTATTAATATCATCTATAAAAATCCATACACAAGGAGCTTTACAATTTTTTGGGGCTACAAGGAAACTAGGCCTAGTGAGGGTGTAAGGAGCAAAATGAGTTCTTGGGAGTTGTTAGAGGAACCAACATGGTTATTTTTAGGCATGATAACATATTTTAAGACAATTCGTGGAGATATGATGACTTTAAAAATATTAATAAAAGTCTTAGGCCACTTGGACCAAGCTAGGTATGGGGAATGAAAGGTCAGATGAGTTTCTTAAGCCATGAAAGATGTTCAATGAGTTTATTGAGATACTTTTATGGAGAATTCATGATTTAAAGGTCCATTTGTCACTCTTTTAATGCAAGAAAGGGTTATTTTTAAGGAGCTATTCAAGGTGTCAAGCCAATTTGTAACCCCTACACCACATGGAGGGTCAGAACATATTAATGAGTGAGACACATGGCCTTTGAAGTCTATTTTGATTTTATCATAACTACATTTTTTGTTGTAACTCTCATGAACACTTTTCAATCCTTCTTTACGATGTCCCTCTCTCTCTTCACACTTCTCTATATAAGCAACCAATTTTGGCTAAGTTATACAATCCACATCTGAAATGGCAAAGCCCTATTGGTTTCAATATTATTTGTGATTTTGAATAAAATATTTCAAACTAATTTTTAGTTCTCAACTTTATTATCTAAGTTTGTGAAGTAGTGCACATTTTAATGACAAGTGATAATAATCTATCCTTGTGTTCACTTTGTTCTTTCATATTTTATGTAAGTAGTCTTCTCTCTAGTAGGTCACATAAAGTTTAGTTACTGTCTTTATTTATCTCTAAGTGTTAGGAAGAGCAGTAATGTTTACAATCAAACCTCTTGTTCATCCACCTTGAGAAGTGCATTGCGTATCACCTCTATGTTTGAATTACTCATGTTAGAGCAACCTTGATGTTGAAGTCAGTCTTGTGAATCATATTTAATAGTGCATGTTCATGGTAGTCTAGTGGAGATTAAATTGGTGTATCACCTCATTGTATTAGGTTTATTTCATGTTCTCTCTATCCCTTTTCATTTTAACAAGCTAGTAGTATAGGTGATGAGCTATAATAGACATATCAAGGGAGTTAGCCCTTTAATTTAGAGCTTTACCCCTGAAATAGATAGCCCATATGTCTAGGGGTAATCCCATGTTCCACTCAATTTGGAGTAGGATTGAACTACCTCTCTAAGGGTGCAAAATTGAGTAACAACAATGCCCTATCATTTCTATATCATTAACCCTATCTACTCAAGTAGGATCACTAATATGAATTAGGGTTAAACACCTTCACCAAAATTTGTTATTAAAAATAATAAGCCATCTTGATAGACTCATAGGTCAATGTAAGGGATGATAAATCCAAACCATGTAGTGTTTACTTAAATTTCAGCTCCCATGTAGTAGTTGACAGTTTAGGTATACATATTTCCCATTTCATTAAAAAATCATCTACTAATATTAATTATTTTCTTACCAAAAAGATTGAAAAAATATTTCACTCTCATTCAATAATAAAACAATACTATTCTTACTTATTATTTAATTAATATTCAAGTTATCTAAACAGTCCTGAAGGTTATGCATTCTAACATTCACTTCTTCAATGTTCCTTGTTTAATTACAACAACTCTCCTTTATTTGAAATCAAGTCTATAAGTCAACAATACTTGAATCCCTTTCAAAATATTTATTATTAAATTTACCAATGTCATTTAATCATAATGTAAAAATAATTCATACCAAATAGAGATAACGCTCTTTTAACAAATTTTAAACAATTAACTTATAACATGTTAAGCAAGTTATATATATTAAATATAATATATCTATCATGATATATCATTGTCAATGATTTGGCATTTATAATATTTTACTTGCATCTAAAAACATTTTGAACACAATGTTAATTCTTTAGTCACCAACTTAGATCCTTGACCCGTTTTTATGTGTGAATCTAGGTTTAAACTACCAATATGACATGCCACTAGATGTACATATATGGTTAAATCAAGAATTTAGGATTCATAACTAAATTCAAACAAGTAGAATATCACATACTTCAAATCAATCCACATCTGCAATCATTATTAATACAACTTCTTATTGACATTAAAATAATTCACTTTTTTTCCTTTTTAATTCAGAATATAAATAAAGGATTATCATAGAATTTAACAATATTTTAATTAAAACAACTTCAATATAATATAAAAAGGAGACTACCTTGCATAATTTAATAATATGCCACTAAACTCCATTATTTCATTCTTCTATGATGTTATTCCATGCATGAAACTACTACAAATAAATAATATCAATATGCCCAATAACTATTACCAACAATGAGAAATACAATCCAACTGATTAATACTTAAGAAAGATTAAAACCTAACCATTCACAACCTTGGTTTCTTAAGATTTAAAGCATTAATTAATTTTTTTTTATTACATACTAATTACAATTCCCTGTGTAATTTGAACAATAATGTGTGTGTGTGTGTGTGTGTGTGTATTATCTAAATCTATGTACATACATATATACATACATACATAGATAGATAGATAGACACACACACACACACACACATAAATATACATATAAATATAAATATACATATATACACACACACATATATATATACACACACACACATATATATATATACACACATATACATATATATATATACATATACACACACATATATGTATATATATATATATATATATATATATACATACATATATATACATATATACATACATATATATACATATACATATATATATATATCTATATATACATATACATACACACACACACACACACACATATATATATATATATATATATGTATACATATATATCTATATGTATATACATATATCTATATGTATATATATATCTATCTATATGTATATACATATAGATATATATATGTATATATACATATATATATATATATATTTATATATATATCTAATATATGTATATATACATACACACACACATATATATCAATATCTAATATATGTATATACACAGAAACACACACACACATCTATATGTATATATATATATATATGTATATATATATATATATATGTATATATATATATGTATATATATATATATGTATATATGTATATATACATACATATATATATATATATACATACATATATATATATACATACATATATATACATATATATATATATATACATACATATATATGTGTGTGTGTATATATATATATATATATGTATATATATATATATATAAACATACATGTATACACACATATATACATACATATACATATATATGTATGTATGTGTGTATGTATATATATGTATGTATGCATGTATATGTATGTATATAGATATATGTATGTATGCATGTATATGTATGTATATAGATATATGCATGTATGTACATATAAACACACATATGCATGTGTGTATATGTATATTTATATATACATACATACATACATGCATACATACATATATATGTATATATATATATATTTGTATACACACACATATATACACATATGTATACACACAAACATGTATACAAATGTATATATATGTGTGTATACACACACACACATATAATGTATGTATATATATGTGTATACAGACACACATATATAATATAATATACATATATATACACAACACACACACATATGTATATGTGTATATGTGTGTGTGTGTGTGTGTGGGTGGATAGATACACACACACACGATAATCTAATTTAAAAGATAAATTACAACCAATCTTTTAATTATATTAAAATCATCACACATAATTAACCATGCAACTTAGGTTCCTCAAATTCCATAATAAAAAGTATGCAAACCTTCAAACACAAAGACAAAATACACAATATTAGATATGGAAGAATATGCATCTAAGTGTATAAGCTCAGAACAATAAAAATTTACAATAACGTTAACACACAACAACCCTTAACATTTAATCAATATATAACAAGATTTAACCCATAATCTTAAGACATTTACTTATCCTCTTTCTTTGTTATATGCATTCAATGAAAACACAATACTTCCAACCAACATAAGCACAAGAACATGGTTCTAACTTGCATCAATAACCAATCTACCATTTATTTAGACTTGATAAAAAATAATACAACCATATACTACTTTCAAGTATAGACTTCACATCCTAAATAAATCATTGATATGAAACATAATCATATAGTCACGTCTACCAAGAATAATTAAAAATTTAGTTAACATATAAATTTAATGGAATTTATATTATTTGCAATAATTCAATGATTGCAAAAACCTACGTCCATCAGGACCAACATAAATATAATAGTAATGACATACATATTCCATTTCAATGAATAATGGATTTATTTAATTGAACACACAACTTGGTTTACAGATCTATGTGAACAACAAAGTGATTAAATAAATTACAAAAGTATAATCATTCTATGCAATATAATGATTTCATAATCCATAGAACCACTTTTTATTTAACTACTGGTAACTTAATTTACCATAAAATACATTGGAAACTACTAACAACAAAGGGAGTGCCTCATGTCATTTGCACAATAATGAATCCAACATGGGTATCCATGCTAATGAGTAGTTACAGTCAACATAAATAATATAAAACCTGAGAAATGCATGTACTGAGCCCAACCATTGATGGGATCTCTACCCACCCCAACCATTGATCCAGTGCTAGAATAGGTCACCATACAAGGGCCCCAAATCCATAAATGTAAATGAAAAAAAAGGTGTATGAATGATATCCAGTCCAATAAGTAGTTTTACACAAAAACTCAAGAAAACAAATCAACTTAAGCCAACCAAGACCTAGATGGACATCAAACATAAAGATCATAACAATATATAAATGAATAATAAAGCATAACCATTTCTTCATCAACTCATTTATGCACCATCTAAAAGGGCAAGATGATTAAACAACCTCACCCATTTGTGTGTTTCCTCAACAACACAGACATTTCCAATCTAACAAGCCCTTCATTATATTCTCTATAAGTGGCTTAAACACTTATAACGTTGACAAAGGAGTTTTAGGAAGCTGGATATCCTTCCTACTACCCCCTCTTTGACCTAGGGTTTTCTTGTAAAAACTTACAACATATATATCTTAAGAACTTAAGCATGGACTTAATTGATAGAAAACCATCTTTTCCAGTTGTTCCCACTATTTAATTTTTTCATTCCTTTTTTCCACCTCATCATGTTCCAATTACCAACCCCCCATAGTTTTCCACATTAGAATTTTGAACCCCCTTTACCCTTTTTCCTTTATTCCATCACACTGAAAGTGAAACATTATGTTATCAACCAAGTTTTGATTGTTTCCCATTATCGCGAAGTAACATGCAATCCTCTCCACTTATCTTCCCTATCAACACCACAAGTTCAAGTTCTAAAATAGATGCAAACCCTAATCCAAAGTTATTAGGGCATTCGAGACATTTGAATGTCAACCCAAAATAAATAAACATAATGATTATGTTCAAGGTATTCCATGAGCTTTTTATAAAATTAAACATTTTTTACTAGGCAAACCTTTGCAAGATTCTTTATTATTCATAAGGTTATTATTATGCCAATGTCACACAACATAATCATTAAATAATGATTTCCACCATCAAGGCTATGATCATAGACTTACCAAGGCAGATCTTTTGAAAGCAACAAAATCCATACTTTATAGTAGACTAATCAAAAGATTGCTTCAATAATTAGGAAAATAACAAAAATAAAAATCAATAAAGACCAGAAGGCATAATTGGCCAAGTACCAATGATGGATTCAAATGATATACTAAACAACAAGCACAATTTGAAATCTCACAATAGAAAATGAGAAATAGAAACAAGGATAAACTGATTATGCTATGGCTAACACACCCCATTATTTAGAGAAAAGGGGGACCCGTCTTAAAATGCTCAATTTGAAATCCCCAAATTTTTAATCCCTCTTTGATTTACATCCTTTTGTGAAAATCCCTAAACTTATGTTTCCCCTGGTTTACCCAATATATAACTTTCCTGTAATGATAGTTTGGTCTTTGATAAATCCCCTTATGGCCTTTTGGATTTAAGAATAGTCAGGTTCTTATTGAGGCTTAATAAGAACAAAGTGATTTCATACTTGGAATATTTTTATTATGCTAATTGTTTATCATAGATTTGGATTAGTGGAGTCTCAATCTCCTAGACTCCTACTTGGCATCTCACCAAGCCTTGTTAGTAGGTAGGTGAGCGTTTGAATTGATTACATGGCTTCCATTTTTACTTATTATTTTTTCATGAATTCCTACAAAATGAGAGGATAAATAAAGATGTGACTATGGCCCTAGCTATCAAAGTTATTAGTATCCCATACTTATCCAAGATGTCAGAGCCTGAGAGAGCTCGATCGAATGAGGAATCACCACGTGGATCCTATTGTTAGAGCTATCAGTCTCCAAAAATTATTAGAGATGTTAGATACTTGGAGAGCCCAACCAAAAGAGGAAGCATCATAAAGACCCTATTATCAGAGCTATTAGTCTCTCAAACCTATTAAATCCTGTGCAAGTTTGAAAGTTCTATGTGGACCTAATGTCGGAGCTGTTAGTCTTTAAGGCTTGTTAGAGATGTCATAGCCTAGGAGCGCCCAACCTACCAAACCATGACATGTGGCCCCTCTATATAAACTGGCATAAGAGTTTTGAGATACCCTTAAAGCAAGCAAAGGAAGGTATAGTCAAATTTAAAAGCTAATCACAATATGTCATGTGTCACCCTAATACTCTAGCTGACAATTCCTACTCTTAGACATGATCAGGGTGTGCCTAGGTGGTATCTATTATAAGCAGGGCCAATTGGTGATGAACACATGGCATAAGCTAAAGGCTACCTAGGATTCCATAGGGGTAATATGGTCATGTGCTTACTAAACTCTCTGTATTAACTAAATGAGAAACTAGGCCCTGATTGGATAATTTAAAACATCCTTTTGTAAGCTGAAAGTCTAGTAGGCAACATGTATTCAAAATATCTGAGTTTAATTCTAGATCAAGAAATAAATGAGAGGATAAATCCACCAATTCAAATTCAAATTCATGCACGATGATCCACTAAACATCATCATTGTAATAAATCTTTGAGGAACCCTATATGTGCCCAATGGTAAACTCTTTTACCAATATTTCTCTCATCTTCCTAACATTTGCCTCTTCACTTTCTGCTCATTCTTGTGCCCCCATGCTCTCCTTACTTAGAATTCACTCCCATAGAGATATATCCCTTTTCTACCATGGATAATTCATCCTCTAACCCCAAAGTTAAACCTGAATATAAGGACACCACCTTCCTTGAGGGCTTAACCTGCTTCAAACATTACAATGACATATTTAAGGCAATTGAAATTGTGTCAAAGTTGATATTTAGTGATAATGAGATGAGGTTGAATTCTAAGATACCCTCAGGGCATATGAGAAGTGTGAGTTACACATAACTACTACCAATACATAAGTCTTCTTTTTGTAGACATATTTAACAAATTATTGCTCACTACCAAATGAATACAAGATGATGTTCACAATCTTATATTCTGTGGGATCTTGACATAGGATCATAAATATTTCAAGGAGGGCATTCAAAACCTACTACAAACTCCTAGAATACACAGTCTCTTATGACATGATCGTGGTTGATGTAGGGACTAACATGTATCAAATATATGATGCCTTGAAGGATTATGCATAAAACCCATATGCCAAATGGGTTAACAAGGCATACACAAACTCTTACACGGTTTTCACCTTTAAAGAAGGTATTTATGCGGGTATGATCCTACTAGATAAACTATTCAGCGTGACTAATTATGTGCATGTCAATATCTTATGGGTGCCCCTAACACATTTAATCCTTAAAGGTAATTAAGTATAAACCTTGGAGGCATGATCAACTTCAACCTTGTCAAGGCAGTATCAGATGCTCAGGGTGGAAGTAATTTTTGTATGATGAACTACATGGTGGATGTAGTTGTTTCCACCATTATATTTAAGCCCTCTATATTTACACCATGGTTCTTAGAGGCACAATGGACCATGTAGTGTTTTTATAAACTATATGGCCACCATTACAAGAATCACATCTAAGAGATTTATGAGTCCTTCTATCTAGTGGTCTATATAGCCATCAATGAGGTAACCATGTCTCATATATCTAATGAAATAAGGTAATATCTCACCTTTATAGGTGATTATTGGTACTATATAGATGAGACCATCATTTGAGTGGCTAGTACCCTCAAATCTCCCCTTCACCTACCTTACCAAGTTCTAAACTGGTTGGTAGAGTAAGAGATTACCTATCAACTGGTTGAAGGTATCTTTGGTCACTGCATCAATCACTAATAGAAAGATTGGCCAACCTTCCCCATCACTATTAGGCATCATGTATACTGGAGTTTCCCCCCATTATAGAAGATGGTTGTAGGTAAAGATTCTTATGCACATGGTAGGGTAAAATACAGAGATTGGGACCCCTAAAGAATCATCAGGGCCAATGTGTTAAGGTATCAAGCCTAACTCAATATCAATTATGGCCAAAAACCCAACAAGGAAGATGGAGTCCATCTTAACCCTATAGATGACAAGGAAGTGCTTATACAACTTAAGGCTATAAATAAGAAGAAGGGAAATAGGTTTAGCCTAGGCCATCCTCCCAAGGTGGCCCTACCTCCTCTACATCTACTGAGTCTAAGGAGGACATTTACAAAAATCCTCCTCAAGTTTTAAGGATGATATAATAAGGAGTCACAATCCCTTATCCTCCTTCAGCTTCTCCTCCTCGACCCTCTTCTCTACTTTCACCACCTCTCATGGTTCTTGTTGCTCAACCATCGACCAAACAAGCACTATAGTTTGATATCAATAACAACACAGAAATGATCCCCAAGTGTGACCAGTGGTAGGCTTCCCTAGAGATCCCTTCCCCTACTCCCACCATTCCCAAATAACCTAGTGGATCACCCCTTAGTTTCTTGTTGCTATAATAACCCACTCAAATAGTGCCTCCCCTCTTTCCTATTTCACCCCCTCCATAGTTCACCTAAGTGCCTCTGGCATCAGATATGCACAATATTCTAACATCCCAATTTCCCTTCACTCAAGCCATTCCATATATAGGGATCTTAACAACACCTCTGCTAGTTCCTCCATAAATTTGGCCACCTCCAAGTGCTCCTTATTCAACATGTCTATTTTCAACCCCAAAAATAAGTCTACCTATGTGTACAATTCAATTGGACCTGGTCATGTTAGTGACAACTATGGTTATTTAATATACTCATTAGCTGGCCCCTACTACCTCATCCACTACAGTTCCTTCTACTATAACAGTGCAAGTTGATCCATGCAAGAGGTCCAGTAAGAAGCAAAAGATAAATGCTACTCTTCCACCCCTTATCACTCCCCACATCATTCCCAAGCCTCCTTTTTCCATTATCTTAGATGCATATGAATTTAGATTTAATCAACCAATTTAGTCCTTATTGAATGCCTCTCTCCTTGGCATTATTGCCTTACAGGTCAATTTGACCCAGAGCCAATGATCTCTAGGATCAGTCAAATTCATACACATCACTTGATCAGATTACCTTCATCCAACATTGGTGATGCTAAGTAAGCTAGTGAAGTCTATCTTATTGCTTAGTTAGTACCGTTAATGTGAGATTTGATTAATTTATAAATAACCAATAGATTCATATAGATTATTCATACTATCAGGTTTAAAACATTCTAAATAGATGAATAATCTCCATACACACATTTAGTCTGTCAAATGCATGCACGAGTCTGTACTATATTATTTTACACGATAATAAAATAACATATTAATTTAGTTTATTTACCAAATGGGTATAAACATAGATTACATTACTATAATCTTTGAGTAAATTCAATTATTCTAAAATTAACAATATCTTAGTCTATTGTTCATTTTACTTGTTTACAAATAATAGTCATAATAATCAAAATATCCAAAAATCATAAACAATTCAAATTCATTCATTTATGAAACTCCATATGATTTTATGAGGCCTTAGGCATATAATTATAGTTTCCTAACTTGTCAAGATTATATGACTTAAATTTGCTAGCCACCAACTATAATTTTAGGCACATATCCTATTTCATATATAAAAGCTATACACATATATGAGAACCTAAATTATCTTATAGGTGTATTTCATATATTTATGTATTTTACTTTTTACATACCCCATAATATGTATATTTGTTCAAAATACAAATATGTTCTAAACCACTAACAATACCTTACAGTTTTCTTTTCCAAGTTTAAAAGGTAATATCTTTAATGAGAAAGGGTTGGGAAATCTAATTGGATCTTTAATAATTCCATAACCCCTATTTTAGTAATATCTAAGATATATAATTTCAATTTTTTGATCATATTTCATTCTTAATACTTTTTCCCATCATTAACATTAATCTAAATTTTTGTAAACATAGGATAAAATCAACAATCCTTAACACAATAGTTTATGTTTTCAAAATAAGTCAATCGGTCACTTATTTATCAATTATAGCATATGAATTATTCAAATTCATAAGTTATCCTTTTTTGAAGTCATTTTCACTATATAAACTACCCAACCAAAACACACAATCCATACATTTTTTCAAATACATTTCACTTACAATTTTGTAATAATTCTACACAATCAATTATATGTATATATAAATCATTGCCTCCTATAAATTTTCACAGTCTGTGTTATATGTATCCTCTCACTGTGGTTTATGCATAATCTATTTATATATATATATATATATATATATATATATATATATAAACCATAGTGTTTATGCTAAAAGACTTAAGTTTATCTATAAATGTTAAACTCGTATTTTTGCATGTTAAATATAATCATAGGGTATATATATAAATATATATCTTATGTGTAATATTACAAAACAATCAGTCATATATGTATTTATATATACTTTATTTCATATTTATATTACATAGTCCTATATTATATTTTATTTATATATACATAACTTTGTATATATACTCAGTCTCTAAAATCTGTTCAATTGCCAATATACAGTCTAGGTATTTGTATATATTTATTGCCCCAAATTATTTCAAATTCACTAAAACATAAGAATATATATGTTTGTATTTGTACCATGGATATTATTAGATATAATAACCCTAATAGATTTAACAAAACATTAAATTGAAATGTTTTATAAACCAACTATGTTTTCTCTAGGGTTTTAAATAATAATACTTAATGTCATATAGATGATTATGCCCTGTTAGGAATTCACCCAAGTTATAATTATATATATAAATTCACTATTTTATGTTAAATGGTTGCATTCAATTTTCCTACATAAAAACCCAAAACTGACAGTCATCCTATATGATAAACTGTCCTCAACATAAAGTGTTCAAACATTATCTTGGTATACATATTATTTTTGTATATGTCTATATACTCAAAATTTTTGTTGACCCTACCAAATATGTATATATATATATATATATATATATATAAAATACATTTTGACAATAAATAATCATAATTCATATATGAATGAAAAATTATTTCCTAGGTTACAATTTTTCCTGAGTTACAACATAAGCCATTAACTAAAAACAACTTTAATTAACCCCACAATTTGAACATACAAGCAAGTCTAGTTTGAAATTCTTACGTTTTGAAGAATGGTGGATTAGCTCTATGGATGGTTAAGCCATCCTTAGGGATAATCATATTATCTTCATTCAAATACAAAATAAACATTTTCTAAACCTTCTCTCTTTGAACTATACACAAAATTTCTCAAACAATAGAATATCAAATATCATTACCAACCTCTATTACACTTCCAAATTAAAATTGAAAGAACTTGATTTCCTTCTCTTCCTTGCTCTATATTTTCTTCTCCTTTTCCATGTGTCTCCTTCTCTTTCATGATTCCCTCTTATCCTATTCTCCTCGCTGACCTCTTTCCATTCCAAATTTACATGCCACTGTTCACTCAGTTTGTAATCCATGCATAATCCCAAATTTTCCTTTAAACTCAACTAATCCACAATTATATTTCCATTAAACACACCAAAATCCCTAATTTATCTCTCATTCAAACTTTATTTAATATTATCAAACATTTATTTTGTTTTAATATTTTTGCATGATCACTACGTTATAAGCCTCAAGTATATCCACTAAACAAGTCCACATTTAATCATTACTCAAAATGATATTAACACTTTTAAATCTCAATGTAGTCTTATGCATTGCAATCAAAGACTAGGCTTAGATTTTTAGGATAACATTTAGGATAAATCAACTTCCTTTGTTAACATATAAAGGTAATTATCGCTTTATCAAAAAGATAGGTAAATCAATTGTTGATTCTAATTATAATAAGATAAATGTTTAAGTTAATTTCTAGTGTATATAGGCTATATATATGTATTTATTTATTTTTAATAACTTAATGTATATTGATATTCTCGAATATCAATAATAGTAAGATTAATGTTATAAAATGTTTAAAAGACATTTTACTAGTCTATATATAATAGTAATTAAATATCTTATACTTGTTTAACTTTCAAAAATCATAGATAAACATAAGTAAAGTAACCTTATGTAATCCTACTACACATCAAGCACTGAGTCCATGTATAATATAAAAAATTAAATCACATACAAGATTTATTTCATAACTACGTACCAACATTTAAAACATGAAAAATCTAATATATAACAAATCAAACATACAATGCATATAACATTTTAAATCTAATGTGGTGTGTGCAGGGTATTAACAATTCCTTTATCATCCTTCACCATATCCATCTACACCACCCTGTATGATGATGCTCTCCCTTCGTCAGGATCTAAGGGATGAACTCTCTTGCATTCATCTCATGACAAGAAGGTAGTTAGTCAATTACATCGTGACATAAATCATATACAATGCTATAACAACAAAGTAACATAATTATTATGTATATAATTCAAAATTAGCCATCTTATAATAATGAGCTCATAAAATATAAGTAACATACATATGTCCCATAACAACATATGACTTACATTTTAGTTAAAAAGTTAAAAATCAATTTAATAACCATATTAATCCATAAATAATTAGGTAAGTCTATTTAGTGAGAGAATTACGATGTAACATCTTTCCCCCCTAAACGTGGTCATCGTCCTAATGACACTTATTCAAAAAATAGTTCTAAATAACAAACAAAGTTTAGTAGAATATAACATAGTATCTAGCATCAAATCAAGCAAATAAATATGGAAGTAGCTTATAAAAATCATCATAGTCCTCTCAAATAACATTATCCTCAAAGTGTTGGTCCCATAAGACTTCGCACTATGAAACTTATCTATTATGAAAATGAAGTTTGTGAGTGTTAATTACTCTTATTGGTTCTACCATGACCACCTCAAGATCTAGAAGATGCAAAACATTCCAATCCAACACATATAAAGGATCAACTATATACTTCTTAAGATAAGCTACATGGAAGACATTATGTAATAAAACTAGGACTGGTGATATTCCAAGCCTATATGCTATAGGATTTACCACTTATAAACCCTTGAAGGGTCCCACATATCTCAATGAATGTTTTGATGACTTCCTAAATTTAATCAAGCTCTTTTACAACTTAACCCACAAAAATAATTTATCACCTACTAAACACTACCTAGCCATTCTCTTCAAATCAACATAGCTATTTTGACTATCATTGGCCTTAGCCAATCTTTGTTAGATTGTTTTAACTTATTCTTCAATTTCTGAAAGCATCTTAGGTCCAAAGGCTACCTTGTCTTCCAACCTATCCCAATTGATTAGTGTTTTACACCTTCTTATATAAAGTGTTTGAAATGGTGCCATCTTCAAATAAGATTGGTATGAGTTGTTGTATGAAAAATAAGCAAATGGAAGGTATTCTTCCCATTTTTATTGCTATTCCATGTAATACATATAAATAAGAACCTCTAATATTTGATCAACTCACTTAGTTTGACCTTTAATCTATGGGTGATATGTAGTGTTAAAATTTAGTTGCATACCCAAAGTTGAATTCAGAGTTAACCAAAATCTAAAAGTCATTCTCAAATCATGATTTGATATGATCTTCTTTAGAAAACCATGAAATTGATACACTTATTTTATGAATCTCTTCATAAGAGCTGTGCATTATCTATCAAATTACCTGGGATAAAATGTGCTACCTTAGTTAATTTATCAACTATAACCAAGATCATGTCATGCCTATTTCATGATAATGGTAATCCTTGGAAAAATCCCATACTGATCAACTACCATTTCCATTATGGTATGTCATGTCGATATAATAGTCTATTCATATGCACATGTTTAGTTTTCACCCATTGACATTTCAGATAATGTGGCACAAATTTCATTGCATCTTTTTTTATTCCCTTATAGAAAAAAGTGGTCTAAGCTCTACCGTACACTTGGTTACTCTTGGGTATCTTGAATACAAGGTGTTGTGTAGTTCCTTTAGCATTGTGCTTCTTAGATTCTCTTCAGATAACACATACATCCTTCCATTATATCATAGAATACCATCACTCTCTAAGTTATATTCTTTATATGTAGGATTCTGAGCATTCTTAGTCAAAGCTTTCCTAACTTGGTCATAGAATTCATCTCCTGGTGAGAACTTGATCACATAATCCCTAAAATTACTCTTGATAGTATTCACAACTACTATGTACCTTCTATGACTCAAGGTGTTAGCTAATTTATTTTCTTTTCCTTTGATCTAATTGATATCAAAGTCATAGTTGGAAAAAAATGTAACTAGTGCCTTTGACGAGCATTCAAATTTGGTTGGGTGAAGATGTATTTGAGTCCTAAGTTATCAGTCTTGAACTCAAATAGTTTTCCCAACAAATAATATTTCAAAACTTGCAAATCATGAATAATTACTACAAGTTCAAGATCATGAGGGGCATAATTCACCTCATAAGGCTTTAGCTTCCTTGACTCATAAGCTACTACTGTACCATCCTGCATAATGAATTCTCCTAGTCCATCCCCAAATGCATATGTGATCACTAAAAATTGACCATTGGGATTAGAAACTCTTAACACTGGTGCTAAAGTAAGCCTTCTTTTTAATTCCTTAAAAACTACTTCACACTTTTTTAACTAGATAAAACTCTAATTCTTACACTACAAATAGGTATTCATATTAGCCATTTTGGAAAAAATTGAAATTAATTTCCTATAATAGCTTGATAATCCCATGAAAATCCTACCTCATAGAAATTCCTTGGTGTCGATGACTCGATAATGGCTCTTATCTTATCCAGATCAACAAATATTCCATTTACTGAGATAATATGTCCCATATATTACACTTTCTTTTTGAAAAATGCACAGTTGGAAAATTTTCCATACGGCTTGTGCTTTCACAAATGTTGCAAAACCAGCTCTAGATGTTGAAGATGATCTTATTCATCCTTAGAGTATATAATAATTTCATTTAAACATATCAAAACAAAATGATTTAGGTAATATCTAAACACACTTTTCATGAGATTCATGAATGTTGCAAGTGTATTCATTAACCCAAATGGTAACATTGTGAACTTGTAATGCCCATATTAAGTTCTAGATGCCATCTTTGGAATATACTAATATTTTATCCTTAACTTATGATATCCAAATCTAAGATCAATATTATAAAAGACCATTACTCCTTGCATCTGATTTAAATGATCATCTATTCAAGGTAGTGGATACCTATTCTTGATGGTTTCTTTATTCAACATTCTATAATCAATGCAAAGTCAAAGAGTGACATCCTTATTCTTAATTAAGACAATTGGTGGACCCTATGATGACATACTTGGTCTGGTTAACCCTTTGGACAATAATTCTTGAAGTTGTGCCTTTAATTCTACTAATTCAGTGGTTGTCATTCTATATAGAGCTTTAAACCGAGATTTTGATCCCGGTTTGATATTAATTGAGAAATCAAATTCCTGTTTAGGAGGCAATCTTGGAAATTCTTTTAGAAACACATTATTGAAATTCCTAAGGAAAGGATAATCTTCAATTTATGGTTTCTTAGTTTCCTTCATTTCATTTATCTTGATGATAAATACTTGACATCCTTTACTTTGGGCCTTACTGAGTTGCCTTGCATAAATATGCCTAAGTCTTAACTCCCTTTTCTTACCCTAAATTAATGTCCAATATATATAATCATCAAGACACTCCACTCTTTTTGTATAAAAATAAACCTTGGCCTTATGCTTCATAAGTTAGTTGACCCCTAGGATCACATCATGTGACCTTAGTGGTACTACATAAACATCTACAACCATTATGAATTATGACAAACTAATTTCTGCTTCAATTAAACACTTGTCAACTTGGACTTTAGAATCATTCCCATATTATACTGATAATGCATTTGGAATTACAATAGATTTTATAGATAATTTATGTAGAATTCTAGGAGCTATAAAACTTTTTGTGGCCCTTGTATCTATCAAAATGAAAACTAGATGTTCAAATAAAATACCTGATAGTTTTATGGATGAAGCTTGGAATTAGGCTTGCTAATTATCAATCACCAGATGAATACATTGCTAAAAATTTCTTTGCTAAGGGGTAAAACCTTTGTTCCTCAACTTATCCTAGGTACACTCATGCATAAAATGGTCACTTCCATAGATGAAGAAACCTCCTAGTGGTCCCTTCCTATCAGATTGCTAGTTTCCCTTGAAATCACTCATAGAACCATTACCTGATTTCTTACTACCTAAATCACTGTTAAATTTGGTATTCTGATTCTTGAATTGACTCTTGGATTCTCCACTCCTCTACTTCTAGTTTATTTTCTTGAAGTGGGATTTGAACTTCCAAATTTTTTCTTAAACTTGTCCTTGACCCGAGCAAGAGATTTCAACTTTGCTCTTGCTCAACTACTTTCTCAAAGACTTTTCCCATGGTAGATGGTCCATGAACATCCACTTCTCCACCAATCTGAGGTTTTAGTCCCATGATTAACTTCCTAATCTTAAACCTCTCATATACCTTATATTGAGGTACATATTTTAGAAGTTTGGTGAACTATTCCTAGTACTCATTCACCAATAAGTCTATTTGATTTAGATTTTGAAATTTTTTCAGTTTTTGGTTAAAATATAACTATGAAAGCCACCATGATTTAAATAGTGTCATAAATTACTCTAAATTAGTGGTGGTTGAGTTTAGATTCATTTCCAACTTCTTGTTGGCCCACCATATAGATGCTTCTCCAGCCAACTAATAAACTCCCCAAATGGCCTTAATAACCTCTGATTAGTTTCTAATCTTGAAATACTTCTCCATTTCAGTCAACCATGCTTCAACTCTATCTCCCATAATGGTTCCATTAAACTTAGGTGGATTAACCTTTTTTATATCTCTTGCCAATTCTAAGGCTACACGTGCTCTCACGTTTTGAGGCACTTCCTCATGTCTCTGCTCTTGAGATATTTCTTGCTCTGTAAGATGCTGTTCAGGCTCATCCTAGATTAAAAATGCCCCTAGTGGGGGAAGAGCCAAAGGCTAAAAAAAAAAAATTAATTAGTCAACTAGCACACTTTTATTAATTTGAATACCATTACATTATATAGGGAGTTATTACCTATAAGTGGGAATGTTAGGATCCCAATAATAACTTATTAAATTTAACCAACTAACCCAAATAATATATTTTTTTAACCAATTAACCTTTTAAATTTAACCATGGTAACTAACACATGGTAAATAATAACTAGTCTTTTACCACATGTAAAAAACTAATGTTAGAATTATTTTCTAACATTCACCCCCTAGTTATAACATGGGGTGAGAAATTTGAACATTTATTTCAACTGATAATGCATTTAATTACAAACATGTGATTCTGAAAATCTTTCCTTATTGAAGATTGCCTTTTAAGACTTATTGGAAGCTTACGACTTAAAGATTCACAAAGACAATAGACAATTGTTGACAAACTCAAGACTTTAAATAAAAATACAAAACTCACACTTTCAATGACTCATAACTTTATCACTTAAGACTTAAAAAAAATTTAATTATAAAACATAAAAAGAACTAATTTAAAAAAATGACTTAGAAACATGACTTTGTAAAACTAAATAAATAAATAACTCAAATACTATATGACTTTAAAACAATGACTCGATACATGACATTTGAAAAAGTAATTAATTTTTTTTAATCAATAAAAAGTAATTATATTGAATAATTTACTACTGTGAAAAGAATTAATTTTTTTTATAGAAGACACAATAATTACCATGAAACATAATAAAACATACTTCTATAAACAAAACTATGTAGCTATTTAAAAAATACCACAGGCTTAATAAATAAAAAGCTAAATATAATTTTTTTAAAATGAAAATAAGTAAATAGAACCTAAACAAAATAAACTATAAAAGACTTAACAAATGTTTCATTGATGTAGAGAAAGTAGAGATAAATGGCAGTGCAATGGAAAGAGATCTTCTTATGAGATAACCAGGAGCTTGATGTGGAGTTTATAACTTGTCAATGCAATGGACCAAGAGATACAGTATGGGTGGCCATGTGTTAACATAGGTAGTAGATTGTGCTTGGATGTTGAACCAATCAAGCCATAGGTGATTAGGTAGGTGAAGACATTCAGAGAAGCCATTAGAAGGGTCTAAGGTGAATGAGATGTAGATCTATGGAGAGCTCATTATGTGTGGAGGAGGACTAAAAGGCCAAGTCATGTGCTATAGGTAGGACAATATGGATGGTTACGTATGGAAAATCCTCACCATTAAATGTTGATCTAACCAGAATAAAAGCTAAGAATGGATATATGTGTCTTCGATGCATCTGAATAGGATATCAAGGAATGGTGACAACTATGACAATGGAGACAAGAATTCAGTTCATTCCATTCGTTAAAGAAAATGATGAATTCAAGATGCAAAATATCCTTGGACCTATGTTTGACTTGAGATCTGTGTGCAGTCTACACCATTACAAATAGATCTCTGCAATATCCTTTATGTAAGATTTGAGAGAGAGTCAACTTCGAATCAATTCATCAAAGAGACTATGATGCAATTACAAATCAAACCCTCACATAGATATAGTATGGCTTTGAAAATTTGCAATATATATATATATATATATATATATATATATATATTTTCTTGATTGTTTTTTTTGGGAATGAAAACTGTGAATAGAATGGATGCACAAATTGTGGAAGGAGATAAACATGATAGAAGCTTATAAGAGAAAGATATAGATGGATAGTGTATACAAGAATAGTGAAAGGACAAAATAATTACTATTGCATGTGGTCTACACAACATAACTATTATTTATGTCATTTTTGATGTATATCATAGTGAATGGAAGGTACAAAGAGGTCCAAGATGGGCCTTCTCTGATACTAGATATTAAAAATGCCCCTAGTGGGGGAAGAGTTGAAGGCTCAAAAATAATAATTTAACTAGTCAACCAACACACTTTTATTAATTTGAATACTATTACATTATATAAGGAGTTATTACCTATAAGTGGGGATGTTAGGATCCTGGTAATAACTCACTAAATTAACCAACTAACCTAAATATGAATATATTGTTAACAATCATATATTCATTTAACCAATTAACATTTTACATATAACCGTGGTAACTAACACATGGTAAATAGTAACTAGTCTTTTACCACATGTAAAAAACTAATGTTAGAAATATTTCCTAACATCCTAATGGGGTTCCTCCTCATGTCCATGAATTCTCTATTCTAGGACTACGATTCTATCCCTAGTCTTATTCATGGTTGCAAGAATTTGATCTAACTTTGTTATTTGTTCAATGATAAATTGGTTAGGATCAAATGGAAGGTTGTTTTCATTAGCATTCGAAGGACCCTCAACTAATGCTCTTACTTGCACCATTATTATTTCTAGTAAAAAATAATATGAAAACATTATCAGACTCATTAAGTCCTAGAGTTCAATCCACAACTTTGATACCACAATGTAACATCCCCATGAGGATTTACTAGAATAATGCAATATTTTTTCTTTTTAATATTTACTCAACACTTATTATTTCATTAGATTACACCATGAAAATATAATTTGTGATATTCAACATAGTAATAAATCATATTAAACTTAAGTAAACACGTACAACAATATTTATTGATCACTAGAAACTTACGTACACAATCATAACTACATAGATAAAGTAATCATAATAAAATCTAGCCACAGATGGTACAATAATATAGCCATTGTTGTCAATGTACAATAATAATATAATTACCTTCAAATAGGTAATATGCATTAACATATTTATAAAATGATAGATACAATGCTCCATGGAGCTCGAGTCACTCTAACTCCTATATCCCTTATAACCTCAAGTGTAGTCTCCAAGTAAGTACTATAGTGGAGAGGGAGAGCATCATCCAAGCAGTTTTTTACACCAACCATGGACCATTGATCCCCCACACAATCTCAAAATTAGGGAATGGGAATTCCTTTATGGATGGGTAGATAGTGATGATGTGGGATTCCAGAGAGATATGCTAGTACCCATGTGCTATAAGATTTCTACTACATGATGTGTACCATAAAGAAAATACATTCTAATATGATATCACACAAACATGTAAAATATACATATGAAATGATAATGTCTATCTAAATATTAATTTGGCCAAAGTTTTTAAATAACATATGATCTCTAGGATTAGTCAAATTGATACACACCACTTGATCGCATTACCTTCTTCTGGCATTGGTGATGCTAAGTAAGATAGTGAAGTCAGTCTCACTACTTAGTACCAACAATGTGAGATTCAATTAATTTATAAATAACCAATAGATTCATATAGATTATTCCTATTAGAAGGTTTGAAACATGCCAAATATATGAATAATATCCATATCCACATTTAGTCATCAAAGGTATGCATGAATCTGTACTATATTATTTTACATAATAATAAAATAACATATCAATTTAGTTTATTTACCAAATGAATATAAACATAGACTGCATTACTAAAATCTTTAAGTAAATTCAATTGTTCTACAATTAATAATATCTTAGCATATTGTTCATTTTACTCATTTACAAACAATAGTATTAATATTCAAAAGGTTCAAATCTCATAAACAATTTCACATTCATTCATTTATGAAACTTGATATGATTTTAGGAGGCCTTAGGCATATAATTATAGTTTCCTAACTTGTCAAGATTATATGATTTAAATTTACTAGCCACCAACTAAAATTTTAGGTATGCATACTATTTCATAAATATAAATTATACACGTATATGAGAATCTAAGTTCTCTTATAGGTGTATTTTGTATATTTATGTATTGTACTTTTTACATACCCCATAATATGTATATTTGTTTAAAATACAAATACTGATCTAAACCACCAACAATACCGTATAGTTTTCTTTTCCAAGTTTAAAGGGTAATATATTTTATGAGAAAGGCTTGATAAATATAATAGGATAAAAAATAATTTAGATTAGATTTCATTTTTAATACTTTTTCCTATCATTGACATTAATCTGATTTTTTGTGAACAAAGAATAAAATAAACAATCCTTAACATAGTAGTTTATGTTTTTAAAATAAGTCAATTACTCACTTATTTATCAATTCCAGCATATGTGTTATTTGACTTCACAAGTTCTCATTTTTAGAAGTCATTTTCACTATATAAACTATCTAGCCAAAACACATAATCCATATATTTTTTTCAAATATGTTTCACTTATGGTTTTGTAACAATTTTACACAGTCGATTAAATGTATATATAAATCAATGTCTCATACAAATTTTCATAGTATGTGTTATATGTATACTCTCACTGTGGTTTATGCATAGTCCATATATATATATATATAACCATAGTGTTTATGCTAAAAGACTTAAGGATATCCATAAACATCAAACTCAAAGTTTTGCATGTTAAATATAATCATAGGGTATATATATATATAGTGTGTGTGTGTGTGATCTTGGAAAACACTTAGTTATATATATATTTATATATACTCTACTTCATATTTGTATTACACAGTCTTATATTATAATTTGTTCATATATATACACAACTTCATGTATATACTCAGTCACTAAAATCTGTTCAATTGATAATATACAGTATAGGTATTCATATATATATTTATTGCCCTAAATTGTTTCAAATCCACTAAAACATAAGAATATATATGATGGTATTTATACCATGGATATTATTAAGTATAATAAACCTAATAGATTCAACAAAACATTAAATCAAAATCCTTTGAGAAACTAGCTAAGTATTCTTTAGGGTTTTAAATAACAATACTTAGTGTCATATAGATGATTATGGCCTATTACAAATTCACCTAGGTCATAATTATATATATAAATTCACTATTTTATGTTAAATGGTTGCATTCAAATTTTATACACAAAAACCCCTAACTAACATTCATCCTATATGATACATTGTCCTCAACATAAAGTATTCAAACATTGTCTTGCTATACATAGTATTTATGTATATGTCTATATACTCAGAAGTTTTGTTTCCCCTACTAACTGTGTGTGTGTGTGTGTGTGTGTGTGTGTGTGAATAATACATTTTGACAATAAATAATCACAATTTATATATGAATAACAAATTATTTCCTAGCTCACAATTTTTTTTGAGTTATGACATAAGCCGTTAACTAAAAACAACTTTAATTAACCCCACAATTTGAACATACAAGCAAGTCTAGTTTAAAATTCTTAGGTTTTAGATGATTGAAGATTAGCTCTATGGATGGCTGAGCCATCTATGAGGCTAAGCCTATTACCCTCATTCAAATACAAACTAAACATTTTCTAAACCTTCTTACTTCGAACTATATACATAATTTATCAAATAATAGAATAGCAAATAACATTACCAACCTCTATTACAGTTCCAAATTAAAATTGAGAGAAACCTAAATTCCTTCTCTTCCTTCTTCTATATGTTACTATCCTCTTTTGTGTTTCTCCTTATCTTTCAAAACCCCCTCTTATCCTATTATCCTTGTCGACCTCTTTCCATTCCAAATTTGCATGCCACTGTTCACTCAATTCGTAGTTCATGCATAACCACAAATTTTGATTTAAACTCAATTGATCCAAAATTATCTTTCAATTAAACATAATAGAAGCCTTGATTTCTCTCTCATTTGAACTTTATTTAATATTATTAAACATTAATTTTGTTTAAATATTTTTGCATGATCACTATGTTATGAGCCTCGAGTATATCCACTAAACAGGTCCACATTTAATCATTGCTCAAAATGATAATCATAATTTTAAATCTCAATGTAGTCTTATGCATGATAATCAAAGACTAGGCGTAGATTTTTGGGATAACATTTACGATAAATCAACTTCCTTTATTAACATATAAAGGTAATTATCTCTTTATCAAAAAGATAGATAAATCAATTACTGATTCCACTTAAAACAAGATAACTATTTGAGTTAATTAATAATGTATATAAGCTATATATATGTCTTTATTTATTTTTAATAGCTTAACATATATTTATATTCTTGAATATCAATAATAGCAAGCTTACGGTTATAAAAAGTTTAAAAGACATTTTACTAGTCTATATATAATAGTAATTAAATATCTTATACTTGATTTACTTTCAAAAATCATAGACAAACATAAGTAAAGTAACCTTATGTAATCCTATTACACAACAAGCACTGAGTCCAAATATAATATGCAAAATTCAATTACATACAAGATTTATTCCATAACTACATACCAACATTTAAAACATGTAAACTCTAATATCTAACAAATCAAACATATAATGTATATAACATTTTAAATCTAATGTGGTGTGTGCAGGGGTCTTAGAAATTCCTTTGTTTTCCTTTACCATCTCTATTTATGCCACCCTTTTCAATGATGTTTTCCATTCATCATGATCTAAAGGATGAAATCTCCTACATCTATCTCATGACAAGAATGTAGTTAGTCAATTACACCATGATTTAAATCATAAAATAATGTAATAAAAATAAAGTAAGATAATCATTATGTACAAAACTCAAAATTAGCCATCTCATAATAATTAACTCATGAAATATAAGTAACATACATCTATCTCATACTAGAATATGAATTATAATTTAGTTAAAAAGTAAAAAAATCAATTTGACAACCATATTATTCCATGTATAATTAGGTAAACCAGTTTAGTGAGAGAATCAAGATGTAACATCAAGGGACATGAGGATGACCCTCACATATAAATTCATTCAAGGGGGATACCCTATAGTTTGAAAAACTCAACAAAACCTCTTCTCACTCACCATGAAAAGAACATCTACAGGACAAGAGAGAGTGGTTGAAGATCCAGTCTCTATCCTCTAAGCCATGCATGACATATTATAGAAGCTCATGGAAGATATGCAAGAGTAGGTCTAGATGATTAAGGCATAAGTGAAGATAAACTTCCCTATAGAATTGGTTGGGAAGGTTAGGGAGGCCCTCATACAACTCTTTTTATCTCTTATCGAAGTGGTTGAAACATTGACCTAGAATAAGGAACATCTCCATCAGGCCCAATCGTACTTAGAAAGGATTGTTCTCATGGACCATAAGTGATGAAACCTCATTGTGGTTATCCAAAAGGGCATGTTACTAGAGCTAAAACTCATGCCTAAGTTAGATCTGGGCCTCTATCAAACCTATGTTGGGATTATGAGGGCCTCAATTGAATAATGGATGACCTCGACATATACAATTATAGGAATTATAAAAGAGAGTAGGGAAAGGATGTTGACCTACTTTAAGGAGATCAACATCATTATGCTATTCCACCTAGATGACACCTTATTAGACCAAGGTGAGTTTTAAGTTCACCTGGGTCACTTTGAATAGATCATGAAGAGAAAAGTGGTAAAGGCTAACATAGTTGGAGCCAAGGTAGTTCTAGAGCTCTCAACTCAATCTACTGAAAGCATTAGCCATGTCTCAAAAGTGAAAGTGTCCATGGAGGATCCCTTCTAAGTATGTCAATGACTTTTTTCCTAGTCAAATATGATCTTTTGAGAGCCATCTATGAACACAGCCAATCTAGATCGAGAGTTTGACCTGGTGATAATTGCACTAGCGACTAAAGAGACACAACCTTAGTAGTTGGGAGTGGATCTTCTCTAACTCATCAACAGAACAAATGAGTGGGTCCCCTAGGGTATATTTTAGGAGAGTGGGGAATATTTTGTTCATTTTAAATCTTTTAAATTGTAACAACCTTAAGTGACTATCATGGCCAAGGATGGGAATCTCATGTTACTTGGAGGTGATCCCCATCCTATATATATTGTAAATTGTAATCCGTTGTAATGGATAATAATTTGTGTAAAGAAACTCTATTCAAAATTTAATATAACACTTTTATTTATTTAAACCCTATTCTCTACTCTTAGGATGTGGTCCATTTCTTCTAAGTTCTAAGTTAATTTTTATGAATGAGGAATGATTGTGCTTATGTTACATAAATGTATATGGTAGTTAGATCCTAAATTTTCTAGTCTAATCCCTTGTTTGTTCTTTTCAACATTTTGTGAATAACTTATGCTTTATATACTTTCAATTATAAAGTGTTTCAAAAGTTTTGTGTATCAATTGCTATAAATATTTTGGGTGTTTACATTTTATGGAGGACTTATAAGTAAAATATTCATATTGGTGTCCCTTTGGATGCTTGCCCACTTAGTGGCTAAAGTTTGTGCAAATGCTGAACCAGGCACACAATGGTATAAATTTAACTTGGTATGTTTCAATTCTCAGGCACTAACATTCTCTAAATTAGAAACCTCCATTTCCTACCTGATCTTTCCCTCCTTTTCATGTTTATTTTTGGAAGTAAAACATTCTTCCCTATTTTATAAAATTAGTAAAGCTTGGCATAACTACAATATTAAGTAAAGGTTTATTTGGATGGTAATGAATTCTTAGTGTAACCACACATACATTGATCCTTAAGTGGTAATAACTACTACTCTCTGAGTAGAATGAGGTTAAAATGCTTGATCCTTGGATTGAACCAACATTAGTCCTAAAATTAATGAGGGGATATCTTTATCCCATGCATTATATCTTGCTTTCCTTGTATGAAACACTCAATATCAAGAGTGTATTTGGACACAAAGACCCTGTGCCCAACAATAGACTGGATCCCATATTATTTTATCTTTCATACTCACTTACCTATTTTGATTGAAACATATGCCTAATGAGATGTTTCAGCCCCAAACTTAGTTCATTACCTTAGCTATCACCTGCAATTATAAGACTGACATCAACATTACCGGTTTGATATAACTTAATCCAAATCAAATATAGAAATTGAAATACTAAAAATAACATGTCGATAACATCATAATAAATTCTTGTAATGTAAAATAATTAGATATCAATATCTTAAAAGTCCCAATGTATCATCAAACATCAAAACTGAACATAAAAATAGGTGCATGTTAAGATGGGGTATGGCAACCCCATTTTCAAGGGTTATCTTGTGTCAAAATTATGATTAGAAAAGAGATCTAACATAGGGACCATCGTATTGGACCAAGGATGAGTGCACACACAAGAGTTATCTATAGGTGCATGCATAGTGATATGAGATGACATAAACCTACATAATCAAATGGAATAGTACTAGTAGAGCTTAGAGAATACTGGATGTCATAGGGGTTTGAGCTTCACTAGTAACATTTGAGTAGGGTTTGAGCTCCTTTTTCTTGATATGAGTGGTTAAAAAGTAGATACAAAGCATTTTCAGGGATTATGATGAATATAACGAGCAACATAAATCAGAAATAAGCTAAGTGAATCTCTCCTCCATTACTTTATCAATTCTAATTATAGTAGATGCAATATCAATCTAACCCTTTACATTCATATTTCTATTATTATTTCCCTCTTTTACAAAATCTAAATATTCATAGTTTTATCCTTTTTAGGTCACATAAGTCACAAAATAAGTAAAACATTTTGATGAGCCTAATCATTGACTTGACCATGGAAAACCCTATGTATTTTCCACCTTAGGGTTTCATATTCTCTTCTTATTTGAGATTCAGATCTAAATTTTTATTTTGCCTTATTCAATTAAGGGAAACCTTAACATAGTTGTAAATATTGCTAATAGTATATATTTTGTGAACCAATTTATGATTTTCATTTTTACATGTTTATATCCTAAAATATACAATATGTTTAAAATTCATGAAATATAATAAGTTAAATTTATCTAAAATAAAATTGAGGATGATATTAATAGTGATGAACTCTTAGCTCTCCTTAATAATGCATATTACATGAATGTCAAATCTGATATGGTTCTAGTTACTACTTGATGAGAAAGGGAATATATTACTCCTTTTGTTCCCCTCCCCCTAGACCTCATGGTAGTAATAACCACTACCCTTCTCCTATTATTCAAACTAGGGTTATATTGGATAGAAAGGTCCATGCTATCACAACAAGAAGATTTAGGGTGCAACATCCTGTAGGACAAAGTATAGGTAGTCAAAATATTCCTCCAAATCTTCCTCCACCTCATAAGATACCAACCAATGCAAAAAGAGATTATGATGTCATTGATAAACTTATGAATGCTTTAACTAAGATCTATCTATTAGATTTTCTTAAGTGGTCCACTATCTATAAGGATATTCTTTACATAACATTGTGTGATGTAACTTTACCAAATAATACCGAACCAATTTATTTGACATCCATTATTAATATATTGAGGAATAGTGAAGATGCAATTTATTTTTAGAAATAAGATTTTCACTCTCAACATTATATAGATTGAAATATCCCATTATTTATTCAAATATTAATATTAAATAAGTGGATTAAGATTATGTTTATTATTTAATATATTTTGAATTGAATGGATCAAACCAATAGATCTAAACTATTGAAACTAAAATACAAGAATACACAGTAGAATATAGTAAAATGTTTAATTCAAAATATACTAAAAATAGTGACTTTGACAAGGGTATGAAACCTTAACATGGATCTAATTTTTAGGTAACTTATGTTGATTGTGCAAGTTGTCCTCTATTAGAAAACTAACAATAATGATTTATGAAATGTGTCACAACTGAAATCATAATTTTATAATGTACTTGGATATGAGCACATTAGGAAGATAAGACCAACCTATAGACTTGTCCTTTGACTATAGTAATGTCTAGGTTAACTTTACAACTTATTATTTAGTTTTTGTACATGCGACTATCAAAGATGCACTGTTGATAATTGGTTGGGGCTGATTTGACATGCATAAGTCCTACAAAAGTAAAACCTATCTCCTACACATAAACCAGATAAAAAAACAAATGAAAAAGGGGGATGTAGAGCAAGGAGAATAACTTAGCTATCCTTAGAAAACTCTGCATAATCTAAGTGTTGCCTACATAGCCCAAATTGGCCTTAGACTGATGTAGTTCTTCCTCATAGAATGAGTGTGTGATATGTGGTTGTGCAACCATATGAATGAAAATAGAATAATTATTGAAATGCTTGAAAATGGATGCCATTTAACTGTAATAAATTGAATTAAAACTTAGCCTATGACTATTATAATGTAGTATAATTAAAATTGGAAACCATAGTGATTTTTTTCTCAATATACAATGTTTTTTGTGAGGTTCATCAGGTGGTGTATCAGTGGTTTTGATGTGCCTATATAGTCAAAAATTTAAAATATTTACATTACCAACTTTGATAAAATCATGGGAGGGACAACATAGAGCGTTTCAAACTAAGAGAGTGACCATTGGAGTATTTTAGACAAGGGTGCACTAGGGGATAGGGCTAGCCTGCAGACTTATCTGCCTAGTGTGGACTTGTCCCAAAAGGTTAGAAACTGATAAAACTTGTATGGTAGAAAGTATTAAAAAATAGGTACATTTGAATGATATTTAAAGTGATTTCAAGATAGTTAATAGAATAATGAAGGCTCTTATATAGATTTTAATTTAATAGAATGATGAATAGGCCAAGAGAGTGAAGGATGTCAAGATTAATTATTGTCAAGCACTTAATAATTAAATTTATGTGACTACATTTCCCCTACTTTATTCTAGTGATACAATGAAGTTGAATTACTATGTAAAGTAAATGTGAACCTAAGTGTGTATACAATTTTGTCTTTTAATGTGAAACTTGATCATGCAAGGTGCCTTAATGCAAAACCTACAACAATGTTGTTGAAAGTAGTTATTGTCCATATTTTAAGATTAAAATATCAAAATTGAAATTTTAAATTTGAAAATAGAGCAAGGAAAATATACACTTGAAAGAGTATTCAATCTAATTTCCCTGTAACTTGATAGTGGAAAAGTGTATGTTCCCTCGTTGGAGCATTTAGAGTGAAGACATGTAATTTTTTAAAAAAGTAATAAAAGGATATATGTTAGGTCATTGTGTGCCACTATATCATAACCATAACAACTTATAGGGTTGGAACTTATCACAAAATTAAGAGTGATCAAGTCTCAATGAGTGTAACTTTTGAATTAGTCATGTATATGCTTTTACTTATGAAGAGTGCTCTAAATAAGGGTAAAATGCTAATAATTGAGCATCAATATAATATAAAAAGAAATAAAATAAAAATAAATGAAACCACACATTAGGTTCACAAAAGAGTAGGCATAGACATTGAGTATCACTAGACTCTAATGTTGCTCACTTGTTACTATTTGAATCACACCACTGTAGATGGATCTAAATTTGATTTTAAAACTTTAAAACTTGAGAAAATTTTGAACTTGGGAAATTTGAATTTTCCATGTAGTAATTTGAACATGAATGAGTATCATTCCCCTTGTACTATACTGAATTGATATTGAATGCAATTTGAACTTGTAACTATTTGTAAATTGTGACTTGTAACTTATAGGAATGAGTGCATGTACATGTCATATGCCCCCATAATTTGAAAAATTCTAAATCATGATGTATTTTGAAACTATATATTGCCATAAATCTGAATTTTATTTCTCATGAGGATTTGAATTTTCAAGACAAGTCCATTATGATTCCGCTTTTTTAAAATCAGGTACATAGCTTTCAAATCACTTATCTAAAAAGAAAAGTTGTTTAATATTTAAAAGATATAATCATGTAGTAACATGTGAATATTTTAAATGTATTAAATCAAGGCATTAAATATAGAATTGAATTTTAGATGTATAATATGTTAGATAAACATATCATTGAAACATTTAAGTATCATTTGAAAATTTAAATTATATCGCATCATAGATTGAATCTATAATTGAATTTTATATGAAACACGTGTTAGTTGGATAAAACATTGAATATTGAATTGTGGGCATGAAATTTCATGTAATTATCATAAAATGTCACACATAAGGCCCAAGGACCACATACAAGGGACATGTGAATGTCATATAAACACACAAGGCCAAGGGCTACATACAATAAGCAAAAACGTCCTAACATATCATGTAGTAAAGTAAGAATGTACAACAAGTGAGATTAACTCACATAAATCATATGTTTTGATGTTAATGTTAGAAAATAACATAGTTATGTAACATAATGTAGATTATGAGTGCATAACAAGACATTTGTGTGATAGATAGTTTAACATGGTAGAAAGATTCTGGATAGATACAATCCATGGAAGTGTTCATAGAGAATGAAGAAATTCCACCAAATTAGCAAGGTAGTTGGGTAAAAGGGAAGCATGACATCAAAAATACATGTTATAGTATGTCATGTATCACACTCAAATACCTTGTGAAAATAATTAGATTTTTGAAATATGATATCTTCTTAACATGAAATAAGGAACACGTGGAAAAAAAAGTAAATTATCAAGATTGGAAAATGCTTTAAGATCCTTATTTTTTTGAAAATATTTTAATTATTTTGGATTGTTGAGATATATGAATGTATTTTAATTGAATTTTTTAGAGTTTGTGATTTATTTTCAAAAGTGGATTTAAAAATGATAGGGAAAACACTTATAAGCAAGGCTTCAAGCATAGTTTTGCAAAAATGAAGACAAATGACATGACCCCAATGTATGTGTATTTGAATCATAGTAGAGTAGCATAAAATAGTGATATAGTTAAGAATGTACATGCCCCAATGTGAAAGATATTGTTTACACTCAAATTAATTAGAATAAATAATTAACTCTAATTGGAAATGTAAACTATTAAAATATAATATCGGAAGTTAAATAATATAAAATGTAGTATATATAAAGATCTATAAAATTTACAAAAGTTGTAAATTTCTAAAAATAGGAAATAGGGTTAGGGTTATAGAGATGTCCTTACAAATTGATTTATTTCAAATTATACCATTCATTAGTTGATTGTGAGTGTATGTAACTATATATAAGTACCTATAAACATAAAATTAATTAAAAAAATAACTTGCTATATTATAAGATAAGGATGAAAAATATGGATAAGGTTGTAATGCATCATTATTTGTTATTGTGGATTTGCCTAGATAGATGTGCACTAGATCTCAAAATTTGGGCTTGTTCACCTTTGTCTATATATTGTATGATTTTATGTAGAGCTTGTTTGGATGCAAGAATGACATATAAAATCAAAACCCTAGCCTACACAAGTACACAAAAATATCAAATGTAAAAGTGGGGAAGTGAGATATGGTCGAGTTATTCTTAGAAAACCCCTTTTTGGCTAAGTCTACCTACAGAGTCCATGTAGTTATCTCTATAGGGAAGATCACATGGATGGAATTAGAAAAGTTGATTAGAATGCTTGAAAAAGGAATTCCATCAACCTATAAGAAAATGATGTTAACTTGGCCAATTACTCTAATACTAAAACATAATTGTAGTAGGCTTATTTGTTGAATAGATGGATGCTTTTGAAATTGACTTTTGTAAGTGAGTGCTAGATGGATTAGTCAAGGGTTTTAAGTGTGAGACTTGACGTGAATTTATAGGTGAATATTTCAAATGTTTTTGATAATTGACCTATTGGTTTGTTTGGGAGATCCATTATGAAGAATGCCATTCTTAAAAGATGACTGATAGAGCACCATTCATAAAGTTTCACTATAGGACAAGGACGTAGTGCATCCTTATCTAATAGTGTGCTTTTATCCAAATAGGACAAAAGTTCCTAAACCCAAAGTGATAATGAAGTGTATGGTAAATAGGGATGAATAGGAATATAAAAGGGAAGTATTAAAGCTATGCATGGTAATCAATACTTTAAAGTATTATTTAGATATTTGGGTTATCAGAATGGTAGATTGACCAAACAAGGTAAGGATGTCAAGGACAAGTATTTCCAAGCATTTATTGATTAAATTTAAGTGTATACATTTGTTCCCCCTTTTTACTAGTGATGCATAAAATTAATAGAGTAAGGGAAATGCTTTATACTAGTGATGCATATTTTGAAGAGTAAGGGAAATGCGATACCTAAGTGTGTATACACACTTTGTCTTTGTCATGGAGATGTGCATGCCCCCTTATTGATACATGTGCATGAGTGTTGAATCTATGGTGAATTAAGAGTGATTATGTCTCAATTTGTATAATTAATGAATATGCTTGTGTTAGATTATATACTCCAACCATAATAGAATAATCTATAATGCTTTTGAAGAAGTGGGAACCAACAAAGTGGTTCACTAAATTGAAACTAAGGAATAGAGTGTCACTCAACTCAAAAGTGGCCCACTTGTTAAAATTTAAAAGAAGAGGTGGGAACTAGTACATGGTTTGATAAAGTGAAACTAAGACATGGAGAATCACTAAGCTCAAACACAATCCAATTACAAAATATGAATCACACTGCTATAGACATATCTAGATTTGAATTGTAAATTATTGAAACTTTGATTGCTTGAAAAAGAGAAATTTCAATTTTTTGAAGTTGCTTGAAAAAAATAAATTTGAATTTTTTGTAGTAGTTTGGACATGAATGCATATCATGCCTTGTGCATTGTATATAATTCTATTTTATATTTTGATAATTGTTTGAAATATTCTAACTATCTTCACACAAGTGTATCTATGCTCAAGTAGATATAAGAATAGAGTACATAAGAAAGCCAAATGCCCCAAAAATTTAAAAAATTCTAATTTTACATATTTATAAACTGTTAAATTTGAAATGTTTTACTTGTGAAAACCTGTAGATAAGCCCATTATAATGCCCCTTATTTGAGATGAAGGAAATTGTTTGCAAATCACTTGTCTCAAAATAAAAAGTGAGAGCATTTGTGAAAGATATAATCAAGTAATAACATGTGAAAATTGAATTGCATTAACATTTAAAAGATGTAACATTGAAGCATATGAGAAGTTTGGATATTGCATTGTATCATGTAATTGAAATATAACATTGAAGTAGTGAAGCATGATAAGGAACTTTCAAGTCTTTTATATGTATTATAAGCATTGTATTGAGTAGATAAAGCATTAAATAACATAAATAATATGTGTATGATATTGACTATGAAACCATATATGTATGTAATTAGATGCTTATTAGTATACAATAGGCATCATGGCACCATAGTAGTTGGAACAAACATGTAAGCAAAGTCACACAAAGGAACACAAGAATGCATAAATGCCACATGCAAGGGACATGTAAGATGTTTCATAGAGATAGAAAATTTGCATAAATGTCACACATAACACCCAAAGGTTGAATACAAGGGACTTGCGAATTCACACAGACATAAAAGGCTAAGGGCCATACACACAAGCTATGATGATGCCATACAAGCAAGATAGTATATGTTAAACATACACAAGACCAAGGGATGCACAACAGAAGCAACCTAATTGAAGCATACTATATAATCAAAGAATCATATTAAGAAAAAAAACATAGAGAAATCTCAAGTAACATCTTTAGATCACTTATCTATTTTCATATTAGTGAATAACATATTCATCATGGTACATGTAAAGTATGGATGAAAAAGAGACATGTATTTTTGTTATAGATCAACATGGAAAGAGAGTGTGGATAAGTAAAAATTGTAAAAGAGCCTATGTAGAGTAATGATATGCCCCCAATTAAGTAAGGTTTTTGGGAACAAGGTTAGCCTAGCATCGAGACCATGGAAAATTATGCCTTAAGCTTGAAATATGAGTGATATCTAAGTGTGTTTTCTTATCTATGATCAAAATATAAAGAATAAGCCGATGTGACTATGTTGTAGTTGAAATCAAAGATGTAAAATGCATAGGGACATGAGCATAATATAGGATAGGGATGTAATGCATTATTGTCCAACTAGTGTGTTGTTTTGATTGACTATATGCAAGGTTTTTTAATTAGGACCACCTATTATGTTATGAATAATAACTATTTTTATAGAAATGTGTCCTGTTGCACACTTATATACCTCGTGATAAGCATAATTTATTGAAAGTGTAATGAAATGTGTTGTAGACTAAATAATAAACATAGAAGACATATGAAAAGATATAATTATTAACTTTTCAAATATCCTTGATCTCTACATCAACTCACACACTATAAACAAGATTTTTAGGCCAAAACTAGTTGAATAAGAAATAGTAATACCTTCATGTGGATCACCTTAGATGAAAATCAAGTATTTCATGAATTAGTCAGGTTTCCCATACATTTGTATGTTTTAATAAGGCCTAATAAGCATATTTGAATCCATAAGGTCATATTAGCCCTTGTTAAGGCCTATTTATTGAACTAGAGGCATAAAATATGATTTGCAATCTGAAAATATATCAATAAGGATCCTAAATCAAGTCATTAGCTCATGAAAATGGATGAAACATTCCAAAAGAGGCATGAAGGTTATTTATAGGTTTGAAACACTTTCAAAAAACCCTTAAAGTCTATACATATTGTTCGAAGAGTATCTTTTACGTTATTTTCCCTTTTCTCTTTGCCTCCTTGTGGATTATTTCAGGTTTACAATGTGGAAAAACTCAATCACGACCATGATCAAGATTTTTTTACCTTTCCAAGTTCTCATTCAATAAAATCTAAGGAGTCTCTAATATTTCTAAGGTATTTCAATGTAGGTTTTAGGAAGGTTTCCCAATATTTCATTCTCTCTTGCATCCAAAAGTGCCATATTGGGATTCATACAGGTCTTCAAGCATGGATATGGGTCCTTTTACATAAAAAAAAAGCACAACATTTGTTCTTGACTGATCAAAATTCTATACAAAAGTTGTAGTAAAGTTTCCAAGTCATACATCATGAGGGCGAGCAATGGTTTTATATGAAATACTGAGCATGAAATATGGTTAAAATAGATCTTAGAAGTTTATATCAAGGTTTTAATGAGATTATAGAGTATCTAAATAGGTTTCTAAGGTTCCCATGATCTTGTGATGTCAAAACATAGTTCTCATGAGCCAAAAAATTAGATCTACAGGTTTGTAAGAGGTCTATAAAGTACCATCAAAGATTTAAAAAGCATGAAAAAGGCTTAAGAAGGTTGGGTAAAGCCCAAAGAATATTAAAAATAGAGTTTCAAAAGCCATAAATTCTATAGCATAAAGAAAATAAGGTCTATAGGGTCTTGTAAGCTATGTAACAAGACAAAAATAAGATCTATAGGTGTATAAGTGGTTTGTAAGGTCGAGTCAAAGATCCAAAGAGCAAGAAATAGAGGTTGAGAAGATAAAAAGGGTATTGAATATCATCAATGATGAGTGGAAGGTATTCAAGGAATGAAAATGAGGTTCACAAGCCAAACCACTATGTTTGCAAGGGTTTATAAGAAAGACCAATCGACGTCCTATCATACTTCTTATGCATGGTGTCTGGAAGGTTTTGGAGGAGTCTTGGTAATCCTTAACAAATATTTTGGTAGTCTCTAGACTCCATAATAAGATATAAATAATGTATATCTAATAAAATCTCTTCAAATTATAAACTTAGTCTAAAATACCATTAAAACCCTAAGCCCATGATAATATATTTTGATAGTATTTAAGGCTTATAAAGGAATAAAACAAGGTTGTAGACCTCTTCAAAGTATAAAACAAAGTATTTAAAAAAGTTTTTAGGTTTGTGAGAATAATCTTAAGAAACACAAGGTTGTGGGTTTATAAGGTAAAAAACTGAGGTTTCAAGCATGATCTGAGAACATCAACATGTCAGCAATAGAGTTACAAGGTTTCCATGATGTTGTAATGTGAAAATAGGGTTTTAGAGCTCATAATAACCTAGATAACATGGGAAGTTCATTTATTTCCTAAAACATACATGTGAGAACATCATAGGCCTTGTAATGATGAACTTAAAGCTACAAATGGTTAAGCACAATGCAGAGGTTTCAAGCATGTTTCTCAGGTTTGCACATGGAGTAATGGACATAATGTCGAATCTTTTATCCAAGAATAAATAAACTCACTTTTATAGTCCTTGTTTAGGATATCAAAATGTAAATTTGCAGAGTATGAGGTAGAGGAGTAGGTTGAAATGTAGGGTATTGAGGATGTTCCTCATATGAAACATGTTCCCAACCCAATCTTAACCGATGCAAAGGTTGGAAACACCCACTAAATAATAGAAGTTAGGTATTTGAGACCTCAAACAAGGAAATAAAATTTTCTTGGACCTCCTCATGAATTTATAAAGCATGAATCAACCTAAACATGTTTCTAAGGACTAAAACAATATTTATTCAGACTAGTGGATGGTTAAGTTGTTTCAGAGGGTGAATGAAACATGGAAAATAATTGGAAACATTCTCCTAAAGAAATGGAACTTCCTTAAGGTAATTGGAATTCATGAGAAACATATGAAATAGTTATAAATGGGTGAGTTATATTAGTTTGAGACCTATTTTGGTGCAATAGACTTAGCAAGAAATCTAAACAATGAGAACAAGTCGAGATTTACTACCTTTTCTCCAAGCATCACATTTTCAAGGGAAAATTGGTGAGTTTAGATTTTTTCTAGGAGTTTCTCAAGTAATAAGACTAAGTCATCAACCAAGGAGTATCATAGAATATTGTTCTAGGGGATAAGTGGAGAGAAGATAGGATGGTTTATCCTCCACTATGCCCAAGTAACTAATCAAGTCTACCTAGAACAAGTCTAAGGTATTGAAGGAGCTTGATGTATTCAACTTCCTGGTCTCTTTTTCTTACACGTGCTTAGACTGATGGAGGTAGTTGAATAAGTTATTACATTTTATTCTCTCACTCACTTATGCTCTTTATATGTGACTGTAAAATGATTTGAAAAGGGACCCCCTACTTTGTTGTAGTAATTTTTTTGCTTTCTTGAAGATTTTAGACATGCTTTTGGCCTTAAAATCATTAAAGAAATGATATTTAATCTTTCATTTGTTTTTATATTGTGTATATATCTAGGTTTCAAGTGTGTTCTATGGATTACCAGTCTCTATTGGCTTATTTCAAGGTGGATTGATGACATTTCATCCTTTTTACAATAGTTATCTCTTTCATTCTAATTTTATGTAGTGTTTATGTGGAAGTTATGCGAGTTTATATATTTGATAAGGGTTTCTTGTGCTATTAAATCAATCTGAGGAGTTAACTAAGATTTGGTGCATTATATTTTTTAAATTTTAGTTTATCTATGTCTCTTTTCCATGTTAAGAAGCTTATAAATAGTTATAAATAGTAATATCTAGTGATGTTTTAGGTCTATAGGCTAATCTTACATCAATTGCACAAATTTTAAGTAGGAGTTGAACTTATTAAGAGGTTTATCCTAAGGATCCAAGTTCCCACATCTTGGAGATGTTACCATTATTGCACTAGATTGAATTGTTGGTCAAATAGGTGCAAAATCCATGCAACAACAATTTTTGTGATGCCCATTGGGATACTAAATTACCTTGAGTCAAGAGTTTTAACTAAGAAAGTTGGTGTTTTAATTAGAAATTTGTAGTTTTTAAGACATTATACTAGCACCTGGTAATTCCACAAGTTCCTAGTGTCAAATCAATCTTGTCTTTTTACGCCAAGAGTGGAGATAAGAGCCTATTTAAGAGGTAAGAGCTATTATTTTTATTAATTATCTTTATCTCTACCAAGAATAAAAAATAGAATATCTTTGTCACCTTACTCAAGACCCAAATTGACACCTCCATTTGGTAGGTTTCCTTAGCTTAGATAAAGGTTAATTCATATTCCTTACATGGCTCAAAGGAATCATACATTTATCACCTTCAATGGTGGCAACCCTCTTAACCTCCCTCAACATAATAAAATCCTAGTAGTAGTGTTGAGAAGTATGCCTTATTTCACTAGTGAAAATGCTACTACCCCCATATAACACATTTAGGACATTGCCAACATATGCTCAGTTCATAACATTGTAGAAGACAATGTGGTTATGAGGCTCATTGCCACTTTCCTCAAAGGTAAAACACTTCAATGGTATAGGGGTTTATAACCCAATTCAATACATAACTAGGATGAAATGGGAGAAAATATTTGTAAATAGTTTGAGGATAAAAGTGATCATTTATCCTTAATAGAGAAACGTACCACCATTAAAAAATCTCCTCATGATCTCATGGTAGATTTCAATTTTAGGTTCTAGAAGACCTAGGATAGGATTCCACCTTAGTCAAACCCTCTCCAAACACTATATTTTTGTATTATTTGAGAGATTTGAGTAGTGATGTGGCTATTATGATTCAATCCATGGGGGATCAATTTTACTTGATGCTTATGAAATAGCTATAACTACTAAAAATTACCTAATCCAAGCTAGAAAAATATCTCTTAGACGCACAATGCCTCTTTTTCTTGATCCTCCACCTAATCAACCCACTTTAACACCTCTCCCCAAGATAACTAGTCAACCAATTCCACCTATTGACCCTTTTAATTAATTGCATGGAATTAAAACCTTTCTAGAAAGTTTTGGGAATAAGTTGGTGGCTCCAAAAATGCATACAATGTAGCATACTAGACCTTATCATTATTTTAATCAATCATATTAGTCTAATAGGCAACCTTATAAAGGTAATACCCAAGGACAAGGTGAAATAAGTTATACCAAGGCCTTGAACACCCATAATCCACCTACTAGTTGCTCTTCTAAGGATATTGTTCCTATTTAAAATAACTCAGTCCAAGATTATGAATGGTGTTATCCATGTAACCAACCCCATAATGAAAATTCTTGTCCAAGTGGGGTTCTTAGTCAAGATCTAATGGCTCAAAGTGTGTCATTACTTTAGGATAAACAATTAGAATCAACTCCAAAAGGGGAAGAAGTTCTAAAAAAAGTGACAAGTGAGTCTACCCTATTAAAATGGAAAAAAAGTGAATTCTGTGGTGTAAATTATAATGAAGTAACAAACAAAGGAATAAATCTAGTTGCATACAATACAAGGTCTAAAAATAGAGAAATGGAAGGAGAACTATCTTTTATGGTTAGTTAATCATCTAATTCTCAAACATCAACATAGGATACAAATGAAGGTATAACTACTAAATCTTTTGAACAAAAAGCAAACTAGGCTATTAAGAGGGAGAATCAGTTCAAAAATGAACCTCTAATTATTCAACAATAAAAATAAGATGTTGATGATACCAAGGTTTAGTCAAAATTTGGTCATATTCCTTTTAGTATAGTGGAACAAATGAAAAGAACCAATCTAAATGTTACTATGTGGGAAGAACTCTCATTTCCATCACAAAGAGATTTATTGCAAGAGGATTTGAGTCATTTCTATTACATAAATGTACCATCAAATGGTACATCATCTACTCCTACAAGCTTATGTCATCCAAAGGAAGAAGAACCAAGTAATACTATAAAACCACCTCCTTTATATTTCTCCCTAATCATTGGTAAACATCTTGTGCATAATTGTATGATATATTCTAGATCTAGTAGTTATTTTATGCCTAAGAAGATTGATAACTTTTTAGGCATAAAGTATACAACAATCATTAAGGGATTTATCCAATTAGATGGTTCTATGTTTAATATAGTATGAGTCACTAGGAATCAAACCTTACTCTTCATGCATGTCCAAGTCTTTCCATGTTGCAAGATATTTTAGTTATTGATCTCCCTCCCTATTTTTCCATATGCCTTTCTAGAGGCTTTACTACAAAAATGAGAGGATATTTATCTATAGATTGGCCATATATGATTTTTAGGAATAGATATGGAACAAGGGTAACCATAAAATATAAACCTATCTCTAAAGAATATATTGAGCCATATATGCCTAGTCTTGTAAACATGTAATGTACCATGCATGCCCAAGAGGAAGATAATGATGATAATGAGGCTATCACACCCTTGGAGGAAGTTAAAAAAATTTGGATTAATGATTGTGGAAATGATCTCTATTAGTTTGATTTATATGATTATGTAAAAGAAATAGGGCTGGGTACTTATTGCATGCACGAGGAAGATTCTATTATACCCAAGGAATATGCAAAATTTACTTTAATGGTTCAAGAAGAAAAAATGGTGAAAGTTTTGGTGTAATGATGATCTCTCCTAAAAAAGAGAGATACTATTTTTCTCATAGGCTTACATTCAGTTGTACAAACCATGTAGTTGAATATGAAGCATTGATTTAGGGTCTCTAGCTAACACACAAGAAGGGAATCAAAGCATTAAAGGTGTCTAGATATAGTGAAATAATTATACACTAGGTCAAATCTGAAAGTGAATATAAGAACTTGTTAAAAACATACAAACATAGAGTGTGGGACCTAGTTGAATATTTTGATGCCTTCAAAATCCAGGTAATCCCATAAGATCAAAATAAAGACGCTGATAGACTTGTAGTAGTTGGTTGACAATATGATATTCTTAATGACATCATGAAAGACAAGGACCAACATGTCAATATTGTGGTAAGACCAATATTTTTAGATAATGAAACTAGTTGGAAAGTGTTTGAAAGTGATAAGCAAATTGTCAATTTACTTCAAGAAGAGGCATAATTTTTCTACTAAAAATCAATTTAAGTTGTAAGAACTTTATGGAGACCAGATCATATAGATAAAGATAAATAAATTTCTAAAGGGTTTGGTCACCATATAGAGTTTATTTAATATTTATGATAAACTTAAGGATGAAATGAGGAACATGACTTTCAAATAAGAATATTTTGAATAGGTATCCATTTCAACTGACAAATTATAAAAAGTTGGAAATATATGTAGCAATTCTGAAAGATAAACTTTTATTAAACTTTGTAGAGAGTATGATGATGTATTTGCATCGATATATGAATATATTAGATGTTTTGACCCAAGTTTATCCCAATATACTATTGATTTAGATCCTAATACATATCCCATTAGATAAAATCAAAGGCTAATAAATCCTAAGATTGAACCCTTGATGAAAAAGGAACTAGTCAAGCTCACATAAGCAAATATTATTTTCCCAATCAAACATTCATCTTGGGTGGCTAATTTAGTTCTAATTAGGAATAATAATGAGGAAATTATATTATGTGTAGACTTTAGAGACCCGAATAGACCATCCCTCAAAGATCACTATCCCCTCCATTCTATGGAGCAAATACTTCAAATGGTAATTAGATCTGAAAGTTTTTCTCTCTTAGATGGATATTATAGGTATAATCAAATCCTTTTTCAAGAATTATACCTATTTAAAATATCCTTTAATACCAAATGGGGAACCTTTGTTTATAGGAAAATGCCTTTTAGGTTGACCATTGCTAGTGCAAATTTCCAATGGGCAATGGTTATGGCCTTTAAAGGTCTCATTAATGACATGAATTTGGTTTATTTGGATGACATAAATATTTTTTCAAAGCATGAAAGTGATCATTTGATTCATATAAGAATATTATTCAATAGGTTTAGGCAATTTAGTGTGTCTTTAAATCTAAATATATGTGTGTTTGATGTTCATCAAGGCAAATTTTTGGGATACATAGTCTCAAAAACTGGTCTTGCCATTGATATAGAGAGGGTGAATGCCATTTTTTCTCTTTCTCTCCTAATCCATAATAAAGGTCTTTAATTATTCTTAGGAAGGATAAATTTTTTGAGGAAATTCATATTAAACTTTGCCACTTTGGTCAAGCCTCTTATCTCCATGCTAAAAAATAATATTGTTTTCAGGTTGTCAAAAGAAGGTAAAATTACCAAACAATCTATTTATTAAGCTCCTACTATTGTGAATTATAACTATGACAAAGCCTTCATTATTTATGAATTTTTAGGTAGTGATTGAATTTCAACTATCTTAGTTCAACAAAACAATGATCAAATAGAGCAACCTATAGATTTTTTTAGTCAAACACTCAAGGAATATGAATTAAGATATAGTTTTTTTGAGAAACAAGACTTGTTATTTTAAGAGATCTCAAAAAAGTTTATACATATGTTTTATAACAATATAATATAACTAAGGGTTTCTTATCCAAGTGTGAAATAATTCCTTTTGTGTAAGGATGTCAATGCGAAGAGAACTAGATGGACTACCAAGGTTATGGAGTATGATGTTCATATCAAGATCACTAAGCTTGTGAGGGGTAAAGGATTGTGTCAATAACTTGTAGCATAACTTGAAGTGGATAAAAATACCATCTATATGTTATAATAAGACCAATCAACTCCTCTTCATATTTGGGCGTAAGATATGAAATTTTTTCTTATAAACAAGTGAGTATCCTCAAGGCCCTAACAAGGAAAAAAGGAGGTATTTCAAGTTGGAATCCATTCCCTTCATCCTTATTGATTGATTTTTATTTATAAAGTACATGAATGGAGTTATATTAAAGAGTATTGATCATAACTAGGTTGTAAGAGTGCTTTAAGAGTTCCATGATGGCCTATAAGAATGTCATTTCTCACCAAGGACTATTGATAATAAAATTATGAGAGCTGGTTATTACTGGCTTGATTTGTTCATATATGATCACAAATGGGTGAGAAATTTCAAGGAGTGTGCCTAATTTATATGAAATCAAAGGTTAGTTTCCCTTCCTCTTCACCCTATCCAAACAAATCAACCATTTGTTTAGTGGGGTTTAGATTTTATTGGTATGATAAATCCACCATATAGTGCTTATCATAAATGGATTTTGATAGCCATGTATTACTTCACTAGATGGGTTGAAGTAGTTGCATTAAAGGAGGCTATTGAAGCTTCCATACTAAAATTCCTTGAAGGGATAGTTATAATGTTTGGTGTTCTATTTACTATCATTTTTGATAATGCTAAAGCCTTTTTAGGCACTCAAATTAGTGAATGGGTAGTTAAGCATTGGATCTATCTTAAAAATTATTCAAACTATTAACCTCAAGGTAATGATTTAGCCGAGTCTACAAAAAATAACTTGATAAGGATCATTAAAAGGATAATGGAGGATAATCAGAGAACTTGGCATACCAAACTCAATATAGACCTTTGGGATGATAAAATCACTCCTAAGAGAGCCATTAGGAACTCTCCCTTCATGCTAGTGAATGGGCGAGAGGAAAAACTTCCCTTATCATTAGAGTTACCTTCTTTTGAGCTTGCACAATATTTGTAAATGCTAGATAATGATGCAATGAGAATGAGTTTGTCTAAATTAATGGAGTTAGAGGAGGTAGGGACAAAGCAATACAAACTCATGAGTTCATCAAACCCAAGTGAAGAGGAATTTTGGTAAGAAATCTATTATTAAAACATTAAATTAAGGAGATTTAGTTTTGAATTAGGATGAAGATAGAGCTAAAGCTAGAAAACATACAAAATTTTATTCCACTTGGAGTGGGCCATACATTATCACAAGCTACAAGAAAGTAAACACTTTCCAACTCTCAAGACTAAATGGAGAAGCACTACCTATCCTAGTCAATGGGATACACCTGAAACCCTACCTTTGAGGTCATTTTCAACCTTGTACATTGTAGTGTAGTTTGTTTTCCATTCCTCCAAGTGTTAATTTCACATTATTTTCTATTTTTTATTTCTTGTTATGTGTTTTGAGGCTTCTTCAGTTTGTACATGGCAAGTTAAACATGTTTTAGTCATGGTTTCACCTTTTGATTGAGTTTTTTACAAGACTTATAGTGAATCCTATGCCCAGTGGACTTGAATAAGGCTACTAGATGCTTACTTAGCAAGAAAGCAACCCATGGAGGTCACCAAAATATAGACTTTTCAAGTCTCCTTGATCTTTAAATCACCTCACATGCTAGAAACAAGAATTTTAGGTTAAAAGTGGCTGAACAAGAATTAGTACTACCTTCATGTGTATCATATTAGACCAAAATAAAGTATTTAATGAATTAGTCAAGGTTTCTCATACATTTGAATGTTTCAATAAGGTCTAATAAGCATATTAGAATCCATAATGTCATATTAGCCCTTGTTGAGGCCTATTTGATGAACTAAAGGCATACAAAGTGCTTTTTAATGTGAAAATATATTAATAAGGATCCTAAATCAAGTCATTAGGTCACGAAAAGGGTTGAAATATTCCAAAAGAGTCATGAAGGTTATTTAGAGGTTTTAAACTCTTTCACAAACCCTTAAAGTCCATTCAAATTAGTCAAAGAGTATCTTTGAAATTTTCCCTCTTCTCTTTGCTTCCTTGTGGATACTTTTAGGTTTACTACATGTAAAAGTCCTATCAAAACCATGAACATGCTTATTTCACCTTTCCAAACTCTCATTCAACAAAATCTAAGTAATATCCAATGTTTATAAGCTGTTTTAATGTAGGTTTCAAGAAGGTTTCCCAATATTTTTCTCTATCTTCCATCCAAAAGTGGCATGTTGTAAACACCCTAAATAGGTCAAGCAACTGCAAGTACCATGTATTTTGTTTCTCTTTCACATGAGGGTCTTAGTGATGATTATGGTTCTTATTCACATGGTCATTTTGAGTCTTTTGATTTTTCTTGTATTATATTCTTATTTATGATACTCCTAGTAGTCATAAGTCATATTTTCCCAATCATCAGGACCCTAGCCTATATTGCCTAATTTTAGCTCTATTTTAAGCCTTAGGATACTTGCACCACTTTTAGGATAGTAGTGCGATATGGCACTAGTGTCCACTTATGGCTCTAGTGTCTAACGGGCCCTTTCTCCCGTGTTTGAATCCTAACCCCTTTGTAAGCCTTTTATTATGTTTTTTAACCTTCTTTTATGAATTATAAGCCAACGAACAAGGCTTTATATTCAAAATAAATTTCCTTTTATATAAAGAGCCTCATAAGTAATTTTACATCTAGCACTTAATATTTTGGCACATATATACATAAAATAAATCAATAGTAAAACTCAATACTCTATATATTACTCAATCATCACACTTAAAATTTTTCACGCTTGATCAAAGAAGGGTCTAAGTGAAAATCATTATAGCATACCATGAAATTTGATGGTGCATGTTCCCCAAGGGAGAACTATATGCGATTTAAAACCCCTAACATTGGGGTTAATGTAGGCAATGGCCAAGACAATAAGGGTTCTCCTCCGTGTGATCATAACATCCCATAACCAAAATTTTCCTACCCTTTTTACATTTAATACATTTATTATTTCATATGTGTAGGTATTCATTAGGGTTTTGGAGGAGATTCAACCAAAATAGTGATACAAGCGAGCCCCTAAATGACACATAATTGCCTACAAGATCTCTATAACCTCCCAACTTCCCTAAAATGTTTTAGACAATCTCTACAAAAAGGACATTAGTTATAGAATTGGACACTATCACCACATGGTGCTAATATCTTGATATGGGCACTACTATCCTAAGCTAGATTTCAATAAAAAATTATATGATGAAAGGTTCCTGCATGTTTGTTCAGTCATTTCCAGTACCCTAATCTACATAAAAATATATTTATCTCTAGATGAGTTCCCTTTCTTCTCTCACTTGATATTTTGGGAAAGTTTAATTAAATCAATAAATTATAATTTTTATCCTAGGTTAGCAACATAATCAGCCCTTTCACTAAGGATTTACACTAGTAAAAACCTAAAAGGTTAAATTTTTTAGGGTACCTGACTTACTTTGAATATTGCTTAAAACCCTAGTTTTCCTTAGGTTTTACCTTCTCCCAATTTTGTGTATTAAATTAGGGTTATAAAATTTTATTTTTATAAATTTTTGGAATAACCTAGTTAATTTAATCAATCCTAAATTAGGGTTTCATTTATTTAATGTAATTTAATTTTTTGGAACACAACCCTAAATCAAAACCCTATATTCACATACTAGGTCCCTATACATACAAATACTAGCAATTAGGGTTTACATTACAAATCTTATTTTCTATTACACACTTATTTTAAAATTCCTCAACTTTCACATATACTTATGTTAGATTATATTCTACATGTTGTGTGCTTGTTATTCATTATTTATATTATCTTCTTTGGCAAGTATGAAATGGAATCTAAAATGTCTTCTACCCCTCACCCAAATGATGCACTTTTTAATTTCTCTCATGATCATAATAATGAATGGAGCAATTTTCAAGATTGTACATGAGATCATAATAATGACTTCATTTATAATGATGATGACTATTGTTATAATGATGGATATGATGATTACTATGAGCATGCCAATGAAAATGAACATGAAGATATATTTGATACATCATCTTATCTTTCCTCTCACTCTTCTATTACTCCTCAAAATCAAACTAATAATATAATTCCAAAATAACCTATTTTTGTTAGGATTTATTTCAAAGTGATCCTGGACTTCAACTATTTATTCTACCTCATTATTCAAATTAAATCAATATAATTTCAATACATGAAATCCATTTTTTCATGATTCAAGTAAAGTAGATAGGAACAGTGCATCTTATTTACCCTTCTCAGTTAAATTAAAAAAATCAAGTACAAATGATATTATACCTTTTAACAATGCACAAACTAAGGTAGATGCAATTATTTTACCACCTTTCTTTAAATTCTAAGCTCAATGTAATGACTCTTTATAACACATTGATAATGCAAATGTCTATAACTCTTCTTCTTCTTTTTTTAATAATATGCACAAAGACAACATGATTGATACCTATTTTACCCTTGATTCCAAAATTGAAAGTGATAATTAGGATTGCATTCCATCCACACATAACTAGTGAAAAAATGCATTGCATTACACCTACATATGATGACACATTACATAGTAGTAAAAAGTTGAAATATTCCCCTTATATGTCTCTTAATGAGCATGTGGATGATACTTCTTCTTCTCTTAATTATACAAATGAATTAAATTCTAATTTTGACAAACCATACGATAATGATGATTATTGTGATTATGATGAAGAGGACATATAATCTACACCTTCTAGTTTTTCTCCTACTTCTCTTATCTCTCTTGTTTAACCATACACTAGGTCACATGTAAAAAGACACACACACACACACACACACACACACACACACACACACACACACACACACACACACACACCTCACAAATATCACACCTCTAAAGGTTACTGAGAGCAAATGAACCCTCTCTAAAAAATATTTCCAATACAATGTAACAATGGCTAAGATAAATAACAAAATTCAAGCATTAAATAAACCCCTTGATGGTGTTAATATACCTTCACAAGTGTTAATTTATTTGATTCATGTTGTGGGTGCTGTATAAAAATAAGTAAACCATCTCACTTTGGATAACAAAGCATACCAATCTCAAGCCGATGCTAATGTAATACATGGCAATCCTATTCCATGTAGAATCTCAACTATAAGGTTGCCACAAAATTTTTAGATACTAATATTACTTATATTTGATGGGCATGGAGACCCATACTTGCACCTTTAGGATTATGAGAAAGACATGGCCCATATTATAAATAAGTTGACTCTAATATGATTGTTTCCAAAGTCCCTTAGATGGCAAAGCACTAAATTGGTTCCAACAGACAATCTGTAGTGGGTCTCTACACACATATGAGGAGCTAGAGATAGTCTTTCTCAGGCATTACATATAGAATATGGGACTTCTAGTCACACATGTGAGGTTACCTTAATTACATCAGGGTGAGATAAAACCAATATCTAAATATATTATAAGGTTTAAAGCTTGTTTGCATCAGCTGATTTATCAACTGATAGAGTTAGAAGTAAAATACATCTTTGCCAAAAGTTTGATCTATCCTCTCAAGGAGAGATTACTTTATCAAACATCAAAATCATTCTAGCATCTATGTAACACATATATAACATTAGAAGTAGAATTGGTATAAGTAGTTAAACAATCAAAGATAGATTTAAATATAAACCCCTCAGAGCCTCAATCATTTAATCTAGTATAAGAGCATACTCCACTTCTAATTAATAACTTAGTAGAACAAAAACACTGATAAATTTACTCAATAAGGGTAAAAAGCAATTTTGTAAAGCACCTTATATAATGAGAAAAACATGGGATATACATAGAGGGGTTATTTAGTTTTTAGATAAGGTTGGGCCTCATGACATTTTGCTTACACTATTAAATAGGGAGATGATCACACTTCCTTCTAATCATCATCATCCACCACACCATTTACATCGGGACCATATAGACCATATTATCATTTTCATAATATAAATGGACATTCAAATGATCATTGTTATGCACTTACATCTTGCATTGACCAATATGTCACTTAAAGAGTCATAGAATTTACACAAGGGGCACCAAGATCTCATTCTCCATATTCTCTTAGATCACACTCCTTTATGACAAAATTATACTAGGAGGTTCCTTTTAAAGAACCATTGGTTACTCATTATATGAGCCCTATGATTTCTAAGACACCTATTTATGAGCGGTCTTGTATATCATAATTTCAACAATGATGGAAACTAGTTCATAGAGATTAGGACATAGCTCCAACACATACACCAATCAAGATATATGGAAATAATTACAAAAATTAAAACATAGTTCCAATGCATACACCAAACAAGATATATGGGAACAACTAGAAAACCAAGGGCACAATTTCATCTCAAACACTAATAAAGATATATGGGAATAATTGTAGAGATCAAAATAAAGCTCTAATTTATACATCGATCAAGATATTTTTCAAAAGTCATACAACTCAGAGTTAAGTTTTAGCATGTCAACCAATCAAATTTTTTGCACCAAATTCTACACATCTACACACTAGATATGCATCACATGCAACTCTAGTTTTAGAGTCTCCTTTTATACTAACACATCATGAGCAATATGGTATTTAGTTCTCCATTCCATCCATGTTTAGATAGAGCATATTGTAATCATATGACATACACACAAAAAACCTATGAAATATAATAAAACCCTATACTAATAAGTATAAAACCCTAATCCACTACACATAAGTCTAAAATTTCATAAACATATACAAATTTATTAATTCTACTTCAATAAAAACACTATAAAAATATCACCATTTTAAATAATAAAACCAATTAAACACATAGAATCTAACAAGATATAATTACCAATACACATACTACCAACTTAAACAATAAACATCCATATATATAACTTAGAATATAGTTTCAATACAAATATAGTCCATCACTCAATGATGCAGACATGACTGATTGGACTACCTCCCTCACTCCCACTCTTAGATATATTAAAGCTAAAACTAGAGGCCCCACTATTTTTATGTGACCTAGATCAAATGCTCTATATACTCTCTCTCTCATGATATATGCCTATCTTAACCATACACTCTGCATGCTCTCATTGAATATGTATGTAATCATCTACTATCTTACTACTATCCCCACCTAGAGCATCAAGTTTGGGCATGGTATGCCTATGTATCTCAACATGTGCCTCATCTCTACCTAATGCCACTTACCTGTATGTCATATTTTCTATCATAGCTTGATCAAATAGATTGTTATGCACCCTAGCCAAATTGGTGGCCATCTCCACTAATCCATCCTCTATGACATCATCAAGAATATGCTATGTCAACTTGGGAAACATTGACATAATGGTGGTCTACCATTACTCATCATCCCCTAAACCTGCATATGTCCACATAATTCATAAGATTAATCATCACATAAATACACAATCAAATTTATATGGAGTATACAAACATGTTATATTAACTTACCATGAACATCCCTTAAGGGATCTACCTCCAATACATCATCTACAATCATCTCACCTCTTAAAAATAGATGTGGCAATATATGATCACTCCACTAGGCTGTGTAGGCCTCTATCACTCCCACATCATCTATATCTAGTATATCAATATCAAGGTCCCACTCTATAAATAAAATAGGTACTAAATAATATATGGCTTCTACATGCTAGCTAGCCTTGTAAGAACCCGATAAATCCTCAACCATATCATGGGTGTTGGGGGCACCTCTTGCACCACACTAAACTGCAGTGTGACCCATTCATACTAAAATCACTCATATATGTTTACCTAATGGTCATATAGCCAATAACTCACTCAAATCTATCTCAGATGAGTACTATCCTCAAGTCACACCTTATAGCCCATGTAGGGTCTCTAAATAATATCCCCTACTATCAAACTATGTAAAAACTATCGACACTACATAGTGATCCTCTTGAGCACATGACCCATCCCTATATATCTCTCTAAAAATAACTATAGATGAGACCAACCATCCTATGCATGCACCACCAACCACTCATAACTATATGCTCATATGCTTAACAATGCCAATGCTTTAATCCCTCCACTACACATCTCCTATGTCAAATGAAATAGATTCTTATATAGGTGAGTTAACATCATCTAACCCCAATAATACATAGTACCATGATTCTAAAAATCTTACACTATCTTGTGCATCCTATAGGAAATCAAAAACCTACTCCCATCTATATCTACAAATGGAGATAACAAAATGGCCAGGAACTTCTGCAATCATAGAACCTTAACGGTCACAATCAAGATCAATAATATGTCACTGAGACTCGATACATGATGGTTCCTAACTACCATGGTAGAGAAATATCTAAAAGCCTACTATATGGATTGAGCACCTATATCCTCCTATAATATAACTCATTACCTAGAGACCAATAATTATAGAATTTGGTATATGTCCTCTAGTGCAATAGTCATCTCCCTAGTGGGTAACTAGAATGTGCATGTATCTGCATCCCATCTCTCACACAGTGTAGTGATCATATGCTTAACCCAAGGCATAGGATCTAGGAATGCAACATATCTCAAACTTACTCTCTCGAGCACATCCATCTCAACATCTACCAAGGGTAGACCCTGTAAGGTCTCCATCATCTATCTAGTGCAAAACTCCCTCATGAGGCATCAACCTACAAAATTACAACTAATTTTGACATTAGCAAAGCAAAATTAAAATAAATAGACAATAACACACATCAAGAACTAATTAACTATAATTATCATCACATCTCAGGACTGATGGACGCTAACACTAAATACAAGACAATAATGCCACCTCCTAGACACTAGCACCAGGATTGGATAGTAGCACCTAAAATTAGATGCTAACACCATTATTTTAAATTTGGTCCTAAATTGGCTCATTTTTAGTAACAATAGTAAAAAAGATATCATACATACTAAAAATAGGAAATAGTTTGGGTTCCTTACTAGGTGAACCTCCTCCTTGACTTGAATACATGCCTCAACCTCCTTGTATCCCGTCAAGCTAGCTCCTCATCTACTTGGCATATTTTTCCCACTTAGACATAACATTTCTTTCAACTCAAATACTCCAAATGAATTGCTAAATTAATCAAATGACCTATTTAATTCATACTTACCCAATGCCACCTTATTAAAGTTAACCTTGCATGCTAATTTCACTGACTAATAGAAATCCCTTACTATCACCATATCTCAAGAACCATAGATCTAATTTGAGAATCATTTCTTACACATGAGACTTGGCATTGATGTGTAACATCCCATATTGGTTAAATCAATATTCTAGTCACTTTCAGATCTACAAAATGACAAAAATAATATCACGATAGTTAAAATTACAATAGATAAAATATCTATCCAATTACACATTTAATTATCAACTCTATCACAATAAATACACTATTAAAACTTAAGACAACATTACACCTATTAATAGACACCAATACAACTAATCATTATTATTTTTGGTTATACACACTCACCAAAGTCTCAACTCTCTCACCAAAAAGGGGGGAAAATATACATAGATTACTTTAGACTTATAGAGTTTCATATAGATATAGACACACAAGTCCACATAAGTTTTCAAATATATAGACACAGGTCTACATAAGTTTTTAGATATAGACACATAGGTGGACACAACTTTTCAGATATACAAACACATAGGTATACACAGACATGTAGATACATAGGTTTACATAAATATTTAGATTCATAGGTTCTTAGACATACTTTTACATAGGTTTACATAGATATTTAGATTCACAGGTTCTAAGACATATATATACACATGTTTACACAAATATTCAAATTCACAGGTTATTAGATATACATACACATAATTTCACATAAGCATTTAGATATATAATCCACATAAATATAGATATGTAGATATACAATTTTGACTCAGGTATACCAATTTACTTAGATATTTAGATACATAGCTATATTGGTCAGATATTAAGATTAGAGGGCACAATGCAGAGCACGTCTTTGGTCCCCATTTTTAGATTATCAGGTTGTACTTAGTATCATCACCAATATAATCACCATTTTTTCACTAGTTTGGGTCATAGGACTATCTATAATAATTGATCCATAACATTCCACTAGAGCCAGTCTACATACTTAGATTCAGTCCATATAATTAGAGTGTGGGAAAGTGAGCCTTATTTCTCCACACATTCAGCTTACATACTCAGATTCAATCCAGATATCAGAGTGGGGGAAAGTGAGTCTTGTTTATCCACACATTTATTTTACATACTCAAATTCAATCCAAATATTAGAGTGGGGGTAAGTGAGCCTTATTTCTCCACACATTAAGTTTACATACTCAGATTCAAACTCGATATTAGAGTGGGTTCAAGTGATCCTTATTTCTCCACACATTCAATTTACATACTCAAATTTAGTATAGGGGGCATACACATAAGTTGTTTCCTCTTCACATATTTCACTCCAGTTCTTATCCACTTCTTTGTCCAAGAAGTGGGCCAAATCTAGATTACATTCACACAGGTAAGTATAGGTACACATTCCTATTTTTATTTTAATCTAGTTTTTTCATTTCATTACATTACTAAAATAAAAGGGGGGAAAATTTAAAAACCTTAATTTGGTCAAGAAACCATAATAACTATGTATTTTGTTGCTATTTCACATGAAGGTCTTAGTGATGATTATGGTCCTTGTTCACATGGTCATTTTAAGTCTTATGCTCTTTTTAATGTCTTATTTTCCTTATTTGTGATATTCCCAATAGTCAAAATTCATTTTTTTCCCAGTCATAGGGGTACCTAGCATGTATTTCCTAATTTTAAATCTATTTTTAGTGTTAAGACACTAGTGCCACTTTTAGGATAGTAGCACCATATGGCACTAGTGTCCACTTATGGCTCAGGTGTCTGATGAGCCCTTTCTCCCATGTTTGAGTCCTAACCCCTCTGTGAGCCTTATCTTATGTTTTTTATCCCTATTTTATGACTTTTTAGCCAAATAACAAGGTATTATATTCAAAACAAAGTTCCTTCTATATAAAAATCCCCATAAGACATTTTACATCTATCACTTACTATTTTGGCACATATTTCTGCATATTACTCAGTCATCACACCTAGACATTTGCATGCTTTATCAAAGAAGTGTCTAAGTGAAAATAATTATATCATACCATGAAATTTGATGGTTCACATTTCCTAAGGGAGAACTACATGCGATTTGAGATCCCTAGCATTAGGGTTAATGTAAGCAATGGCTAGGACAATATGGGTTCTACTCTACATGATCGTAACATCCCATAACCTAGATTTTTCTTCCCTTTTTGAATTTAATCCGTTTATTATTTCATGTGTAAAATTATTCATTAGGGTTTTGGAGGAGATTCAACCAAAATAGTGACATATGCAAGCCCCTAAATGACACAGAACTGCCTACTAGGTCTTTAGAACCTCCCATAACTTCTTTGAAAGTTTCAGATAGTCTTTACAAGAAGGACATTAGCACCATATTTGGAAACTAGTGCCACATGGTGCTACTATCTTGGTATGGGTGCTACTATCCTAAGCCATATTTAAATAAATAATTAGATGAAAAAATGTTCTTGAATGTCTGTTTAGTCATTTCTAATACCCTGATCTATTTAAATTTTTTTTAATCTCTAGATAAGTTTCCTTTCTCCTCTCATTTTATATTTTGGGAAAGTTGAATTAAATCTACAATTTATAATTTTTATCCTAATTTAGCAACATACTCATCCCTTTAAATACATAAGATTTGCACTAGTAAATCCATAAAAGGTTAAAACACATATTAGGCTTCATACTGATCTCCAACATGGATATGAGTCCATTGGAAATCAAAACAAGGTACACAATTTATTTTTAATTGATCAAATTTCCATGCAAATGTTACAAGCAACTTTCCGAGTCATACATCATGAGGGTAAGTAGTGGTTTTTTATGAGATATTGAGAATGAAATATGGTTGAAATCTATCTCAAAAGTTTCAAGCAAGGTGTTTATGAGATTATAAAGTGTATAAACATATTTCCAAGGTTACCTAATCTTGTGATGTCAAAATAGAGTTCTCATGAGACAAAAAATAAATCTCCAGGTCTATAAAAGGTCTACAGAGTCTTGTTAAAGATCCAAAGAGTAAGAAAAAAGGGTGAAGAAGGCTTGGTAGAGTCTAAATAATATAAAAAATAGAGTTTTAAAACCTGAAAGTTCAATAGCATAAATAAAATGAGGTTTTCAAGGTCCTATAAGCTATGTAACAAGCTAAAAATTAGATCTACAGGTCTATAAATGGTTTACAGGGTCGAGTCAAAGATCTAAAGAGCATGAAACAAAGGTTGAGAAGATCAAAAGGGTCCTAAATATAATAATTTATTATTTATAGGTCTTCATGGAAGTAAAATGAAGTTTGTAATCCAAAACATTATGTTTGCAAGGGTTTACAAGAAAAAATAGTCAATGTCCTACCATGCTTCTCCTCATGTATGCTATTTGGAAGGTTTTAGAGGAGTCTTAGTTATCCTTAACACATATTTTGGTGGTCTCTAGACTCCATAATAAGGTAGAAATCATGTATATCTACTAAAAACCCTTCAAACTCTAAACTCAGTCTAAAAGGACATTGAAACACTAAGCCTTTAATAATATGTTTCAATAATTTTTAAGGCTTGGAAAACATAAAACAAGGTTATAGACCTATTTGAAGTAAAAATCATAGTATTTAAGCAAGTTTTCGAGTTTGTGAGTATACTATTAAGAAAGAAACATGAGGTTGTAGGTCTATAAGGTAAAAAACTGAGGTTTCAAGCATGATCAAAGAACATCAATAGGTTTGTAGTAGAGTTACAAGGTTTCCAAGATGTTGTAAAGTGAAAATAAGGTTTTAGAGCTCATACAAACCTAGATAATAGGGGAAGTTCATTTATCTCTTAAAACATACATGTGAGAACCTCATAGGTCTTCTAAGGATGAACTTGAAGCTTCAAATAGTTAATAAAAATGTAAAGGTTTTAAGCATGTTTCTCAGGCTTGCACATGGAGTAATAGACATAATATTGAATCTCTTATCCAAAAATAAATAAATTCACTTCTTAAGTCCTTGTTGAAGATGATAAAAGGTAAATTTATAGATTATGAGGTAGGGGAATAGGTTGAAATGTGGGGTATTAAGGATGTTTCTCATATAAAACATGTTCCCAACTCATTCTTCACCGATGCAAAGGTTGGAAGCACCCTCCAAAGAGTGGAAGTTAGGCATTTGAGACCTCAAATAGGGAAATATAGGTTTTTTGGACTTCTTCAAGCACATATAAGGCATGAAATAACTTAAATAGGTTTTTAAGTATTGGAACAATATTTATTCAAATAAGTGAGTGGCTCAAGTTGCTTAAGAGGGTGAATGAAACATGGAAAACAATTAGAAACATAATCTTAAAGAAATGCAACCTCCTTAAGGTAATTAACATTCATGAGAAACATTTGAAATAATTATAAATGGGTGAGTTATGTTAGGTTGAGACCTTTTTTGGTGTAGGAGACTTATCAAGGAATCTAAGCAATAAGAACAAGTCAAGATTTACTACCTTCTCTTCAACCATCACATATTTAAGGAAAAAGTGGTGAGTTTAGAACTTTTCTAGGAGTTTCTCAAACAAGAATACTATGTCATCAGCTAAGGAACATCAAAGGTAATTGTTCCAAGGGAAAAATGGAGTGAAGATATGATGGTTTATCCTCCACTACACCCAAGAAACCAACCAATTCTACGTGTAACAAGTCTAAGGCGCTAAAGGAGATTAATGAATTCAACTTCATGGTATCTTTTTCTTACACATCCTTGGACTGATGGAGGTAGTTGAGGAAGTTATTGTATTTTTTTATCTCACTCACTAGTACTCTCTTTATAATGATATTAAAATGATTTGTAAATGGACTTCCTACTTTGTTGTAGTAATTTTTGCTTTTTTGAAGATTATACACATGCATTGGGCCTTGAAATCAATAATAAATGATATTGCCTTTTTCATTTACCATTTTATTGTGTATATCTCTAGGTTTTAGGTGTGTTTTATGGATTACCAGTCTCTTTTGGCCTATTTCAAGGTGGTTTTTAGACATTTCATCCCTTTTATAGCTATAATCTCTTTCATTCTACCTTTATGTAGAATTTTTGTGAGTTTCTATATTTTTAAAGGGTTTTTTGTGTTATTAAATCAATTTGAGGAGTTCTCTAAGCTTTTGTGCATCACCATTTAAAATTTTTAGTTTACCTATGTCCCTTTTCCATGATAAGAAGCTTAGAAATAGTTGTAAATAGGTCTATCTAGTGATGTTTTAGGTCTGCAAGTTGATCTTCCATTAGGGGAACATAGTTTAAGTAGGAAGTGGCATTTTGCAGAGGTTCATCCCAAGGAGCCAAGGTTTCACACTTTGGGTATGTTCCCATTGTTGTAATAGATCAAATTACTAGTCAAATAGATGCAATATTTATGTAAGAATAGTAATCCAGAAACATGAAAGTATGCTTACATGTCTTAGGTTTTATTTTTATGCAAATATTTTTATTTTTTTGTACTTTTAATGCATATATGAATGTTTTTATATTTTTTCCATATTTGGAAATTAAATCATCCATAAATGAATTTTTGAAAAAAGCTTGGAAAGACCTAGTAAGCAACAAAGTTTTGAAATATAAGAAGGAGAAGGGTTTTCAAATAACTCTAAAAAAAGTGAAACAAGGATGAAGGCAAGTGAAATTCTACCTCAATGGAAATAAAGCCAAGGGATAAAAGTGGAATTGGAGTAGTGTAGAGGAATAAGCAACAAAAGGAGAAAACAAGCTTTGTACAAGTAGGTACTAGGTAAGGGAGCTAATCAAGGTCCTCAATCCAACTATAGGTTTAACTAATGATCTCATCAATAGGATGCTCATATATTTATCTAACTCTTTGATATGGAGCAATATTTTGTGACAAATAATATGTGCCAAATGTAGAAGTTTCTGAATCTGAAGAAGAATTATGTGCTAAAATAATCCTTAGAATATGAATAAGAAATGTGTGATATAAAGTAACTCTTTGAATCATTTCCCATATATCCATATAAACATGTATCCTCATGCATGGAAGGAAATGGTGTAAAACCTTGTACTTGTGTAGAATCCTTTTGAATAACCTATGATGTCATGTTAGATAAAGATCATGTACCATGTGCCACTTTCTTCTTAAGAGTAGATATATTTATTTTTATAGACAAATCATCATGTTCATATGAAATCATATTACACTTAAGAATAGATGAAAAACTGTAATAAGTTCATGGTCATAACTATGTGAAGAAATTATAATATGTTTATGCTCATAAACAGGTGAAAAAACTAATTTTGGAATACGCTTATTGGAATGCAAATCATTTTATTGAATAATTATACAAAATAATTCGTTACATATTTTATCAATAATTATGCTGACCAAATGTTGTGGAATAGGAGTAGATACCATTGGTGCTACAAGATATTCATATTAAATCCCTAAAATTTTAACCACTTGATTATCATGAACATACTTTAGACATTTGTGAAATATATAAGGAATTGCTCAAATTTTTTGTAACCAAGGTCTCCCTAATAACATATCAAAGACACATGTGCTTGGTAATACTAAGAAATGAGTGGCCAATATGAGAGGTCCCACTTGTAGAGGCAATAAGATATGTCCAAGAGTATCTTATGTATGACCATCAAATGCTTTCATAACTCTAGATGTATGTTGTATGTCTTGCTCCTTATAAGAAATATAATGTAGAAGTGTTATAGTGTACACATTTTCACTTGATGACACTATGGATTGGTTGTAAACCCACATATTCTCTAAGGAATAATGCATGCCTATCAGAATCATCATTAATAATTTTGAAATCATCAAATGTAATATATGGATGTGATGATAGCTTGCTTGTAACTATACTAGTGATGCTATCAAGTGGATGTCCATATGATGATGGAGGAGAATGAAAATTATATGGATAATGTACTTAAAATTTTTACTTATTAATTTATGCTTCATGATTTATAAAGATATCTTTATACATTTTTAGCTTTGCATTGCCACTTTTTTGTGGCCTATCTAATTCATTAGGTGTAACAATGTCAATAATATTCTCATCAATTAGGTCTTAAATTTTATTCTTGATATTCATATATCTATTAGTAGAATGTCCAACACATCTATGATAATCACAAAGTGCATTTCCATCAAAGCTTATATATTGTGGTCTAGGTGGATCTATTTTAAATGGTGGAATAAGTGCAATAACATGACATTCAAGTGTTTAGCCCTTTTAGGTTTTGACAGATAAGGGCTAAGGGGGTTAGAATAATGTAATAAAATGGATGAATAAAACTATTTTGAAGTAGGTTAATTAAATTAATTTAAATAACATAATATACTGAATTTAGAAAATTACCAAATTTATAAAGTATAATGCTAATTAATATTCTGATAATTATAACATAGAGAAGAGATAGTAAGTAGCTTATTTGTGGATGTAAAAGAGGATATGGGATGTAAAAGTGTAGAAATAGTAAGATTAATTATCAATATCCCATCATCAAATTCTAGAAATATTATTTCTCGAGGCTTGGACACTACTATCAGCCTATGGACACCAGCATCAATGCTTCTATCTACAGCTTGACACTTCTATCTTGTACACAATATTTGATATATTTAGAAGTGAATTCTTGCACTTTTAGGGTTTTTTTTCACCTTTATGTTGACATATTTGGATTATGTGCATAGGCTTTGTATGACTATATATAAATCAAACCCTAGTTTAATCACCTTAAGTCATGTCACCATGTAAAAAATGGGTTAGTGGGATTGTGAAGTTGAGCTAACCTCAAGGACCCATTTATCAATGAGTACTACATACATAGCCACTAATTTGAAGAAGGCCTCAAACATACGTAGTTCTCTTCTAAGTGTGGGCTTGTGTATGCACAAGGGTGAAATATTCTATATGCAAGTGCATGCAATGATCCATCTTTTAACTTTAAAAATATTTATCATTAGTTTTTATTTAAATTATTAAGAATTATAATATGACTAATCCTATGACTACTATAGAAATGGGGAAAAATAGAGTAGTAGAATTTAGTTGTGCAATTGATTGAATGAGCTCAAATAGGTACTTGTGTGATATTTTCTAGATGGATAATGAGTAGGATTTGATTTGTATTTATACCATATAGTTTTAAAAAAAATCATGGAAGGGTTAAATAATATAAATTTACTGACCCATATATTTTGAAATATTTATAATATGGATGTTTTTTGAGGTTTAGACACTAGATAAGGAATATATACACTAGTATTGATGTTAGTATCCCTATATGAATGGTAGTGTTTGGAAAGATATAAAATTAATGAAGGTATAAAATTAATAATGAAGGATATAGATCATATTTTGAGCTTGTTTTAGTGTATAGGTTATCTAGGTCATCAAAATGATAGGGTCGGATCATAAGATAAGCAATTAGGCACAATGATATGGTAAATGCAATATTTTTGACAATAGGAAGGTCTAAAACTAAAGGGTAGAACCCTGATTGGTATTTTTTAAGTGTATAAGACTAAAATTATATATATATATTAAGATTTTAGTATCTACATTTCCCCCACTTTAATATAGTAATGCATAAGGATGAAATTACTAGGTTAAAGGAATACAATGCATAACTATATGTGTACAACAAACCTTGCCTTTACTTCAGCCCTGGTGAATTTACTGCTGGAGTATGACCTATAACCAAGAGCAATTTATAGTATAAATTAGTCCACGTAATCTAAAATTGAATAATTGAAATGCTTGAAAAGTAAAGAGAGTAGAGAAGGAGTATATATGTGTGTCGACACAACCATGTTATTCCTTGGTACTTTGATTTGGTAAAAATGATCCCTTATGAAGAATTGGAGCTGAGAGTGGCTCAAAACTAAACCTTGGAGACTTTAAGAGGAAAATTGGAGGGTAATTATGCCTCTAATTTGGTGTAAGGGTGTATTGTGACATGACCATTAAGATCATTGAATCATAATCATACGACTCAAGTGAATGTATAATAAAGTCAAATTAAGTGGTATAACCAACTCAACATACAAAAGGGGAGTAGTGATAAGGCCATTGAGGGTATTGAATCTCAATGACATTACTCACAAGAGTCAATTTATATAAACATGAAAGGCTCAAAACAATGCTTACTGGTAAAAACAATACTTCTTGGTAATTTTTTTTGAATATGTATTTGCAATTTTTGGTGTACTTGCCTGGAATATGCACCTTTAATGTGTCTCAAGATGAGGTATCTATCACAATGTAACATCTTATATATAACTATTTTTAATATCTATCACAAATATGAATAACTTTATCTCAAATCTATAAAGATTTAGTTCCAAATGTATAGGATTTTGATCCAAGAGTATATCTAAATCATGTAAAATATTTCAAATTATACCAATTATGTATATGTGGAGTCATGCCTCTATGACATTTCCCTCATTTTCAGGCAAGGGGAATGAAATATGGTAGTCACCTTACCTTAAAAGTATAATATAAATTTATTATATGTGTATGAATCATGTATCATATTTGTGTAGCATGTATATATATATGCTCACAATATGTGATCATAAAAATCCCTAAGATGCATTATATGGATCATGCAAATGTATAGAAACTAACATTACAAGCTACACAAATAATTGAGCACACACACAATACCACTCAGTGTCACACAAAATGGGTCTAACAAGACCGCTAACAAGGGACATGTTTAAATGCATCACACTTTAAAGGATGACATATTCAAATGTCCACACATAAATAAATAACACTCAGTGGTATAGGGGCCTAAAATTAAGGAAGATATTCAAATGTTACACAAGAAATACAATAACAAACAATAGGTACACTCAAATAAATGAATTATAAACAACCAATAGAAATATATCATACTAGTCCCTACATATACGTGTTAGCAAAAAATGTCGTGTAAAATAACATATTAAGTACATAATGTAAGATGTAACCATGAGTATAGATGCATGTAAGCATTAGTTTATAATCTCAACATGATAATGTAAAAGTGATCATATAACAATATAACATGTATTGATAGTGATTAAATAGAAGCAAGACATCCTCAACGTAGTATGTTTTGCGGGAAGAGGAAAGGTCCCATATTTGCATGCTCATCTATCATGGATCGATGTATGCATGCATCACATTCACCAATGTGTGAAACATATATGTGTATAAAAAATAAATTGTGTGTTATCTAGTAACATAAAGCAAACAACATATATGCCAAGTAGCTATTAAACATGTGTATGCTTAGCAATTTTTGTATTATTGATTTATTTGAATGTTTTTGTATTTTCTTGGAATATTTTTTTTGTTTGAATTTTTTTAGAATTTTTGGAATATTTTCACATGGAATAACTAATTTCATGAATCATATAGCTTGGGAGATAAATGAATACCATGTGGATACTTTGCTTACCACCATCATTTATGTTGTATCATTGTCAATGTTTTGATTTTTTATGGTAATTTGTTACCAATTTCTATTGCTATGGGTTTCTAATTTTATCAATCATGGAGAATAAAAATCTCATCTTCAAGTTAGAAAATGAGATTTATATATGTATTACTCACATTTGCCTCCATGTTGGCCAACCATTATTGACCAAAATTAAAGGTTAAATTTGGTTTTTGGTTCATTACCATATGGTGGTATCGACCACTTTTGGTAAACATGCTACTGGTAGTATAATGATCCAATTCTAGAAAGAGTGGATGTTCCTTTAACTCATCTATATCATGGCCTATCTATTATATGTGTGTAAAACTATAAAATGTGTCCCAATTATTTATATCAATCTTGAGGTGTGGATAATGATCACCACAATATTTACAGTAATAGTTAGATCTCTGTGTCACGGGCATTTAAAAGTATGCCCCAATTCACCTTTGTTTTTTGGAATATAAAAAATTCAAGGTCTTTTTCATTGTTTTGGCGTAACCTATATATGTCCTTGATTTTTGTATTTATAAATTTGTTTTTGTAATGCATAACAATGATATGTATCATGGTTGGTGATATGATGATAATTACAATATGGTGATCCTTCTTTTAAGATGAGTTTGTTGCCTGATCTATGTTTGATAAGAGGTAAAGGTATCATATTATGCTCAAGTAACATAAAAAGTATTGTATGTGGAACATATTATTTTAATGTGATATATAAAATCTACTATGGATACTTATGTGAAGATTCCACATTGTTAACAAAATCAATAAATCATTTTTCCTCCCAAATCCAAATAATTAAATAAGTCAAATTAGTCACTTATGCACACTTAAACCCTTATTTTAAATAATAAAATATGGATTTTCCACCTCATCCAAACATATCCCACATTTTTATCCCTCATGCCAACCAAATCCATGAAATTATCAACCTATTATGACTATTCCCCTGAGTTGTCAAGTGAATTGACTTAGTCTTGCCGAGTCAGCTAGCCAACCCCATGCTTTTCTCAACCATTTTGAAATGGTCTTCATCCTCATGGGTGAGGGCTCATTAGCCACAATTAATAATTTAGGTAATTTAAAAATTCCAAATGATCCTAAATAAATTTATGCTTCTCCAAACATCTATAAATAAACTTGTGAATCTTCATTTTCAAGGGTGTAAAAATCCTAGAAGGCTACCACATCACATAATCAGGAAATCAGAGCTCTACACACAAGTGAATAAAAAAAAATCAAAGTGAATCAAAGACTTCATTTTTTACCAAAATTCTACCCATTATATTTTGTATTGGAGGAGTGATCACCACATATTTGAAAAGAGCAAATCGAATGTATATTGCAATGACAAAAGCTTGTACATTCAGAGCGTAAAGTTTGTGATTATTATTTTCTTTGTTTGTTGCTCTACCATAGTTTGAATTTATATTAGATTAGAATTAGTTTAATTTATTTGAAATTCTAAATTTAGTTCATAAATTTATTTTATAACTACAATCAAGTATTTTACCATGTGGGTAGAAGTAATGCCACTTACCCATGTGACTGGAAAGCAAATTTCCAAGATCATCCTTAACCACATTGTCTGCTGCTTTGGTATTCCCTCCACTCTAATTCATGAAAATGGAAAATCCTTTAAAAATAAATATTTTAAGACTATTTTCCACACATATCATATTATAATCATATAAAATTCAAAATTGGATGACTTAGGCATGGCTAATAACACCCAACCTATAAGTCCTCTTTCTTGCTCACTTAACCCTTCTCGACTAAACTTTCACTGATTTCTAGTCACCCATAGCTTCCCTGAATTAGATTTTTAGGACCCAGGTATCCCTCTCAAACCTATATCCATTCCCCTAGGGCTCATCCTCTTAGGACAATAGTGCCCATTTTGGATAGGAGCATCAGAATTCAAGAATGTCCTATTTATAGTGCTATCGTTAAAGTTCATTTTCACTTCTAATGATCAGGTTTTCCTGATTCTTTATCTTTTCCCCTGTTAGCCTAATACAAGTTCATATACCCTAGGATCATTAGTTTCCATAGAAAAGTCCATTTAATGTCCATTTAGAAGTGTTAACACTCATTCATAGGAAAAAAATAAGAATACAAGTAAATACACTTAAACACTCTTCCCTATTATCTGTATATAGCCTTCTAAGACCAATTCAAGCTTATTCAAACACTCATATCAGTCCATATTCATCCAAAGTACATTCTAATTTCAAATCTAGTTGCATACATCACACAATTTCAAAAATCACTTTAAATGGGAGAACTACATTAGCTTGATACCTCTTCAAAGTATTGTTATATAGGAAACATGCCCACACATGGGGTGTGAAGTGCATCCAGTGTATCCTTTACACACTAACCCATTCTATCTTTCCCAAGTTTGTTATTCAAGTTTATGTATTAGGAGCTCTGATGGGTTTTGAAGATTAAATTAGACACATAGTGAACTCTGCATAAAATCAGGCTTTAATATTTCACTACCAAAGTGTTATAGACCTACCAGACAAACCTAGAAAAGCTAGGTTATCAAGACAACACCAGAATTCAAAACTAGCACTAGAAGTGGAAAATAGCTCCAAAAATTAGACTATAACACCAAGTAACAAGGTGTCATGAGTTTGGTGCTACTATCCAATCCAAAAATAGAGTTCTAGGTTCTATTCATGATAGTCTACCATCTCTGCACAATAATTTCTAGACCCTGAATCATCTATTTTGACCTAGAATAAGCTAAGTTTGATTTCTCTACACTTCTTGCTATTTTTAGAAAAGAAATAATTCATATCTATTTGCAAAAATTAGTAGGCTAATTAAGACACATTAATTACTAGTTTACATTTACTCAAACCTTTTATTTGCTTATGAATTAAACACCTAATTCCCAAATTAATAAAAACATTTAGTGAACCTAACTTACTTCAATTTTTTGCACAAAAAAACTAGGGCTTATTATTTTTGATTTTTTGAAATATTTTCATATATTTTTTTTAAATTAAAAATAAAAAACTACAAATTAATTGAATTATTTTCAATAAATTTACCGAAAACCCTAGTTTGCACGTACTAGGTCCTATTTGCATAAAACCACTAGGAAAAATATATTGCTAATCTTAGAAATATTTTCAAAATTTTCCTCAAATTTTCAAAATTAAAACTACAAATTTTCTATAAAATTTTCAAATTACTACACTAATTTTGGAAAAATTCATTCAAAACCCTAGCTGCATCAAATATATTCTCATTTATTTTTTAGTACTTTTCACATCATTTTATATAAATTTAGTTGCATATCAAACTCAAAAAATTAATTTCAAATTCAACAATTCATAGTATTTTGCAAATAATATTTCTAAAAAATCCCTTGTTGCATATACTAGCACCTACTTGCTTTTTGAGGTATCACCTTACATGTTTGACAACTCAATACCTTTTTGCACAAATCCCAAGTCACTATTTTCTGGACTTTGCATTTCTTATATTTAGTACTTTATATTTCTAGCATATTTATTATTAAAACACATTGAAAAACATTTCAAAATGTTTTCCTACTTTACCAATGGCCCAATATACCAATTTTGATGAAACTGATAAAAGAGAACTTTAAGAACTCTTAACCAAACATCCAGATATGTAAGATGACATGCTTATAATTTTATAAGAATAAAAAACAAAAAGTAACCAATGGGCAATATTCTCAAACCATAGAGCAATCAGTTGTAAATGATACTACAGGGGCAACTATGTCTCAACCACCCCCTATAGCAACCCAACCTTATTCTATACCACTAACTATAACTAGTACATCCCTATCTCCTAATTTAGTAACCCTTGTGTAAGAGATAAGATCTCTTCAATCCAAGGTGCAACATCTTGAGCAAGATACCACTAGAGCTACATAGGCATTGGATTCTTTTGCACTTCTACATACACCATTGACATGTCACATTGCTTCTATACCCTTTCCATAGGGATTTGTTCAACCCAAGCTTAATTTTTATAATGGAAAGGGTTATACAGAGACACAATTGAGAGCCTTTCATGTAACATGTTTGGAGTATGTACTCCATGACTGGCTACTTACCAAACTCTTTCCATGGAACCTAAAGGATTATTATATACAATGGTTTTATAGTTTACTGAATTAGTTTGTTACAACATTCAATCCTTTAGCAAACATGTTCCTAACACATTTTAGTATCAAAATTAGTGATAAGGTCTCATATGAATAGATTGCACAATAGAAACAAATGCCAAATGAGCCTATCATAGATTATGTTCTTAGATGCATGACTATTTTGGCTAAGCTAAGTATTCCTATGGTTGATCAAGAGCTACATGACATCTTCAAATAGATCCTTCTACTAGAACTGCATGAATCCATTATGTTCAAAAGATTCTCTTCCTTCACTAAATTATATCATACACTTAAGGGAAGAGAAGTCAAGTTAATCTTAATGGGAAAACTCAAGTATATAATTTACTCTAGACACAATAAACAATAGTAATAGAAAAGTCCCATACAAGGTCAAAATTAGTGACAACAAGAATCATAATCAACCAATAGTCAATGTGGCTTTAGATCCCCCTCAACATGTAGTTTTATTAGCACCTCCTTAATGTGCATTTACCAATTTACTAGTTTCTCCAGCTAGAGTTCTATAATAGTTATTGGAATGCAACATCATAACTCTGCCACTTATTCAAGAAGAAGATCCAATAAATCCTCTTCCATGGGGATATGATCAACATGCATTTTGTGATTTTCATAGGGCATTAGGACACACAACAAACATATGCATTAGTTTGTGACATAAGATACAGGATTTTGATAAATGATAATCTACTAGATCTAGGCACTTAAGCTGAGCCTCCAAAGACAATTCCAACAAAATATAAGGCTTTGAAAATATTTTCAGATCCATTTCCATAATATTCATAAGATAAAGAAGACACATCAGGTGTTCATCATACGTACGTACACATCCTCCACCAGTTACATACTAGGCATCTTTAGTTGAGACACATCCTTTGAGGGGTATGATAGGTGTGTATGAGTCTAGAGTTCCAGCCAGACCTTTGATATCTTTTTTAGATCAAGATATTGTGGAGGATGATACAAATTATAATGCACTTTTTATTAGAGCACATATCCATAATCGACTTATCCGTGGTATACTCATTGACAATTGTTCTAGTCTTAATACATGCACCTTCACATTAATTCAACATTTTAGTTATTTAGAGTAGGAAATCACTCCAACAAATACAATTATTAGTGGTTTCAATGGGCATGTTCAGAGTTCATTAGGAAAGATAGTACTTCCATTACAGGTTGGTCTTACACATGTGGCTACACCATTCACTATAGTTCCCAATGCATAACTTTTTGACATATTACTTAGTCGACCATGGATTCAAAAACTCAAGGTAGTTTCTTCTATAGTTCATAGATGCATGAAGTTCATTCATGTTAATTAGGTTATTAAAATTATTAGAGTTATTTATGAGTCATCACTCCCCACTTCAAAGCCATCTACCAGTTTCCAGTCACTATATCCCTTTCTTACACCAGTTTTAGCTTCTCCTCCAGCTTTTGTTCTAGGTCCACTTTAGGATCAGCCTCAGTTACAACATCTATCTCCAGTATAGAGGGGGTTAAAACACCCTTATAGCTTCAAGATTATAGAGAGCTTCTAGATACAATATTCACACCTAGAGTAGTTATATTGTAGTCTCATATAACTACATAGAGAACACCTATTCATAGATATTTTTCTCCTACTTTTAGATGGGTCCCAAAGAGCCCTACAGTTCTATCCACTTCTTATAATCATAGGGAGACCTCACATTTGGCTTCCACTTTATATATTTCATATTAGTTACAACATACACACATTCTAGCTTTACAATCTCAGTCATACACTCATGCCACATGAGCATGCATGATACCATTATTTGATATAGGACACCATGACAAGTGGTCTCATCTGAGACTCATAAATTAGTATAATTATTTCTATAATTTATTGTACATATTATCTCCTACTTACTTATACATAAAATATTTTCAAAAATACAAAAAACAATATAAACATTCAAAACACAAAAACATTCAAAAAATTTCAAAAATTCCAAAAATATTTTGATTATATGCATCATCCATGATTTACATTACTAATATCATGATATGACTTACATTTTCTATCTCATGCTATTGTATGTTTATTTTCTATATTACCATGCTTCACTTGATCTTATTTGAGTGTGTGTAGTGACATCTAACTACTTGATTGCTTCTTTCTACCCATAGAGGGGGAATTCCTACTTCTACATTCAAAGACATACATTGCTATACACATACATTGGGGGCATATTTTACATGAATACACCATCTAAGTTATGTCACTTCTACACTACATACTCAAAGTTATCATGCTGATATACATTACTTTATAGCTCACACAGAATACCATATCAACATCTCACTAATATCTAGCACTTATGTATTTCCTAGCATATACTTAGTATTATACTACACATGTTTTGCATAATTTAACATTTACTTTGATTAGTTAGATGTGTTTATATCTTCTATTTATTACATGCTTTCTCTTCTTTCATAGTGTAGCTTTTGTGATTACATTTTCTATTTCCTATTTGTCTCCTACTTGTGCTTTAGGATATTCGCCAATGTCCTTTACTTATTTTTCATGTATGTGCCTTAGGAAATTTTCCAATGTCCTTTGTTTTTACTCCTCTATGTGCCTATGGCATGTGTAACAACTTTGCTTATTTCACTTGTATGTGTATGAGGCATTTGAACATGCCTTCCATGCTTGTTTCTAGTTTGAGTGATATATGCCCATGCCCCTTGTTTGCTTGATCCCTTGGCCCATCTAGTATGCTTGTTGCTTGTTTGCTTGTTACTTGTCAAATGTGTGCCATGCCATGATCCATATCATGCATTTACCTTGCTTTCTTGGATGCTATGATGGACATCATGCTCCATCCCTCCAAACTAACAACTAACAATTAACATTTCTAGTTCTAGTTCAGTACTTTGTGCATAATTTCACATTGTTATATCTATTTGGGTATAACCCTATTGATATAAAAATATCTTGGTATAAACATTTATATATTTTTAAACATATTGTCAAACATCAAAAGCTATATCATATATCTTTTCAGAATTAACACACTTGCAAGACTCTTTTTCTTTTGAGGGAAATAATTACAAGTTCATCATTCTTACCCTCAAAAGAGGGAGCATAAAATAGGGGCTTTGTAATAGAGATAAAACCTCCTATAAATTGAAACAACAACATTTATAATAGTCATCATAGAGTCCAGAGGTCAATCTAGTCAATTCAAAATAGAAAAATAGGAACAATCTCATATCAACAGTTAGTTTTCACACTAGATAGTAGTGCAAGAAATGGATGAGTAGTGCCAAAAATGGATAATAGTGCCAAAAATGGATAGTAGCACCAAAAATTAGATATTATCACCAAAAATAGGGGTGTATATAGTTTGGCACTCTTGTCCAAGTAGAAAAACACTCTGGGTTTCCAAAATAGGCAAAAACGTTTAATTTAGGGATAGTTTTTTCACTTCTAGATCCTTTAGATTTAGATTTTTAGAATAATTTTTTTAGATATATGGGGTTATCATGCACAAAATTATATTTATTTATTTAAATTTAGAGTGGGTATTTGTCATAACTTATAAATTAGAATTTATGTTCTAGACATCAGTAATCAGGGGCAATGCACGTGACACATTGATCTTATTTTATTTTCAAATTCAGTTTATTCCAAGTATTCTTAGTAGTTGCATGCCTTACTCCATGTAAAGGTGGTTGACATCATATTTGAGTTAAAATTTCATACAAGTTTGGCTTTTTGAGTACTCGAGTTCCTAAGTTGGCTTTCATATAATCCTAATACATCAGTTTCAAAGTGGCTTTCATACAAGCCTAATCTCCATCTTTCGAAATGGCCAAGAGTGGCCTAGTTTCTAGGACACATTAAGATATCCATGTAATAGTATCATATTTATAACACATTCATGGGATCCATGATGTATCCCATATGACATATATTATATACTAGTATCACTTCATAGCTTCAGTTCACAGGGCAACGATGGATCCAAAGGGCTAACCTTTGTATTCTTGAGCCACCTATTCAGAGGGATTAGGCATACAATCTAGAAATTAATTAGCACATGTATGATTCATTAAATTCACTTAGTTGGTGATAATGGAGCTAAAGGGCTAGCCTTTGCATTCTTGAGCCACATTCTCAGGAATTGAGCACTCAGCTCCATTCATGATATTACTCTTGATTCAACACATACTCAACATAATCTAGTATCATAACAAGTTTTATATTGGTTTATATACTTAGTGAGGTGTATTCATTCCTCTCTCTTATTTTACTCAAACTTTGTACGTTCTTATTTTAGATATATCATATATAGTAAGAACTAATATACTTCATGTTTTTATTTATATATTCACACAACACAATGTGCTCTCTCTATACACATCCAACATCACATAGCTTCATGAGCTTTTCCCCTTAAAAGTAAGTTTAGGTATGCTTTCTATTTTTTTTAATCCTAGTATTTCACTTTGTTGCATCACTAGAATAAAGGGGGGGAAATGTAATCATATAAAATGTAAAATTGGATGACTTAGGCATGGCTAATAAAACCCAACCTATAGGTCCTATTTCTTGATCACTCAACCCTTTTTAGATAAACTTTCATTGATTCCTAGTCACCTGTAGCTTCCCTGACTTAGCTTTTTAGGACCCAAGTAACCCTCTCAAACCTAGATCCATCCCCCTAGGGATCATCTTCCTAAGATAATAACATCCAATTTGAATGGGAACATCAAAATTCAAGGGTGTCCTATTTTTGGTACTAATATCCAAGTTTATTTTCTCTTCTAATGATCAAGTTTTCCCAATTCCTTATCTTTTCCCCTATCAGCCTAATATAAGTTCATCTAACCCAAGATCATTAGTTTCCCTATAAAAGGTCATTCAATGTCTATTTAAAAGTGTTGGTACTCATTCACAAGAAAAGAGCAAGAATATAAGTAAATACACTCAAGAACTCTTCCCTATTCTCTGCATACAACCTTTCAAGACCAATTCAAGCCTATTCAAGCACTCATATCAATCCCTAGTCATCCAAAGTACATTCCAATTTTGCATCTAGTTGCATACATCACACAATTTCAACAAACACTTTAAATGGGAGAACTACATTATCTTGATCCCTCTTTAGAGTATTGGTATATAGGCAATGTGCCCACACACAGGGTGTAAAGTGCATCCAGTGTATCCTTTACACACTAACCCATTCTCTCTTTCTTAAGTTTGTTATTCAACTTTAAGTATCAAGAGCTCCTAAGGGTTTTGAAAATTAAATTAGACACATAGTGAGCTCTGCACATGATTAGGCTTTGATATTTTACTGCTAAGGTGTTATAAACCTATTAAACAAAATACAAAAAATAAGATCACTAGGATAACAACACACAAATTGGACACTAGCACTAAAAGTGGACAATAGGTCTGAGAAGTAGACTATAGCACCAAGTACTAGGGTATCTTGAGTTAGGTGTTACTATCTAATCTAAAAATAGAGTTCTAGGTTCTATTTGTGATAGTCTACCATCCCTGCATAGCAATTTATAGATCTTGAATCATTTTTTTTGACCTAAAATAAGCTAAATTTGATTTCTCTACACTTCTATTTAAAAAAAATTTAAATACATATCTATTTGCACAAATTAATAGGATAATTAAGACACATTAATTACTGGTTTATATTTACTCAAACCCTTTATTTGCTTAGGAATTAAACACCTAATTACAAAATTAATAAAAACACATCAATCACAAATGGTCCACTCCTTATTACTCATAAGGTAATTACCAAGCTGAGGCAACAAAAAAAAAATTCCATGAATTCTTAAAAGAGTTGTTAGTGAAGTTGGTCATGACTGACATACTTAATTATATCCTACCCTTTGAGCATACCACACAAGTATCTACACACCCACAGTGGCAACCCCTTATTCCCTTGTTTATGGTAGTGAGTCTAGTTTTCCCATAGAGGTTGAGATTCCATCTTTGCGAATATCATTACAACAAATCATAGATGAAGAATCATATCAAACATCATGCCTAAGTGAACTTGACCTCTTGGATGAGAAATGACTCAATGCTTTAAACCACCTACAAGTTCACCATAATCTCCTTCATCGTAACTATAATAAGCATATTAAATCAAAGGAATTTACAATCAGAGATCTTGTTTTCAAGAAAAATTAGTGAAACACTAATTCTAAAATAGAGAAGAAGGGAAAATTTGAACCTAATTGTTTAGGTCCATACATTGTTATTGGTAAATATGGATTAGGAGCTTACATATTAACCATAGAAGATGGAGAGGAGCTTGATGAACCTATGAAAATCATGTACCTTAAAAAAATTATTCTTAAAATTAGTTCTATATGCTGTTATTTTTATATCCAAGGTCAAAACAAATTAAAAAAATAAAAAAACAAAAAAGCAAAAAAACAAAATGTGTACATAGATTATCCAAATGTGAAAACTAGTTTCCTAGCACTTTGGATAAGTACCATGGTGAAAAATAGGCTTCTAGCACCATGTGTAAACCATTGTATATAACTACCCTAACTATTTGGGGGCATCACCTTTTAGTCATCCATTGTAAATTTCCAAGTTTGTCATTTTGTCAGTTATTAGTCATTTATCCTACATGTTGAAGTTTAAGGCTGATATTCATTTATGTGAACCTACATTCTCGCTCATGATTATGGAAAATGTCTTACTCCTTATTTCATAATCCACAAAAACAAAACAAAAAAAACCAAAAAAATTATTAAACAACACAAAAACAATACCAAAACATTCCAAAGGCATCAATCTCAACACATCTACCATTCTAAACTATCTTTCACATAGTTCACTTATTCTTGGGTGGGTCACTCGTGCATCCTTTTCATCAAAAAATTTAACATGATTCATCAATCATCAACTTTCTCATCACTTGCCATATTGGGAGAGCTACATTTGGCCTGATATTCCCATATAAAATTTGTCTAAGGTGGATTATGTAGGTAGTGCTTAGAGACATAGTGTCTCTAGGGTGAACTCGACCACCACCTTCCCCATCATCCATTTCCCTAAAATCAGATTGGATTCTCCTTCATTTGTTTGGTTCCTAACCTCGCTCTTGGCTACAATTGTTTAGTATTTGTTTATTTTACAATTTTTCAACTTTTCCACTTTTGTCTTTGTTTGTTTTTCATTATTGTTTTCTATCCCTAACCATTCACTTGGTTATTCTTATCCATTTATTTATCCTTAGCCATTAAGTTGTTTATTTAACTTCATTTTTGTCTCTATCCATTCAAATGGTTACTTTATTTTCTTTTATCAAATGTGTTCAATCTTTTAAGTTACTCTTTGTTTACTTATGTGTTTTATTCTTGTTTCTAATTATTACACATACAACATTATCATTTTTTTAAAATCATTTAGATTACATTTGTTTGCATTAACATTATGTGTGTGTTTCAATGACTTGGTTTAAAAATCTTTTGTTCTAACATATTTTTTTCTTATTGTTTTATATATGTTTATAAAGATTATTTTGTGCAATGCATATATAGTATGGTTATGACTATATCATGGCGTACTTTACTAAAAACATAATTTTTTCTTTCTTTTTATTCACATGCTTAAAACATCAAAATTCATAATGATTATTCAATATCATTGGTGGTACTATGTTTTATGCTATATTAAAAATTAGGTTGCTAAAAAAACTTAATTTTTGTTAGAAATCCAATGTAAATAATGGAAACAAAAGACATACAACAATGTCACATTCTACATCCATATACATTATCCAATCATATGTAAGTCATACATCTATAATAACTATGCTGAAAGAATTAATACATGTTAATGTAACTCAAAATACAATAAATATAATCAATTCTACCATCTATCTATACATCTGTCAATCATATATCCATCAAATCCATGTAAGCCAATAAATAATCCATCAATGTCCAATGTCCATAGTAAAAAAACCCAAAACTAATCATCATGAATATATTTCATTAGTATATACATATGTTGAGATGTACCTTTTTGTGTAGACACATTGTATATATATATATATATATATATATATATATATATATAGAATGTGTCTATACAAAAAGGTACATCTCAACATATGTATATATTGATGAAATCCATCTACCAAAACATCTCCTATCTTTATGTCTCGTATTATTACTCAAATGGGGTATCTAGTCTCAAGAATGGCTGCCCCTGCCATGGTGTGCCTTGTGGAGGACTCATCATATGTGATACCTATCCCACTGACCTCTCTGACTCCACTAGCTGAATGGATCTAGAAAATGCTAATCATCTCATAGAGTACTCTTTGAATGATACTACCCTCTGGTCTCATGGTACAACCCCCTCATATAAGATCCTATAGTATGTAACTTGCTTCATAGCTTGCATCACCTTATCAAAAGTAGCTATATGTCCCTCTCCAGCTAATAGTACTCTATCCTCTGCAAGCTCAGTTTGAGCTATGTCCCTCTCTTATCTATAACACTATGTAAGCACTGTATAACATGGCATCTGTGTCTCTATATCATGATTAATCAATATTGTATCCATAACATCCCCATTTATCTCATCAATAATACCCTACAACCTATCCACCTTAGATTCTAATTATCTAATTTCCATAGTTTGATCCCCTCTACCATTTAATACACCCTATAATATAGCTACCTCTTAGTTCAATCCATATATCTCTCTGTCTTGAGCCCTATCTCCTCTCAAAGTTTGTCAATAAATGCATGCTCATATGAAGGTCTCAGATCATTTGAGGACCCAACCACATCCCCTCTATCTACTCGTGTAACAGGTGATGCTCTCATAGTGGTATCTTGTACTATATCATCATCCTCACTCACCAACTCTACCAATGGAGTCTCTCCTCCAACACTCTGCTCTATATCAAGATCCATCTCAACCCTTGCCTCATACAAAATCTCAATATCCCCTACATCTATGATCTACACATCATGAAGCTAACTAAAATCCCCAACCATCCTCTACCTCATACTCATGATCACGATCATAATCTATCCCCTATAATATCCCTCCTAATACAAGCTCCTAAACATGTACCTCATGGCTATCTACTCATGTTATCCACTAACCTCTACCTCTATGTCCAAAGTGGTGCATATGGTATCATCAATATGAATGGTCTCTATTGAGCCCACCAATATGCATACCTATCAACCACTCCAACATAAATGATAGCTCTTTGATAATTCCATCTAATAGTCTATAATTGTGTCCATCTATGATCAATGATGGATGGATTAATAATCATACCGCACTATGGTTTTTCCCTCATAGAACATGAAAATATGTATGATCTAGTTGGTATATGTTGCCTCACACCAAACTATTTGATCACCCTATCTAGGTGATATCTCTCTATATAATAGTCACGTTTCCTAATGATGTAACAAGGGGTCATCATGTAGTCCATATGAATATCTTCATGTGGCCACTAAAACACTAAATCTATTTAATAAATCTATGTAATTTCATTTAGTGTTAAAATGAATGTAAATCTATTTAATAATTCTTCTTAAATTAATAAATCATATTTCCTCTCAAATTAAAATAATTGAATAAGTTAAATTATTCAATTATGCATGCTTAAATCCTTATAAAAAAATCATAAAGAGAAAGAGAAACAAATTGGTTCAAATGTGGAAACCAATTCTATGGTGCATTGGGTAAGTACCACGATGAAAACTAATTTTTTAACATCATGCATAAAATAATTAGTTGTCTATAAGTACCCTACATGTGGGGGCAAGCTCATTCCATTCCAATCCTATGAATTGTAGATCATCCCTCCATCCTTACCCATCCTACGCATATTCAATACATCCTAAGCTCATCCTTAACCATCATACACCATTCGCTACTACCCTTATGTATCTAAACCCATACTCATCCATTTAATGGGTTATACATTGAAAACCATCCAATATTTACCATCATAAAACCATCCTTCTTCTCATTTTGACCTTGATAAGGAAGTGGAAATATCTTGAAACATATTCTTAAAAACATATTAGTGTATCCTTGCAATGCTATTTTAATGACTAAACACTTGGTTATTACATCATGTGTTTCCTAGAGTTATCGTCTTAATTCCAACCCTTTCCTATTCATCCATACTCCATATATAATGTATTCCTTGCATCCCCTACCAATCACTCTTTGGTGCTAGAATATGGTTTTCCCTTTGCTAGTATGCCTTGTATATACACCTATAAATTTTAAAAAAATAAAAATATTACAAACCACCCAAAAAAAATAAAAATAAAAAATAAAATAAAATAAAATTAGAAAATCCAACAAAATATAAAAAAAATAATCTAAAAAACAGTAAAAAAATCCCTTGTCCTTATTCACCTACTCTAATCATCCCTTATATGGATTACTTATAGGATAATTCAACATTATCAAAAATTACATATGTCAAAGGGTTCTACTCTAGCCAAGGACATCCAAAAAAGTCATTTGCTTACTTGTTTTAGTCATTTGCTTAACTGATTGTATAGTCATTTACTTTATTTTACATCATGGGTGTTTACTTGATTCCACAATGTTTATTTACTTTTGTGTTTATTTTACTAACACCATTTTCATTGTTGTAAACATCTCTTTTTATCTTATCTTTATTATTCCTTCTTGTGTCTAGATCACTATGTGTATTAATAATGATGTTATTATGATCTTCCATATCATGGTGTACTAATTTTTGTTTTTGTGAATCTATTAGTCCTTACCCATATCACACAATAATCATCATGGTTTTTATATACCATTGGTGCATATTATCATGCACAATATTAAAACTTAGGTTGCTCAACTCTTACTCAATTGGAATTATTATAGGAAATCCAATGCAAGAACAAAATAAACATAAGGTAGATATCAAACCATCTCATGTTCTTAGAAGAAACATCTATGTGTCATCTTAGACAATTTCATTACAATTGCAAAATCATTTCTCAATGAATTCACCTCTTTGTTCAATAAATTCATCATTTTTCATACCAATTTCATCATTTTGATAATTGTGAAATCATTTAATTCTCTTTTTTTAACTACATAAAACCAAAATTTGTTGTCTCATAATAATCTCTCTCTTCCATCCATCCTTATCTCATCCATGTTGTCAAATCATGGTATCCATCATCATTAATCCATGTAGTCACTTCACTTCCTTGTTTATGTTTGCATATTAATCATCCATAATAATTTCCTAATATTTCCATTCAATCTCCCACACTTGTCAATTGGGATTGAAAAAATAAAAATATCTATCATTTCTCCATCAACTCATCACTTTCTTAGTCAATCAATCAATCAATTAGTCAACCAATCTAAGCTCATAGTTTTACAATGAGTTATATCATTCCCACATCCTTTCCTATAAACCTTGATTCATGGGTCACCTCAAAGTGTGCAAATTTTCTTGGGATATATCAATTACCAATCCTCTCTTATCATATATCATTTTTTGGGGGCAAATCAATCCATCATCCAATCACTATGTACAATCATTAACTTAACTATGTTAATAATATCCATGGGTTAATCTTACATTACATCATCACTTCTCTTCCCATATTAGGAGAACTACATTTAGCCTAATATCCCAACTTGAACTTTATCCATGGTGGATTATGTAGGAAATACTTATATACATGAGGTTTTTAAGGTTAGTTTTACCACCATCATCCATTCAATACATTTCATCCATATTTTTTATTGTCATTTAATCAAAGTACTATATCTCCTTATCAAAGTTTATAAATATCAAATTTGTAAATCTTTATCACAAATTGAACAATATATATTTCTCATTTTTTGGCCTATGGCTTACCATCATTGGGATATATCATTCTCACATCTATTTGTGATACCCCTGAGTCTGAGCACAATCCAAGCATGCAGTCTATAAAGTGGGAAATACACTTTTTCGAATATCTTCTCTAGCATTTAACAAGTAGGAGTAAATATTTTTACATGTACCCTCTATAATTTTTCAAACATTATTATTGAGACAAGAATTTATATTATTGAAGACTTTTTTCTCATTTCCATCCCTCCATAATACTCATTCTTCATACATTTTGAAAATTTTAGAAACATTAAATCAATTTAATCCAAATTTGTATCCAAAATCTTACAACAATCTCCCAACATGACATCCACAAAATCATTTACAAATTTAATATCTTTTTTCTATTTATAGATTTGTAGTTTATTATTATTGGGATATATCATTACCACACCCACTCAATTGACCCCTGCATCATTATAAATAATAGTAAGCATGCAACCTATGAATGGTTAAACTATTATTTTTCCAATCCATACTTTAGTTTTAATTAACTAGGGGCCACATTTTTACACAACAAAAACATTGCAAATTTGACATTAATTATGACATAAATTAATTTATTGTTTCTCAACATCTCTAAGTTCACTTATTCTTTTCATCAATTTTGAGCGTTTGTCCATTTTATCACACAAACCCTTGAGGGGGCATCATCACACTCATTTTCATTCATTTGGGGTAAATTTTTTCTTCTTAATTATCAGCACTCTACATCTTCTACTATTCTTCAAAATAGTATTGCTTTGCAACACTACTTCAAAAAGGGGAAAATGTAAACATCTAAATTTAATTTAGTGTCAAAATGTACCTAAATCTATTTAATAATTATTCTTAAATTAATTCATCACATTTATTTCAAATTCAAATAATTGAATAAGTCAAATTAGTCAATTATGCACACTTAAATCCTTATTTTGAATTATAAAAATCTATAATTTTTACCTCATCCAAACATCTCCCACTTTTTTCTCCCTCATCCCAACCAAATAAATAACTTTCTCAACCTCTTATGACTCATCCCTTAAGTTTTAAAGTAAATTGACTTAGTCTTGTTGAGTCAGTTAACTAACCCCATGCTTTTCTCAACCATTTTGAATGGTCTTCATCCTCATGGGTGAGGACTCATTAGCCACTGTTGATCATTTATATCATTGAAAAATTACAAATGATCCTCCACTATTGGATCCTTATCCAAACATCTATAAATAAACTTGAAAATCTTCATTTTCAAGAGTGCAAAAATCCTAAAAGGCTATCACATCACATAAGTAAGAAATAAAAGTTATACACACAAGTTAATCAAAATGAATCAAGATGAATCAAAGAATTCCTTTTGCACCAAAATTATTCCCATTCTCTTTTGCATTTGAGGAGTGATCACCACATAATTAAAAAGAGAAAATCAAATATATATTATAATGGATAAAGTTTTTACATTCAAAGCGTAAAGTTTGTGATTATTATTTTATTTGTTTATTACTCTACCATAGTTTGAATTTAGCTTAGCTTAGAATTAGTTTACTTTCTTTGCACATATAAATTTAGTGCACATAATGTATCTAAATTTATCCCTTGTAAGGTTTAATTAAATTTGGGATGAATTGAGTAGCAAAAATTTACATGTTCATCTATTATATTTTCCTTGACCTTACCTATATTTGGTTATGTACTCTTTGGAGATGGATTAAACTTATATATACTAGGACCTATAGTGTAAATAGGTTATGAGAGATGCTCAAGCAAATCCATACTTAGTTTATGCATTTTTTAATCTATCATATCACGAGGGACATCATCATCACTGTCATAATAATCTAAAACTTTGCCATTTTTCTCTTCAATATTGACCAATAAAAGAAGTTCAAACATTTGAGTTTCTTATTGCTTGAGTATTATTGGTTCCTCTGGTAATAGTTTTGGCTTTGATTCTTTATATTTTGGTTAAGTTTCTAGTTAAATATGTGTACTTATGTGCACCTCAGTGGTTAGTGCCTTATGGGTATCTTAGGATAAGTGATTTATTTTTATTAACTCACCCATCTCATAAGATGATATACTCTCAAGTGGAATATATTAATTTGGTGGTATAATTTTAGGATACCCTTCCATGTTAGAATACAAAATTTTACAAAATTTGAAGGGTTCATCATCATCAGACATCGTCCATAATTTTTCATCATGTGTGAATTTAATAGATCGATGTAATGTAGATGGTATAACTTCCATTATGTGTATCCAAGATCTACCCAAGAGTAAATTATAATGAAATCATCGAGACATTACTTATAATGCAGTTTATACTATTTTTGGTCCTAATGTCACACTTAATGTGATTTGGCCAATTGGTGGAATACATGAATTATCAAATCCTTTGATATGCATATTGGATTTTTAAAATAATATTTGTGTTAATTCTCATTTTTGTTAAAGATTTTATGCTACAAATGTTTAGACTAGATCCATTATCAACTAACACTCTCTTGATTAATTTATTGTGAATACTAAATTGTATAAGTAAAGTCAAATCCTTATTAATGATATCATTTGAGGGTAAATATTATGATCAAAAGTGATGATATTTGCATGATTTTTGAGATCTTGCATAATATCCATAAAGTAAGCTAGCTTTATATCACTAGGTACTTGGGTTTCACATATAGATTAATATAATATATCCTTATGTTTGACCCTAAATTGGATTAATATAATATATCCTTAATATAATATATCCTTATGTTTGACCCTTATGTGGGTAGATAGGGTTAAGAATATAGAAAATATAATGCACAAAGGTGATGATCAAATCTACAATAAGGTAATTGGGTGCTAAACTTAGATACAAACATATACTAAATTTAGTAAACTGAGATAGGATAAAAATAATAAGTACATCTATGCTAGATATGGAAATGATAAAAAAATAATGTACTTAGCTTGTTCTGTTGCAAAAGTAGTTTTAGATTTAGAATACATAGGAAACATACTATAAGATGATTTTGGAACAGTCGTTAAATTTTGATTTGAGTGCCTCTTGAGCCATAGACAATAGCAATAACCTAGGATGGTTGTATCAATAATACTATATGAACCTGACATAAGTGTCCCATATAGAATACCTAATAAAAAATGATGAAACCACATAGATGATTATAGGTTTGACTTCACCTTCACTCTAGTGCATTTATATTTGGGTTAGGGACTGTCACTCCTCATGAATTTGTAAGACCCTAGTTTTTCATCTTCATAGAGACCTTGAGGGAAAATGGGTTAGTAGAAAAATGGTGTCGATCTAACCCCAAATAACCCTCTATAAATGTGTACTACCTGCATACCCAATACTTTTAAACAGGGCCTCAAACTGATGTAGTTATCCCCTACATGTTGGCTTGTGTGTGAATCATACAATATGTGCAAAACAATTACAATTGTGACCTACTTTATAACTTGGAAAATATAGCTCTTGGGATACTATTTTAGTATTTAGATCTATGTTTGTGTTGTCCCTATGATTAATATGAAAATAAGATAAAATAGGGTAGCTTTTCTCACTTGAGTGTTTGATTGAATGCATTTGTTAAGTTACCTGGTGAATAGGTATGAAGTTTTTATGTGAGGAATGAATGAGGGTTGATCTTGTATTCATATCAATCCATTTGGATAAGTAACTCAAATTAAATCACTTATGATGACTATTAGGATACATTTCATTTTCAAATTGGATGACATTATGGCACTAGACATTTACATCAGAGTAGGACACTAGCATCGATGTAGGTGTCTGCCCTAGACACTAGTGTCTAAAGAGTAGGAAAGTAGGTACAGACTCAAAAATTATAGAGGTGGAAGATAAGTAGGTTTTAAGAATTATAATCAAGATAGAAGGTCTGTGTCATCAACATAAGAATAATTAGACTAAGAGATAGGCCAAGGGGCACAAGATAAAGCAAATGCAAGATTTCATAAAATGGGAAAGGTTAAAAATTAAGAGGAATAACTAAATTCTAAGTTTTCCAAGTGTAAAATACTAAGGTGATATATAATCCATAACATAGTGTCTATATTTTCCCTCCCTTTAATCTAGTAATGAAATTTAAAGTTTAAAAGAAATGAATGCATACTTGGATGTGTATAACACACCTTGCCTTTGATTGCATCCAATTTGAGTGATTTTATGGTGACTTAACTATAACCAAAAGCATGTTATAGTACATAATCAATGGATATAATCTATAATTGTAAGTATTTGAAAATATTGAAATTAAAAGATCAAGGTTTAGGAGTACACCTGTGCATCGATGTAACCACCTTGCCTAATGACAAGTTGATTTTAAAGATGTACAATTGTAAGGATTTGAAATTGAGATTATGAAAAATATATATAAATATAAAGCGCATATAAATAATGAGATAGATTGAGATATTGGAAGGCACATGCCCTCAACCTTGGAGAAAAGGTGAGTTGCCACCCTGATAGTTGAGATTAGTTTAACCATGTAACCCAATCATACTTATAAACTAGTGATCATGAGTGAATACAGTCAACTTATACTATCAAATCAGTAAGGATAGATAATACAATAGTCTAACCTGAAAACTTGGCAAGATTGAGATATTTTATCACCTCAACCATACTAAAAGTGAACCAACTACTATAGTATATTAACTTAATACAATTCATAAAAATACATCCTGGGTATCAGTGCATAAAATTACATCCTAGTGGGTAAAGATAGTATTTTACAGTGTTTTATATCTGAAACTAATTTGGATTTTGAAATATTAGGTGTACATTGCATAACATATGCACCTTAGATATGTCTCATGCTGAAATTATGTATAACAATGGTACGAATATATAAAATCCATCCACAATAATGAATCTAAATCATATAATTATGTGTTTTGGCCAATTCATAAACTATATAAGTGTGGAGAACATTATTCCAAAGCATTCCCCCATGACAAATGGAGAAATATAAAATAAGTTATAATGTGGAGGACATGTTTCCAAAATATGCCCCCAACATAATTTGGAGATGTTGAATACTGATTAAGTATGGAGAACATGCTTCCCAAGCATGCCCCTACTAAATTTAAAATTGTGAATGTGTGTAAGCCATGTCTATATGACATGCCCCCATTGAATCTAAAAATTGATATAAATACAAAATTTTGAATGGGTGTGGATAGCATGATTTTAAAGCATGCCCCCACTAAATTTGATAACTGTGTTAAATGTGAAGAACATGCTTCTATGATATGCCCCACTTTGAGGTGAGGGAAGAATACAAAATAATAGTTACCTCACCTCAAAATGATAAGACAATTGTATAATTTTTGAATGGAATAATGTAACATGTCATGCCTATTTTTCACCCCAAATATAGGCACAACACATAATTATAATGAACACCAATGAATATGTATAGATACTAGAAACTAATCCAATCATAATAATAATTCTATAACTACCAAAAGGTTCATATGGGTGTAAGCCACTAATTTAGAAGCCCAAAGTCCTGATTCATTTAGCCCATTACTCATAAATCCTTTACTCATGCCAAATGATAATTATAAAAATGATGTTGAGATGGCCATAAAAATTGACCTCAGCGATTGCTAATGTAGTCAGGCTTTATGTTATGGATTTGGAAGGATACAAACCCATGCCATATTCCCATTAAGTTCCCAAGGCCACTTTTCCACCTATCACTTCTTAGGCATCTTTGAGAAAAAGCTCCATGTGGTGAAATTTTGCTAACCCACTACCCTATTATTTTATAGGGGTAGCAAAACTTCCTTGGGGGATGCAAAGTAATAGGATTGTGACACATAGTAACATTATACTATCCCATTGGCCTATAGTATTCACACTCAATATGGATGCCACCAAAATAATAGAGGATTAGGACTTTGTTACATGGCAACATCTCACTCAACTGATTTCCAATGGGATTTATGCTAGTGTAAACATCTCCAAAATAATAGAGAAATAAGATTTTGCTGCATGGAAACATCTTGCTAGTTACCTCACCTCAAAAGGATAAGACATGTTTAGGTAAATGTAGCATTGATGTACATCGAGCATTGTGATCACCTGAAGTCTTTAGATATATGATAAAGATCATGGTGACATCTAGATAGTTATAGCACAATCTCAACAAGTAAATAAGCACACACACAAGAGCACTAAAAAGTGAGTCAACATATAATGGTCCCAAGAGATCAAAAAATAAGGGGCATGTTAAAATGCCACATAATTGAAGGGAGATGACTTAGTCAAATGTCCATAAAAGCAATGATGACATAATAAAATGTCCATACAAAAAATAATGACACATTCAAATATCAAATAAATCATACATAAGCATGGGGGCCACAAACAAAGGATTATATTCAAATGCTTAAACAAGCAAGACACTATTAAGGTAAAACACTTGAGAAAGTGCATAACGGAAAACATAAGCAACCAATAAAAACATGTCATAGTAGCTCATAGACCAAATGTATTAGCAAAAAATGTCAAGTATAAAGCATATCAAGTACCTTATGAAAGATATAATCATGAATATAGGAATGTGTATGCATATGAGCTTAAAACATGATGATGTAGAGTGACCATAAAATGATATAACCTAGAGTATCATGACCATAGAGGTGTATGCCCCAATCTCCATATGACATGAGTAGAGGAAAGGTCCAACATATAAAATAGGAATATATCATGTATCTATGTATTCCTGTATCACACTCACATATAAACATGACACACATGTGTATATAAGAGTAAATGATATCCCATCCATCAATGCAAAACTAACACATAGATGCCAAGGAGCCAATAAGACATGTTTTATGTTGAAAATGTTTTTAAGTTTTTTGGTATTTTTATAATATTTGAGAGACTACTCTATGTGCTCATCCAAAAGGTGATCATATATATCTCCCTACTTGGTTACTAACAACATTAAGTTGGATATTTTACATTGTTTTCATATTAATTTGATAATTTGAAAAGGTACATAACATGTTCATCTTCACATTTTACATGTGTAGTAGAAGAAGTAATGCTCATTTGTAATATGTATTAATTTAATTTCATGAGGAAAGGAAATACCTTTCTAATTTGGAATAATTTTTGCTTTCATTTAGTGTAGCCAAAGATTTCCTAGTGTAAATTCATATAGAGATGTGGTAGGAATAACCCAAACCAATGTTTGAATTAATTTACGACCGTGAGTAATGGGTATTTTTATGTTACCTAAGGAGTCTTTCCAACCTCCTTTATTTTATAAGTTTTTTAAATTGAAGATAATTATTTATAAATATCTTACATTAAAAGTAGCTTTTTCTTGTGTAAGATCAATATTTTTATGCCAAAAGTAAGCACAACCCATGACTAAGGTACTTGTTAAATCTTTTTAGCATGGATGATTTTTATTTTATTCACTTTGGGATTCTTACATAGAACATAGACCTGGGATTGACACCATGTTAAGTAACTGTTGGTAATTTGGCCATTGAGGCCAAATTCTAACCCTTGTAATCCAAAACATTTATTGGTACCATCAATAACCTCTTGAGCTAGTCTAAAATGGTGAATTTTGGCCTAAAAGAGTAATTTTTGGTGGCTAAATGTCAAAATTCAAGTTAAAAAGTCATTAATCATGTCAAAATACCTTTAAATCCGTTTAATTTCTTGATATTAGCTTAAGTCCAAATTTTCATGGTATAAAAAGGTGTTTAAATGCATTTTAAAGCCCAAAAAGCCCCTTTTAGAGCTCCCACATGTCAATTCCACCTATTAAGGGATGTTAAAAAGCCAATTTCTTGTTATACCACATTCGAGGACTCCTGGAATCCTCTTCATGCATTAACTATGATGATGGAAGACTTAACATGGCTTGAAAAGGCCAAAAATAGCTCTTTTATTTCGTTTTGCAAGTAAAGGTATGGATCCCTATGGAATTCCGTACATCTAAGGCATGAAACAGAGGTAACAGGACATGACCAAGATTTAACAGGAATTCCATGTGACCAAGTCATGATAAATTCTATGAAGGCCTAAATTTCTTCAAAATTTTTATTTCAGATTAATTTTTTTGATTGATCTTCATGATAAAATATCTGACACCTTCCATCTAATAGCCTAGTCTAATACTTTTATGAAATTTTCTTATAAGGTCCAAACTGTTAGAACTTGTGTTCATGATAAATGTTATAATGATTTTCAATAATTATTCTAACGTTAACTGGTAAAATTGAAAACCCTATGTCTTTGAAACTTTTATTTAGAATAAAAGTTCTAACTAGTTAGACTTGTGCACAATTTCCAACTAGATTTATGTGCAACCTCTAACTAACTTTTGCCAACAGATATGACGGCAAAAGTCTTTGAAAAAATTGTGCTAAGTAAAAGACATATCCATTTTTAAAAACTTGATAAAACCTCAAGGGCTTCAATCAAACATAAACTTTAAAATTTTTAACTTGAAATCGGTTAAGACATGGAGGCATCCAACCAACTAAGGTGGAAATTCAACTGTAAAAACCTAAGGAGAAACTTACTCAGACATCTATCCAAGACTCAACCACACTAAAGGATTTAATGACAATTTTATTGTTACTCTAATAATAATTCATAGTTCAATAGTTTCTTCCTTCTTAGCCATGAACAAACCAAGTTTAAGAGAAGATTCATAAACAATTAAAAGGGAGAGACATACTCAATCTCAAAAATTATTCTTCATCAAAGGAATAAATTAAGTCTTACTAACTTTTATTTGATAAAACTTAAAGGCTAAGGGTTATTCCATTCCAAATTGACTCTCTCCCTAGGGTCTACATCCATCCATCATAACTCAGTATGACTCAGTCATACTAAAAATTCTAAGAGGCCCCAACCAAGAGTCTGCCTTGATAAAATATAATAAAAGAACCAAGTTTAATGAAACTCTTCATCATTTATTTGATGATTTCCTTCCAACTCTTACAAGTCAAGGTAATCAAATCCAACCTTAAAGTTTCAATCTAGAGAGTTCTCATCATAGAGCCAAACTCTCATGAAAATTATCTTTGTTCAAAATCTAGTCTTACTATGGGGGAAGTCTATGTCAAATAGATTACTCAAGCTTCATCAAAATCCCTCTCGCAAGACATAACCTTATTAGAATAACTTTGGTATTCATATGAAAATTCCAAGCTATGTTTTTATTCCAACTAACACTTTCATAGTGATTTAATTAAGTTCCACTCATATTTATATAGACTCAATCCATTATAATATATAACATAGATTAGGAAAAGAGAGATGAAAGCATGTTCTATAGGCTTTTCTCAACCTAGGTTAACAATGCAACACTATGACATATGTCTCTAAATAATCTGGCCATATTTTTATTTCCATATGCAACATTTTAACTATCTAACTGAGGAGTCCTCCTTTTAGATAAGTCTTATCCAATAATTCACATCACCTACTGGTTACAAAGAGAGACACATTGATTATTTGATAAACTACTCATAACAAGATTGAGGCAAGTGAAGTAAACTATCAATATTTATTAAAGATCCAAATGGGATTAGGAATATTTACTTTCATAATGAATCCTTCCCAATGATCTTCATAAAGATTGAATATCATTTAGTTACATCTTAGTTTATCAAAGAGGTTAAATCAGAAAGATAACAAAATTATTTCCCATAGCGAGGTCATTTCACAAATAAATATATTTTAAGGAATAATATAAGAAGGATGACTGCTATTAACATTTATCAATATATAATGTCATCATCTTTTATAATATTTTACAAGCAAGATGGCTGCCAAACATAATGATACATAACATTGCATCCATTTATTTATATAATCAAGAGACACATCTTTAGGCTTGTTTTAATAATAGAAGGATAATATGATTTCAACAATGGTCCAAGTTTGATCCAATCATCTATTGTCTAATGGAAGGAAGGCTCACCAACCAACCTTGTGTCATCATCAAGCTGTTACTCTAGATAGTCCTGAGTTTGAGGCTCCCAACTCCACACATTTTTACATCACATGTTAAAGGCAAGGGTGATTATCTAGGAAAGTGTGTTTTAACATAGGGAAGAGACCATGCACCACCTATAGTCCTATTCTTGGTTCTTACCCAAAGAGACTCCAAGTCCCAAATATAAGAAACAAACATTCTATTGGCATGAAAAATTATTGAGAGGCGAATAGATGTTTCTCATCAATAATCTGGGGATAAAGTCCCTCTCCTATTAATAGGAGGAGCTAGATTTATTGAAATCCAAAATGATGTAGTAAAGTAAAATATTTAAAATAAGAATGACTTTCATCAAATTATTAATTTTAACTTGAAATTAAGAAAAGGCTATATAAAGGAATAATGATTGAGATATTTAAAGGATAAATATGTTTTTTAAGGGTGAAAAAGATAACATGACCAATTATCCAAATTTAGAAACCTATTATAAATTTTAAGAAGTTTGGTATATGATCTCTAATGGGAAACCTCTTTCATTCAGTGGATAGGAAAGACATATATACATTTATATAAATGCATAACATACACCAAAATAACCATAAAACTGATAATAGTAAATATTAATCACTTTGTATTTCCTTATTAAAAGGTAAATAATTACTCTCTAACTCCATTGATATTTTTATAAGATATAAATAATGAATATAGGTTGACAAATAAATACTATAATTAAAATTTCATGGTTTATTACTAGTTTATAACAATTACAACAACATTTTAAAAATAAAGATTCAAATACATGGAAATAGTAAATACACACATTATCTGCATAGAAATCTTTGAGTGTAAAGTTTGCAAAAATATCCTTTGTATTGATCTTCTATAGAATACAAATATAATTTCCACTTTCAAAAGTTTCCTTAGAAGTTTCTAATTGTCAATGCCCTTAAAAATGAACTTATAACTCCTATTTATAGCTAAAAATGGGTGGTTATGGAGTATAACCACCTTTTTTCGTATTTAGGGACTTGTAAAAATAATTAGTGAATTTGTACAACTTGAAAACTTGTAAAAATGTGTTGAGTAATTTTCACAACTTGAAAAATTGCTTTGGGATTTTTACAACTTGCAAAGGCATGCTATAAATTTCATATGACTTGAAAAATTGTAATGGTAAATTTGCACAATTCAAAACTTGTAAAAATATCTTAATATAATTTCATAAAGTACATTGTGCAAAACACTAATACACTGTATAAATTGAAAATATTAAGTTAGAAACTTCGGTAAAAGATTTTAGTTACATCAATCTACTTTTTCTTCACTGAGAACAATATGAGTTTCCTCTTTCTATTGTTGGAGCTTCTTCTGATTCTAATATTTTTCAAAAATTTTCAAGATCTCAAGAACCTTTTCTTCATCAAGACCATCTAAGTGTGTGAAATCCACCTCTGCATCAAAGTGAAGTTATACCATTTTACCCATCATTTCATGGTGTTTCATTACTATTGCATTGAAGTCATCCAAGATGAACTAGTATTTGATCAATATCTGAATTGACCTAGAATTGAATGCAGATTGAGGAGTTAGAATCTCCTCAATGTTTTTTTTAAACTAGTTGATGATAATATATGGAAAGACTAATTTACTATCATTATCAATGATTGTGAAATTATATGTTTGAATACCTTCTATTATTTCAATAATATCATATCCTCCCATGGTTTTATAATTATATAAATTGTTGATACCTTCTTTGATTATGTGAATCATAAACTTTACAATTCCAATAAATTCATTAAGATATACAACTTCATATTTTTTAAGACTTTTGCCTGAACAAGATTATCTGAATCAACATTAGAAAATTATTTTAACTCAATAAGTAATTCTTCCCATTTCCACATTTCCTTATTATATTTGTATTTTTCTTTTATTGGATCATCATATTCTGATTGGATTTCAAAATATAGATCCATTATAGTTTGGATAGAATTGACTCCAATTTGCAAAATCTCTTCTGACCATTCCTTCGTTGCTTTACCCATAGTTCTAATTTCCTCCACCACATTCAATGTTTTAGTATAATAAATTTTATTAGCAACTAGAGAAGAAGATTAAATTGGTTTTATCAATTTCTTAACCACTGTTGTCAATTACTCAACTTTTTATTTGAGCTAATCTTTAGTCACTTTATCATGATCCATTTTTTTGAACAAATTTCCAATAGCGACTTGAACATCTTCTTGCATTCCTTCCCTTATAGATTTTCCCAAATGTATTTTTATTATTTGATAATATGAAGTAAAAATACTATTGTTATCCTTTTCTATAGGTGGAGTAATTACTTACGCATATCTTTCTCCTTTTTCTTTTATTATTTTGGTCATTGTTTTGGGCTTTTTGATTATCCATGGAGGAAGAGAAGTTATTGCACTGAAATCAATCTCTTGTGGTTCAATAATTTTATTCCATTTCTTTACCACTTCATCAAGCCAATTAGGAGTTTCAACATTGACCAAATATAATTGTAATTGAATATACTTAGATTTTGTAGAGATATCAAAAGAAGGAAGAATATTTTTTGAAGGTTGGATTTATTTTTATATTTTCTCATATTTTTATTCTTCAACCAAAGGATATGGGAACTTGGGTGAAGGTTTAGGAATAAATTAAGGATTTATTAGAAAATGTAGAGATAAATAATCATTAGGTTGAACCAAGGATGTTGGTAACAATGAAGAATTAGAAGCGATAAATTGTTGAGTAGTGTTTGTTATCAAAATTTGAGATTGAACAAAATTGTCAAGAGGAACATCTTCTTAAATAGAGACAATTAGAGAGAAAGAAGACTACTTTCCAAACATTTTGATTTTTATCTTGAGATTCCTAGAACTTGAATCAGTTATTGAGATAGCCTATTTTTTAGTCTCTCTTTTTGTCTTAGGAATTTCTTCACTTTAATTGGTTGCTTGATATGTCCTAACTTTTACTTGATGTTGTTTATGAAAGCTCCCTATTTTATCTTCAGTTGTAGGTGGTGGTGGAAACCTACCTGATCAATATTGACTCCTTTGAATTTTAGCCACTATAATGTCCTCTTAAGTACACCTTAAGTTATACTCACAAGAGAAGTTGATTCTTTCTTACTCCAATCAATCTTAGGAATTAGTTTAGATTCAAAATTTTCCTTTTGAAAATTGGGATAGAATGTATCCTTATCATCCAACATTTTCTTAGGGACTTTTACAATCCCAATTTCAATAACCTATTTTACTATAAATTATGAGTAGTCTCTAATCTTTGTGTCTTTTTCATAATTATAATCTAGCCAATAGTATTTAAAATGAATTGCATTGCTTATATGAAGATCCCAGGGCATGAGACACTAAACATATTATATCAAATTAATCTTTGCTTTCAAATGGACTTATAGTTACATTTTTCATCTCTTCCTCGATTGATTTTTATTTAGCCAATGATGAACATGTGTATCTACCTATGGATATAGAAAACTTTACATGAGCCTTATGTTTACTAGTTATAAACTTGTTAGTTAGATAATTGTCTTACTAATTCCATTAGGGGCCATTTATCATCAACATAATTAGGAATTAATGACAACTTGCATCCACAAACCCTTAGATAAGAGAAAAGTGGAAGTTGAATGAACCAAAATCCCCATTTAGCAATCTTTATCATTGCTTCCATAGATATTCTCATGTTATAAAGTCATATTTAAAAAAAAAAAATAACATATTAAATTAATGCATCATTTACCCTTAAAAAATGACGAGTATTTTATTTTAGTGTGAGTGAAGAGTAGAATTCATATATTTTTGTAGTTTTGATGTTTCCTACCTAATTCAATCCACCATAAAATATCATCCTAGTAACTACATAAACTAGGTATGAATTCATGTAGAATTTTGAAGTTATTTTGACTTCAATTAACTACTTAAGGATTGAGTCACTAATCAACTATCTAAAATTGATGTATTATTTGTTTTGATCAATGATCCATATGTATCTATACATAAAAGTCTAGAAGTGCCTTGTAATCAAGATTTTAAATACCATGTGTAAGAGTGTGATCATATCATTCACTTCATTCATGAATTTAGTTGTAGAAAAAATCTTTGGAAGCCTTATTTTTGAATGTTTAAGTTTTGTGATCCATTTCTTGTTCTCCATTTTGCACAACAATTGATATTATCATCCCAAAACTACTGAGTTAAAGTAGGAGATAGGTTAATATATGATTCTCATTATGAAAATTAAAATAATTTGTCAATATGTTTTGGATCTAAACATATGACATATTATCCTTTAGGATTCAACACTTGTCTTTTCTCAGGGTTATAGCGCTCTACCACAGTTAAGAATGATTTTGGGTTTTGTATTGAATCTAGAAAAATGATATATTTACTGAACCACTATCATGTCTACTTTAGCCATAGTCTATCTTATGTACCCTATTAATTTTGTTCAATAAATATTCTAAGTTGATATGTCTTATATTTATGTTAGTTATGTTCTCAACATTTGAATCCATGATCGATGGAAGAACACCACCTTGAAGTAAGTACTTCATCTCTGATTCCTCTTCTCCTTCAAAATATTTTTTGTAGTAAGTTTCATCATAGTACCTTTGGTAGGAGTCTTAGATGTTGAAATCTAATATAATAAAACCTCTTGGTAGATGAAATTTACACTATATTATAGCTGGAAAAGAAGATCTATTAAGAAATTAGTGAAAACCCTACTTTTTAGAAAAATTATTCGTAAAGGTAGGGGAGTTTGATGGAGTTGTTTGCAATAGGGCCAAGTTTTAGGGGTAGTGAAAACACTACTATCAAGTTTTGTAGGTGGTGTTATCAACACCATTAGGTTTTGATGAATGTGTTTACAACCCCATCAAGTTTTGATAGGTGTGTCAACAACCCCTTAGGTTTTGATGGGCATGTAAATAGTTGTCCTGGGATCCACCTAAGATGTAAATAATGAAGTGGGAATATGAAGAATATATAAAATAGGTAGAGGAAATCAAAATAGATAAATAATTATTGAGGATGAGAGATAAATGTAGAAATCTAAGGTTTTGGGGTTTTTTAGAAAATAGTTTAACTTTTACAAAACCCATAAAAAAAGTAAATAAGAGAGCTTACAAACTATGATAACAAGAGGAAACTTGGAAATTTTTTAAATTTCATCTATAAAAGAAAATAGAATAGGTCAAAATATTTACCTCTAATGAGCTCCAAGACCCTAATAACCAACGATAAATATTTGGAGAATGACAGATGGTAGCAAGTAAATGAGTGAAGGACATAGTGGGAACAAGTAGGATTCATGAGGAAGAGTTGAAAATCCATAGTAGAGAGATGAGAGATAATCACTAGAGTTAAAAATATACAAATGGGTTGGGATGTTCAAAGGGAAAGATGCTATTAATGGAAAAAAAGAATGGGTTTTGAAAAACATAAGATTTTAAAGCATGCATGTATATGTGTCAGGATTTGGAGCTGGTGCTTACAAGGTACCAAGATTTGATGAAGTTGAAAGTGAGTATGTCAGGGTCTGATGGTGGTGATTTCAAGTGTATCAAAATCTATTGGTTATGTTTCCAACCCATTCATTTTCCACTAAAGGTATCAACAGGGTGCCTGGGATCTGTAAGACATTATAACATGTCTATCAGGATTTAGGGGGTGCATTAACACTTTTTCAATTTTCAACATAAATATGAAAACTTAGAAAAAAATGAAGTATTTTATACAAGTTATCTTTATGACTATAAATTTTATTCAAAAATGGAAAACAAGCTATTGACCAACTTTGAATTTCATTATTTTTGAATTTTTGACTACCATTCAAAAACTAATACAATGATTGGCTCTAACTAGGGACCTTGACCTATAAGGAATGAGAGAATAATTCTAGACTTTGGTTTCATATACTAGTGTACTTTCATTGGGTTATAAAATCATTTTAATCCTGCTATTGAAAATTCTTGAGGGTTACGATATCACTTCATATTTTCACACCTTGATTCAATCGACTGATAGCCAATTCACCAATCTCAATCATATGAAAAATGAACAAACACTATCTAACTAGATCCCTTACTATAGATTTTACTGATTATGATATGACCATTTGATAGGTAGTTCACCAATCTCAATCATATGAGAAATGAACACACATTATTGAGCTAAATCCCCTAGCTAGATAGATCATTAATGATGAACTTGAAGGAGTTGATGAAATTATGTTAACTCTAAAAAATAAAGAAGCTCTTGATCTTGAAATTTGATAATACTAAAGATGTGTATCTAATTTAGTCTTGGAGTAGGTTATAGAAAAGAATTAGTGGAAGAGAAGACCAATACACAAAAAGGGAAGGAAAAATAGACAAACTAGTGTATTTATTAAAAACCATCACAAATTCACAATAAAAATAAGGTCGTGAAAATGAGACAAGGTAAAAACATATGTACATATTTATATGAATGGGACTACCTATTTTTACTTAAAGTAATGTTTGATATATTTCCCACTGTAGGGTAATGGTAGATGTGTACCATCATGATAATCTAAGTAGATATTATTATCTCCAAAAATGTGCTTGATCTTGAAGGGACCCATCCATAATGAGTCATACTTACCATGACTTCCTTTTGGTTCTCTATGTTTATCCCATAAAAGAATAAAATATCCCACTTGAAAATCTCTTTTTGACTCTCTTTTTGAAAATAAATTTAACTTGAGCTTGTTGTTTGGCAATTATTTCAACAACTCAAGATATATCTTATTCAATTTTATTCAAATATAAAATTCTTTTGTCCAAGTAACTTTCAAAATTCTTATTCTCAGCTACTCTAGCTAACTGGAGTGAAAAAAATTCTAGAGTTATTAGAATTATTGGATCAATGACATAAAGTAATTGAAATGGGGACATATCTATTGTTTTATTATATGTTATACAATCTACCGACAACGCGTCATACAACTTCTTATTCTAATTCTTCTGATTCTCATCAACCAACTTATGAATAATAATGACTAGATTCTTATTGCTTGACTCAGCTTAGCCATTTCCTTATGGATGATAATTTGAATAATGAAATAATGAAATTTCATAACCATAATATAAATCAATCAATTTAGAATATTAAAATTTTGGAGCATTATCTATTACAATATTTTGTGAGACACCATATCTCACCAAGATGTTTTCTTTGATAAAATTAAAAATTACCTTTGAAGTCATCTATTTGATATAAATAGCCTCTACCCATTTGGTAAAATAATTTGAAGTGGTAAGAACATGAGTATGTCCTTCATTTTATTATGGATTCATAGATACTACAAAATCTAACTCCCATTGCTGAAAGGGTTCATCAATCACCATTAGCTTGAGAGGAAGTTTTGCAAGTTTTAGCCTTCCAATAAAGTGTTGACATGATTCACATTTCCTTACCTAGTCATATGAATATCTAAACAATGTAGGCCAATAATAATAATCCCTTAAAATATTATAGGCTATTAAAGTAGCAAAAAAGTGTCCACCACAAGCCTTATCATGAAAAGATGTTAAAATCTTCTTTTTCAACACATCTTAGGAAAAAACTATCAATATTTTTTTGAATAATGTTCCATCCCAGATGACATATTTTTTGGCTTGAAATTTAAGTGTTCTATGTTCTTTGTATCTATATAAGATGTGAATTCTCCATAAGTAAAAAATAAGGCAATATCTAAAAACTACTCATTAGTAGAGTCAACAAAAGGAACAAAAGTAAGATATTTATTATTTTGATCATTAAGATCTATTAAAGAGATTGGTTGAGAATATATATATTTTATTATGATTTAACATAATATTTTTCCTTGAACTAGCTTTGTGGTTTTGATGTCGAGATCATACTCCTAAACTTTGGTTATCTAATTACCTCTTTTTTATCCTAGTTTTTTTTTAAATATTTAAAATGGATTTGATAGTTTTACTTGGCACCATTACCATGGAATGTGAATGTAAAATATAATATACAAACTGCTTAACAAATTTCACAACTACATATGCATTTTTCTCTTCTGGATAATATTTGAACTCATAATCTTTCAAATTTCAGCTCATGAAGGTAATGGAAGGTTTAATACCTTCATCATTCTTCTAAACTAGTATGGCTGAGAGAGTATGTTCTAAGGCATAACAATAAATAATGAATTACTTTTTGAAGTCTAGACAAATCAGAGTTGGTGTACAAGTAATAGCAAATTTTATTTTCTCAAATGACTCTTTACCATCATTATTCCATTTTAAGGAGGGTTTCCCTTTGATCATATAGATAATATGCTTGGTGAGTTATACAAAATCGAGAATAAATCTTCTTAAAAAAATCACATTTCTAAAGAATGAATGAATACCTAGTTTACTGGTTAGAAGAGACAATTTATAGATTGCTTCAACTCTCTTTGGATCAATCTTAATTCCTTCTTTAGAAATAATGTGCCCAAGGATTTTCCCTTTAGTTATCACAAAACTAAATTTTTAGGTTTGAGAGAAATACCATGTAATCGACACTTTTCAAATAATTTTTCAAGGTGTTCATAGTGATCTTATCTCTCTTTTTAGAACATTGTTAAGTCATCTAAATATACCACCATTATTTTATTCTTTAGATATTTTAATGCAAGATCCATGGATATTTAAAATGTAGATCTTGAAAATAATGGGAGGTTCAATACCTTCATCATTCTTCTGAACCAATATGGCTAAGAGAGTATGTTTTAAGGCATCAAAATAAATAATGAATTACTTTTTGAAGTCTAGACAAATCAGAGTTGGTGTACGAGCAATAACAAGTTTTATTTTCTCAAATTCCTATTTTCCATCATTATTCTATTTGAAGGAGGTTTTCCCTTTGATCATATTAGCAATATGCTTGGTGAGTTATACAAAATATAGAACAAATCTTCTTAAAAAATTCACATTTCCAAAGAACAAATGAATACCTAGTTTACTAGTTGGAAGAGACAATTTCCAGATTGCTTTAACTCTCTTTGGATCAATCTTAATTCCTTCCTTCGAGACAATGTACCCAAGGATTTTCCCTTTAGTTACCCCAAAACTAATTTTTTCAGGGTTGAGAGAAATACCGTGTAATTGAACTTTTCAAATACTTTTTCAAGGTGTTCATAGTGATCTTCTATCTTTTTTTAGAAAACTATTAAGTCATCCAAATATACCACAATTATTTTATTCTTTATATATTTTAATACAAGATCCATGGATCTCTGAAATGTAGCTCTTGAATTTATCAAATGTTAGGGTGTGGAGCTAAAAGCTTCACCAAGGAGCACACTTTAGCAGGTTCGGGTCTACACAGACACCGGCGTCAGTCAGGAGCGACCGACGTCGGTCAGGTGCAGTTGCAAAGGCACCGACATCGGCAATGGGTTGGCTGGCGATGGTCACAGGCAAGCAGCAGGAATCGACGTCGGTTACCTGTGCGTCCAGGAAGCTATTTCTGAGGACAGAAGCGAGTGTTTGCATGATGAGTTTGAGTTGTAGACTTAAGCTCGCGTCTCTATTATTAGCAATATTATTTTTAGAGCCCTTGTTCAAGAGGCTTAACTATTTATTGTAAGTGCATGCTCAAGTTTCCTAATTCTATATGTAGGAAGATCTTCTTAGCTTATTGTGTGAGTATGAGTAGAACATTGTGAATGTTTGAAGGACAGTACTGAGTTGCATCAATCCAGGTTGTTGGAATTGATTGTACTTGAGAGAGAGAGATCTTGAGGATAGAGATCTAGTGAGAGATCTTGTGCATCTGAGAGAGGTGTGGAAGAAATAAGTTTCTTCAATTGTATTCCTTTTGTAAAGAGTTTTAATACAAGTTTTCAGGGTGGTTTCTTGTATCTCTTGTTCTGTGCTATTTATCATTCTAGTTACTTATCTATCTGATTTATTTTTGTGTTTATTGCTTTCACAAGTGTAATCCATTGTTGGTTGATCCCCAACAAGTGGTATCAGAGCTCAGGTTCACTAGCAGGTGGTTCAGATCTGTATAGTGTGTTTGGATTACAGGTTGCTCACAGGGGTTTCTGCAGGGATTTCTGTTTGAGTGGGAGAAGCAATGGCAAAAGAAAGTAAGTTGAGAATGGAAAAGTTTAATGGCAAGAACTATCAACATTGGAGAATGCAGATAGAGGACTATCTATATCAGAAGGATCTTTACTTACCGTTAGGTGGGATTGCAAAGAAGCCCAAGGACATGGAGGATGAAGAATGGGAAGTTCTTGACAGAAAGGCTCTGGGGTCTATAAGACTGAGTCTAGCATCCACTGTGATATCTAATTTGTCACAGGCAAAAACTATGGTAGAGTTAATGACTACGTTAGCAAATTTATATGAAAAACCCTCCGCTTTTAATAAGGTATATCTTATGAAGCAGTTATTTAATTTGCATATGCAAGAAGGTGGATCTGTATCTAATCACCTAAATGATTTCCATGGTATTGTTAATCAATTAAGTTCAGTCAATATTGTATTTGATGATGAGATAAAAGCTCTTTTAATATTATGTTCTTTACCTGAAAGCTGGCATGGCTTGGTAATGGCAGTTTCTAATACTGCTTCTGCTTTGAATATTTTAAAAGTAGAGGATGTTGTTAGTGTTATCTTGAATGAGGAAATTCGTAGGAAAAGCACATAAGAGACATCTGGGAATGCTTTAAATCTCGAGAGCAGGGAAAGGCAAAAAGAAAGGAGCAAGAGGAGATCAAGATCTAAGTCTAAGGGAAGAGGCAGATCCAAATCCAGAAATGGCAGAAGGCCACAATGCTGGAACTGTGGAAAGTTGGGGCACATAAGCAGAGATTGCTGGTCAAAGCCTAAGGAGGACAATCAGCACGAAGGAAAGGAAGAGGCAAAGGTTGTAGGTATTGCACAAGATGCTCTAATTTTCTCTTTGCATAATAATATAGAATCTTGGGTATTAGATTCTGGTGCATCTTTCCATGCTACCCCTAACAGAGAATATTTCAGTGACTATATCCATGGAGATTTTGGAATAGTGTACTTAGGGGATGATGAGCCTTGTAAGATTATTGGCAAAGGTAAAGTGCAGCTGAAGATGCAGAATGGCAACACTTGGGTGTTGAGAGATGTGATGCATGTTCTTAGTTTGAAGAGAAATTTGACTTCTGCAGGAAAGCTATGGGATGAGGGTTGTACAGTAACTCTCACAGCAGAATCTTGGAAGGTGACCAAGGGTGCACTTGTTATGGCTAGAGGTAAGAGAGAAGGTACTCTCTATTTGTGTAATTGTGTTACTAAAAAATCTCCTTCTATATTATCTACTTCAGATGTGGATGCTAAATTGTGGCACTCAAGGCTTGGCCACATGAGTGAGAAGGGGATGTCAATTCTTAAGTCTAAAGGTATGCTTTCAGATTTGAAAAGTATGGATATAGAATTTTGTGAGCATTGTGTATTTGGAAAACAGAAAAGGGTTAGTTTTCTTAAGACTGGGTCTACTAAGAAAAGGCATAAGTTGCAGCTTGTTCACACAGACGTGTGGGGACCGGCTCAGGTAGCCTCTATTGGAGGATCACGGTACTATGTTACGTTCATAGATGATGCTACAAGAAAGGTATGGATCTACTGTATTAAAAAGAAATCTAATATTTTTGAGACTTTTAAGATTTGGAAAGTTATGGTTGAGAATGAAACAGGCAGAAGATTAAAGTGCTTGAGATCTGATAATGGCAGTGAGTTTTACAGTCTTAAGTTCAACTAGTATTGTTATACACACAGAATCCGTAGGCAAAGGATGGTTCCAAGGACACCTCAACAGAATGGAATTGCTGAAAGGATGAACAGAACAATCATGGAGCGTGCAAGATGTATGAGATTGCATGCTGGGCTGCCCTTAGAGTTTTGGGCAGAAGCTGTTGACACCGCAGTGTACCTGATTAACAGAAGACCCTCTACAGCTCTGGATGGTGGAATTCCAGAAGAGGCATGGACAGGTAAAAAGGTAGATCTCTCATATCTCAAAGTTTTTGGTTGTGAAGCCTTTGTGCACGTAGATAAGGAAAATAGAAAGAAGCTTGATGCTAAGTCTATGAGGTGCACTTTTATTGGCTATGGCTCAGATGATTTTGGTTTCAGATTTTGGAATCTAGGAACTAACAAGGTAATTAGGAGCCATGATGTTGTTTTCAATGAAAAAGTGATGTATAGTGATCAAATGAGGAAGCTGAATCAATTTGGGCAGAGCAATGGAGAATTGGACAAAGTTATGGTCCAAAATGAGCTCGCGGGAAAAAGAAATAATCACTTGCAGGAAAACACAGAGACGACGTCGGCAGGGCAAGAATCGACGTCGGCAGTACAGAAACCGATGTCGGTCATACAGAGACCGACGTCGGCAGAATAGGCACCGGCGTCGGCCAGGAAGAACTAGCGTCGGCCAGTAACAGGTCTATAGGTGGCTGAGGTCGGTCACTATCAGAGAATTTGGGTGGACAGCGTGGTGAGAACGAGTCTAAGACACCCATCAGGAGGTCAGAAAGGGTAAGTAAGCCTCCAATTAGATATTCTCCTTCTTTATACTATTTATTGCTAACTGATGGTGGAGAACCAGAGAGTTTTGAAGAAGCATTACAGGTGGAGTCCAGGAGTAAGTGGGAGCTTGGCATGGTTGAGGAGATGGAGTCCTTAAGAGATAACCAAACATGGGATTTGGTTGAATTGCCAGCTGGTAAGAGAACACTGAAGAACAGATGGACCTACAGGTTGAAGGAAGGTGAGGATGGACAGATGAGATATAAGGCCAGATTGGTAGTGAAAGGATTTGCACAAAAACTAGGCATTGATTTTGGTGAGATTTTTTCTCCTGTTGTTAAGATGACTTCTATACGGGTTGTATTGTCTTTGGTTGCTTTTGAGGATTTGCATCTTGAGTAGCTAGATGTTAAGACATCGTTTCTTCATGGAGATTTGGATGAGGAAATATACATGGAACAACCAGAAGGATTTGAGGTCAAGGGTAAGGAGAAGTTAGTGTGCAGATTGAAGAAAAGCTTGTATGGCCTCAAGCAAGCTCCTAGACAGTGGTATTTGAAATTTGACAGGTTTATGACTGAGCATGGCTATAGTAGGTGTCAATCTGACCATTGTGTATATTTTAAGAGATTTGATAATGGTAGATATATTATTCTATTGTTGTATGTAGATGATATGCTGGTTGCAGGATCACACATGCAGGATATCTCTGAGCTTAAGGTGAAATTAGCTCAAACGTTTGCTATGAAGGATTTGGGAGTAGCAAAGAAAATCCTTGGCATGAGCATTAAGAGAGACAGGAAAAATCACAGGTTGATATTGTCTCAAGAAGATTATGTGGACAAGGTGTTGAAATGGTTTAATATGCAGGATGCTAAACCGGTAAGCACAGCTTTGGCTGGACATTTTAAGTTGAGTAAAGAACAATGTCCTAATTCACATGATGAGGTAGACTACATGAGTAAGGTTCCATATTCTTCCGTAGTAGGAAGTTTGATGTATGCAATGGTGTGTACTAGACCGGATATTGCCCAAGAAGTGGGAGTTGTAAGTAAGTATATGGCCAATCCAGGTAAAGAACATTGGAAAGCAGTTCAGTGGATCCTTAGATATCTGAGAGGAACCAACAGTAGACACTTGTGCTATGGAGGTTTAGATACTTCTCTACATGGCTATGTAGATTCAGATATGGCAGGTGATTTGGATGGCAGGAGGAGCACCACAGGTTATGTTTTTACTGTAGGTGGAATGGTGGTTAGCTGGATATCTAAGTTGCAGAAGGTTGTTGCCTTGTCAACTACAGAAGCAGAGTATATTGCAGCCACAAAAGCTAGCAAGGAGATGATATGGATGACACGGTTCATGGAAGAGCTTGGAAGGGAGCATGGGAGTTGCAGATTGTATAGTGACAGTCAGAGTGCAATCCATTTGGCTAAGAATTCAGCCTTTCATTCAAGAACCAAGCACATACAGCTAAGGTACCACTTCATACGACAGGTATTGGAAGATGGTGAGTTGAAGCTAGAGAAGATCCATATAGATAGGAATCCTACTGATATGTTAACCAAGCCGGTTACTAAGGAGAAGTTGAATCTTCATTCAACTTCTATTGGTCTTCATGATTAAGTTGAAGATGGAAGAGCTAGAAGATGTTGTTGTACAGGTACTGGTGCAGCTGTTTATCTCCAAGTGGGAGATTGTTAGGGTGTGGAGCTAAAAACTTCACCAAAGAGCACACTTTAGCAGGTTCAGGTCTACACAGACACCGGCGTCGGTCAGGAGCGACCAACATCGGTCAGGTGCAGTTGTAGAGGCACCGACATCGGCAATGGGTCGGCCGGCGATGGTCACAGGCAAGCAGCAGGAACTGACGTCGGTTACCTGTGCATCCAGGAAGCTATTTCTGAGGACAGAAGCGAGTGTTTGCATGATGAGTTTGAGTTGTAGACTTAAGCTTGCGTCTCTATTATTAGCAATATTATTTTTAGAGCCCTTGTTCAAGAGGCTTAACTGTTTGTTGTAAGTGCATGCTCAAGTTTCTTAATTCTATATGTAGGAAGATCTTCTTAGCTTATTGTGTGAGTATGAGTAGAACATTGTGAATGTTTGAAGGACAGTACTGAGTTGCATCAATCCAGGTTGTTGGAATTGATTGTACTTGAGAGAGAGAGAGCTCTTGAGGAATAGAGATCTAGTGAGAGATCTTGTGCATCTGAGAGAGGTGTGGAAGAAATAAGTTTCTTCAATTGTATTCCTTTTGTAAAGAGTTTTAATACAAGTTTTCAGTGTGGTTTCTTGTATCTCTTGTTCTGTGCTATTTATCATTCTAGTTACTTATCTATTTGATTTATTTCCACGTTTATTGCTTTCACAAGTGTAATCCATTGTTGGTTGATCCCCAACATCAAACTAAATAAAATTTGTTTATATGTGAAAGTTCCCCATGGAGTTGTGAAAACTATTTTGTGTTAATATTCCTTTCAAACTTTGATTTGATTATAACCTAAAAAACCATATAAGATCACAAGTATTTCTAAACACATAACTTCTTGGAGAATTGATCCATAATGGTCAATAGATAATTGTCTTTGAGAGAATCCTAATTTAGATTCCAAAAATCTACACAAATATTAATTTTTCCATTCTTTTTATGAATAGAACTATGTTAGCAATCTATGTTGAATGATGAATTGGAAAAATGATTCATGTATTCAACATTTTTTCAATTTCTACAAAAATTGTACCCACTATTTTTGGGTTATACTATCTGTATTTTTGTTTGAATGGCTTGACATCTTGTTTTAGAGGAATCATGTGTTGCATTTATTTTAGACAAAAAGACTTGAGATATTTGTCTGAATATGAAAGTATGCCAATTTATTTTCTAAGTAAACTAATGAATCTTGTATTTTATTCTTGTGTACAATATTTACCAATATTTTCTAGCCTGGGTTGTTCTTCTAAACCAATATTTACTTTCTCATAGTTTGCTAAATAGAGAAAATATTTTTGAATTTTCTTCTTGATTGATATTTCATGCTTCTCAAAAAGTTCTTCTAATGAGACTAAGCCTTTTAGAATTTTATTCCCTTTTAATTCAATTACCCCTTATTCATATTTATTTTTAGAAATATCATCTTTCTAAATTTACAAAGAAGATTCCTTGTACGATGAATTACTACCTTTAAAGTATAAATTTCTAAATATATCAGTTTTATCAAGAAAAAAATGATCTATTAATCAATATTGAAGAATTTCCATTTATCTAAATTTTTCCTTACATTAGGTCAATATACAAATTCATTTGTATACTTATCTGTATCAATTTTTGAATGCATAATCAATAATGAAGTTGATACTAAAAGTGTATCTTCTTTGGAGTTATCTTCTCTTGGAATAGCTTAAATGGAAAAAGCCTTAAAATTTTAAATATTATCCCAAAATTTGTTCCTATAATGTTTTAAATGATTGTTCTTTACCTGATACTAGCCTTTAATTTGTTTTACAAATAGTTTCACATCACCCAAGGCTTTCAAGTTTTTGATTCCCATATATTCTATAACCTATAACACTAACAAGTGTGCTTCATATTCTATTATGTTATTAGTGAATTCAAACTATAATTTTTAAGGTAATGGAAATGTTTATTTAATTAGAAATATCATGATAATTCCTACACTAGACCCTGTTGAAGAGAAACTACCATCAAATTCTACTCTCTAGATGTCATTGGAATTAGTTTCTATGATTTTTGACATACCCATATCATTTTATGACATTAATAAATATTTTCTTATATCTACATCTTCATACAAGATATTAGCTCTAGGATCATCAACATTTTTTACAATGTAGTTTATTTTTAATGCTAGTTCAAGGCATTATTTAACTCCCTTAACTAGAATCATTATATGTGAGAGATCTAACTAAATCTCACCACCAAGTTATTTTCAAAAATTTATTCCCAAGAGAACACTGAGGCTACTAGGATATCATCTACTAGAATGTTGATTTTTATTCTTTTCTGAGGGAAAGATGCAAGGGAAATTTGGGCATCTTTGATTTGGCTGACTAATGGAACTTATTTAGCTTCCATTAACAATGGCCATTTTTTTTTATAAAAGTCAAATCAAGGGCATGAGTAACTTTAACATGTATTACGTTATTTGAGGCTATTATTTTAATAATAAAATTACTAAATTTACATCCCTTAAGGAATAAGGATATTTAAAAATGATCAACCTTATTTGATTTTAAAGTCACTACAACCATAAAGTTTATTGGATTAGAGGAAGGTGGAGTGGCTAGTAGTCTTTTGACATTAGCTTTATTTTGGCTAGGATTTTTTCCCTTGATAAACTCTACTATCCTATCTAGTTGATTTGGTTATGTTCTCAAATATTCCACTTGTGGCATTTAGATTTTAATCTTTCTAACATGTTCAATTATGTCAAAAGCAAGAAAACTAGAAGAATAAGAACCTTCTATATTCTAATATATTGATAGACAGAGTATGATTTGGATTAATAGTAGTCATATTCATGGAAGACTCACCTCTTTTAGCTGTTGGTTATTTTACTTTCATTTGAATATGAGTTGATGCTCCTCATGGAAGAATAATTCTTATATATTTTTATTGATTTTCATTTATTACTTTTTATGATTTTGAGCTCTTGTGAAAATTATGAATGATTGAATGTTCATATCTCTAAAATTTTCCTCATAATAATCATCTTCTAAATTATATTCCATGAATGAATTTATAGAGTTTCCACTAGGTTCCTCAATTTCACATTCTTGAGGGTTTAGATTTTCTAATTCATGTTCTTATTCAATCTCTTCATACCCAAATTTTTTATTTTATTTCCAAAATGGCATTCATGGGTGATTTGTATTTTTTTGGGAGGAGATTCTAGTGAAATTTTATACTGAGGAGCTTGTAATTGAGGATGATCTCTTTGAAAAAGATGTAATTTATTCTTAGGATGTATTGATAAGGAGCAACAATAAATTTTTGAGGCAACTACTTTTTCAAAGTGTTATGTTGTTAGCCATTTTTTTGTAAAAGTTGTTCAATATAAGATTGACTTGTAGCCTATATTTTTACAATTTGATAGTTCCTTTTTAATTTTTCTAGCCATTAGCATATCATTCTTAACTTCAACTGCCAATGTTTGGGTTATAGTTAAATCAACTACTCTAACCATTTTCAATTGATGGCTCATTTCTGGTAATTTTAAATTGATGAAAAAATAATTTTTATTTTCTCTTGTAGGTTTGGTAGTTGCTAAATTTTTTTGTAGTATATTGTTGAATTTAGTTACGAAGTCCCTCATTAGCTCATAAGATTATTTATTCATCCGAATGAGTTGAGCCAATAATGTGTGTGCATCTTATGATAGTTTGACCCTACTTTTAAACTTGGTTTTCATATCATCCCAATTTGTTATTACTCCTGAAGGAAGATGGTAAAACAAACCCACAACTCTATTTTGGAGATTTTTAATAAATAATATTACTGTAATATCTTTGTGCTCAACTCCTATAACTCCACATGTCATTGAAAATATAACAATGTGTTTGTCTAGATATAGCTTTCTACCACCTAAGAATTTTGGAAAGTTTTTATGTAAACCTCTTAGGAGTTCATGTAGTTGTCCCAAAACTAATGGATCAATTATGTTACCCTATTATTGTGCCATTATTGGGAAGATTTATTGTAACAAGATAATAATTCTTGATAAAATGATAGATTGACATGTAATTATTCCTCCTTGAGACTGTTTATCATTTTTTGGAGTTGAAGGGAAGCTGATTACTCTCTTAAGTTTACCCTTTTGTTTTGGATTAAATTTTAACTTTGAGGTTTCTTGTCATTGATAAAAAGGATCATTATCACCTTTAGACTTACTAGCTCTAGTGAATATTTTCTCTGCCAACTTTGAAAGACTTATTTTTGGTGAGGAGCTTTCCAAAATTGAAGAATTCTATGTGCTAGTCTTATTTGTTGAATTATTCATGCAACTAGTTTTTTAACTCTTTGTGCCAAAACTACATGATCCTCTTCTTCTTATAAAGCCTTAAAAAATCTATGAAAATGTGTTGAGCTAGTTATATTATCTCAAGTTAGATGAAATATCTTCTTGAGTTTGACTCAAAAAATTAAGATTAGGTTGAATAAATAGAGCCTAAAGTGCCTAAATGGTCATGAGAAGAAATTTTTGTAGGAGAAAATCTCTGAGTAGCTATATGAGTTACTCTTTGTGTTTGTATTCTTTCTTGTCTTTTAGAAACAATTTAAATATTTATTCAAATAATGGTTGCACGATCTTCTTCTACATTTATTACTATAGTAACAATGTTGAATTGAGTGTAATTTATCTTATTATCCCAATTTAATCATTTAAGACTTGAATTAATATCTTATTTTCTTGATTCTATCCAACTTAAACCAGTTTGATGATCATGATTTTGAAGGGCTAAAATGGTCATATGTGAATTTAGTGATTTTGAGATGCTAAACAAATTCTATGGACTTCTTTATGTTTGAGGATTCTTTCTACTCTTTCTATGCATTTTAATTCTTGATTCAAAATTATCAAGATAATTTAAAATTGAGCTACTGAAACTTTATCAAAGTCCTTGCCATGTTGTCTAATATATAAAATAATATCTAACTACACAGACTATTCCAAATCTAGTTCAGGTTGATAGAGTGTCCTTGGGTTGATGACAAAGTCATATGGACTAATATCTCAAAATGTGGGTTTTATGAATGTTTTAAATATGTGCCCCAAATTGGGTACCAAAAACTATTGGCATGAATTTTTTTTGAGAAATAAATAGACATTTCTCATCAACAGTCAAGGAAAGAATTCCCTCTCTTCTTAGTAGGCAAAGTTACCTTTATTGGAATCCAAAATTATTAAGTAAATTAAAATATTTACAACAAAAATGAGTTTCATCAGGGTAGTAATTTTAACCATAAAAGTATGAAAAAGTTAGATAAATGAATAACGACTGAGATATTTAAAGGAGAAATATGTTTTTGAAGGGTGAAAAAGATAACATAACCAAATATCCAAATTTAGAAACCTATTGTAAATGTCAAGTTTGGTATATGATATTTGATAGGAAACCTATTTCATTCAATGGATATGAAAGACATATATATGTTTATAGAAACAAATAACATACACCAAAATAACCTTAAAATTAATAATCATAAATATTGATCACTCTTTATTCCCTTACTGAAAAGTAAAGAATTACTCTCTAAATCTATTGATATTTCTCCTAAATTAAAATAATGAATATAGTTTCAAAAATAAATACTATAACAAATTTTTCATGGATTTTGACTAGTTTATAACAACTATGAAAATATTCTGAAAACAAAGACTTGAATACATAAAAATAATAGACATACAATATCTACATATAAATCTTTGAATTCAAAGTTTTAAAAAATCTCCTTTGTATTGATCTTTGATTCATTACAAATATAACTTCCACTTTCAAAAATTTTCTCAAAAGTTTCTAACTGTCTAGACCCTTAAAAATGAACTTCTAACTCCTATTTATAACTAAAAATGGGTGGTTATGGAGCATAACCATCTTTTTTACATATTTAAGGACTTATAAAAATACATTAGTGAATTTACACAACTTAAAAAATTGTAAAAATACGTTGCACAATTTGCACGACTTGAATACTTGCTTTGGGGTTTTTACAACTTGCAAAGGCATGTTAGCAAATTCATATGACTTGAAAAAGTGCGATAGCAAATTTTCATAATTCAAAACTTTCAAAAAAAATCTTAATACAATTGCATGAAGTGCACTATGAAAATCATTAATACATTATATGACTATAAAATATTAAACTAGAAACTTAGGCTAGATATTTTTGATACATCAATTTGCTTCTTCTTTACTGAGAATAATATGAGTTTTCTCTTTCTATTGTTGCAGCTTCTTATTTTAATTCTAATATTTGTGATTTTTTTTCAATATTTTAAGAGCCTTTTCTTTATTAGGACCATTTGAGTATGTGAAAGCCATCTCTACATCACAGTGAAGTTATACCTTTTATTAGTCATTGTGTGATGTTTCTTTACTATTGCATTAAGATCATCTAAGCCAAACTTGTATTTGATCTATCTCCAAATTTATTGAGAATTGAATGCAAATTTAGGATTTAGAATCTCTTTAATGTTTTTCTTAAATTGGTTGATGATAATTTCTAGAGAGACTACTTTATTATCATCATCAATTATTACACAATTTAATTTTTAAAGACCTCCTATTATTTCAAGAATAACATCTCCTCCCATGGATTTAGAATTATATAAATATTTTATACCTTCTTTGATGATGCAAATCCTATATTTTACAGCTATAATAAATTCATTAAGATATACAACTTCATGTTTTTTAATGAAATTTTCATAAACAAGATCATCTAAATTAACATTAAAAAAATATTATATCTCAGGGAGAAATTCTTCCCATTTTTTCATTTCCTTATTAGATTTGTCTTTTGATTTACTTCATCATCATATTTTGATTGGATTTCAAAACATATATCCATTGCAATTTAGATGGAACTGACTCCAAGCTGCAGAATCTCTTTTGACCATTCCTTTGTTGATTTATCCATACTTCCAATTTCCTCTGCCACATTAAATTTTTCAGTATCTTAAATTTGGAAAACAACTGAAGAAGAATATTGAATTATCTTTATCAATTCATGAACCACCATTTTCAATTACTCAACTTTTTCTTTTAATTGATCTTTAGTCACTTTATCATGATCCATTTTTTTGAACAAAGTGACAATAGTGGTTTTAACATCTTTCATTCCTTCCCTTGTATATTTTCCCAAATATATTTTTGTTATTTTATAATCTAAAGTAATAACATTATCCTTATATTTTTATATAGGGGGGACATATACTTTTATATATCTTTCTCCTTTTTCTTTGATTATTCTTGTCACAATTTTAGGATTTTTGATTATCTATGGAGGAAGAGAAGTTATTGTACTAAAATCAATCTCTTGTGGTTCAAAATTTTTATTTCTTTTCTTTACCACTTTATCAAGCCAATTATGAATATAAACATTGACCAAAGATTATTTAATTAAACAAACTTAGAATTTTTAGAGATATCAAGATAAAGTAGGATATTTTATGAAGGTTGGATTTCTTCGGATATTATCTCATCTTTTTATTAGTCAACCAAAGGACATGGGGTCTTGGGTGAAGGTTTAGGAATCAATTCAAGATTTAGTGGAGAATGTAGAGACAAAGAATCATAAGGATAAACCAAGAATGTTGGTAACAATGAAGAATTGAATGCAAGAAATGACTATATAGTGTTTATTACCAACATTTTATATGGAAAAAAGCTTTTAAGAGGAACATATTCAGAAATAGAGATACTTAGAGAACAAAAAGACTATTTTCCAAACCTTATGATTTTTATTTTGAGAGGCTTATAACTTGAAGTAGTTGTTTAGATAGCCTATTTTTCAGTCTCTCCTTCTGTCTCAGGGATGTCTTTACTTTCATTAGTCACTTGAGATGTCTTAGATTATAAGTTTTGTTTATCAAAGCTCCCCAGTTAATCTTATGTTATTGATGGTGGTGGGAAACCTACCTGGTCAATATTGACTCCTCTAAATTTCAACCATTATAATGTCATCTCAAGTACACCTTGTCCTCCAAATATTCTATTTATGGGCCCTACTAACCTCACTTGACTAAATTTCATCCATGGAATGATTCATGAAAGATATGAGTGCTTAAACTTGTCCTATCGAGCCCTTATCCTCATCTTGCACAAGTCTAAGATTGGTTTTGAGCCAAAAATGGATTCTTCATGAATTCCTCTACAAGTTTGAAGTTTTAACATGTCTGAAATGTTATCAATAAAATGTCTTAATGATTAGGAATTCTCATCCTATTATATAAGTGAAAATGGTCCTCCATTTGAACTTAGGTCTCACCATGCTCAATGGCTTGCCTGTAACCTTTGGTGTGTTAGATATCCTTGTTGGTTTTATTTATGTTTCAATAGATAAAAAAAATTTAAATTCACCCTATAAACATGTCCAAATTTTTTATAGATCCCACCTAAGGCTATAAGTATGAATGGCTCTTCATTTGACACTAGGCTCAAACCCTGCTTAATAGGCTGCATGTATATTTGGTGGTTTAGACCTTCAAAATGGAAATTTTATTTTATGTGAAAGAATAATAATATTTTAAATGGTGTGATTAAACCCTTAAAACATTGATACAATGTTAAAACAACTCTAAGCTCATTTTTTATGTACTTTATTTTAAACTATAGGGTTTGTTCTTAAGGGAAGTACCTTCTATCTGAGACAAAATAGAGGGTACTTACCTTGTTTGTCCAGATAGGTTTGTTGTTGAAGAGGATTAAAAAGGTGATAAGTATGTATTATACCTAAAATTAAACTTTGTATAGGTAATTTGACCTCTCAAAATACTTAGAAGCTTAGGATATATTCCTAAGGAAAGCACTGTGTATTAACAATCAAACGACATCTGTGTATTCTCCTTTGAAACCCTTTCTTTAGTTGGTATCCATCATGGGAAATTAATAATAAAATAATGATAATTATTTAAGGGTAATTAATATCCATTTTTTTATTTAACCTCCCACATGCTCTCCACACTCTTTGCCTAATCGAGACTGAGTGTGTTACCCTAATTATGTCCTGCTTATTTGACCCTTTTAGGCTATTTTTTAATATATAGGCATTGAAGATAATGTATATACTTCATTTAAAATTTATAAGACAAAATAATTAAGGTCCATACTTTAATTCACACTTTTAGGTTGAAAAAACTCTCAACACTAGTTAAGAATAGCTAATTGTTTACTCCACCCTTAAGCCTGACTGAGACATCCTGCCCTTTTAGGACCTTGCCTGTAGGTGTTGGTGTTTGGTTTATAAATTATATTCATGATGTGTATGTACTTTAATTTAATCCATATAAGGTCAAAATATACACATATTGAGATAACATTCCATTTGAAGGTCTTAAAGCATCAATTAGCCATCAAAATTGAGTCAACTATCATCTACCCATTGTCCTACCTATAAGTGTTCAATGGGTTATTATACGAATTGATGGATGTGAATAGGAGGAAAAAAAATAGTATATAAATTTTATATGATGATATTTAGGCTCAAAAAATTAATTTCAAACGTTTTAAACCACTAACCATAGAAGCACGATCTAAATTGTAAACTTAGTGAAAAAGGCCTTTCTAGAATCAAGCCTGTAGATTTCACCATTGGAAATTATTGTCTAAATGAAAAATTTTGGGATCTCCCAAACTAATATATATTTCTAATTATCCATTAAAAATATTCAAATTCCTTATCTATTCTAGATACTACCAATTAAGATCATTAGGATGCATCAGGAGTTCAAGAGGACATGCTATATGTTATTCTCAAAAACCTCTAGACCTATGTTTTTATTTTTTAGGGACTAAATCCTAGATCTTAGTCATCTCCTTTTAGAGTTCAAAACCCTTCTTGATTATCTAATTAGAATTTCAAACATTCATGATAAAATCTATTCAACTTATTGGGGTCTTAAACAGAGCTTGAACTAATGTTTCAACACCTCATAATGGATTTTAAACTCTATGTGGGCTACCTATAGGTGACCATTTAGTGATACAGTCAATGGGAATAAAATGAGTAGTATACATTTATTTATGCCTCTCATGGGTTACATACTTCTATTAAAACTTTAAAATACATCATCCAAATTTTAAGACACTTTAAACAAATATAAACACCCTCCTTTCAACATGGACTCTTTATGAAGGCATTTGTAGGTAAGCATTAATGGCTAAAAACTGTGAGTGACTGTGTTGATTGTCATCTCATTATTTATATGATTTAATTTGGGTTAATATTTATTTTTCATGATACAAGATCATATTAAACACCTTGATACTATAATAACACCTCCATGAATGTGTTCATAGCTTTGAAAATCATGACTGAGATTGAAGATGGGAAAAAAACTAACTGTGAGTATGATAAAAGACTAAGAGTTTGATCCAAACATGGAATTATAAGGAAAAAATGGAAATTAAATAGTAAATATGGAATTAATACATGTAAATACACCATATTATATTCACATGAAAGCTTATGTATTGAATTCAAACTCCTGTAATTGGAAAACTGACTGAAACTGCTCATGGTGGCACCCTCTTGAAAGTGAGCTATTGGACTTAAAAAATCAACTCAAAAGATTAAAATAATAATTAAAAAAATTATAGGAGTAATAAAATATTATTTTTAACCAAGCTTAGTAAGTTAATTGTATGGAATCTCCCAAACAAAAGCAAAACTTGTAGGGTAAACAAATGAACAAACATATTTGAATAGTCAAATTAAAACTAATGATTCATAAAGCATAGTTGATAATTATTAATATAATTATATTTAAATTAAGTTATTAAGTTTAAAATAACCTCACAAAATAATTTGACTTGAAATCCTTCTTACTAGATATACCAAGCAAAAATCTGAAAGTCATTTCTGCATGTCTAGGTAAGCCAAAATGGAGTAGAATGGTTTTGGACAGAAAATGATAGTTTTAGATCAATTAAAGCGTGTATATGAGTGTGGGGAATATTTAGAGTCATCCCAATATCTTTTTCCACATGTCAAACTTCCCAAAAAGGCCATACAAGTACCATTTACTCTCTTTTTGAGCTATTTAATGATTTTAGTTAAGGAACCTACAATATTCTGATGAAATTGACACCTTTGATAGGGAATTTGACCTGTTCTATGTTTAAAAGTAAAATTGACATTTTAAAACCTTGGTAAATGTGCCACTTACATTTATGACCTCTAAAATCTCATAAAATGACTCAAATTAATAAATAGATTAATATGACTAAGACTAAAGCTAGTATAGCATTAAATAACATCAAGTAAACTATAATATACCCAATGAAACTCATATTAAACCCCCTATATACCTATAAAATAAATTTTTTACCTATAGGTGCCCCAATTTGATTAAAAATTCAAATTTAGTCAACAAATTGGTAACTCCTAGGGATAGTATGCCTGCTATACTAATTAGACCAGTAGCCTTATTAGTCCATTGGGCTTATGAGTCATCTAAAGTTGAGAAAAATAAGGAAAATTTTGACAATTGACCATAAAATTGACCAAGACAAGACAACTAATTGACTACATCAACCACACAAAGCAAAAGATAGACATAAAATAAAGCAATAAAACTAACAAGACACACACACACATGTGCTCAAAGCACTTATGGGAATATGAAAACAACTATTATGTACAAATAAAAACTAATCATACCCCCCTCTTGGATCAAAGGGAAAGTTTCTTGAATCTTCTTTTGCATGAGATAGATGAGGTGCCAAACATGTTGTTCTTTAGATTGAACACTTGATGAACTAGATCTATTCCTTAGAAATTCACTTGACTTGTTCTCAAGTAGATAATCTTCAAATAGGTCTCCAATGTAGACATATTCATCTTAAATTTTTTTACATACTTCATGTTTCTTCCCACTCTCTTTCTTATGATCAAATTTCATCTTCTTTGTAGGTATGGTCTCAAAAGGAATGATCTCTTGTTCTTTGAAATATTGAGGCCAATATAGGTTTGCCTTGACCTCAAAAGGTTGATGTGGATTTTTTTATTACTCACTTATGACATGTTAGAAAATGTAATTTTTCTCATCTAAGACATCTTGGACAATGTCATCTTTCTTACAATCACTTGTAACAAACCCTAAAGGAGTTGTAGACCCCTTGAGAGTTTAAAAATATTTGCAAATGTCTTCAAATCTCTACCATAAGTCATCATCTTCACTTTGATCAACATCATGAAGGGGAACAACAAGAGAGCCTCCTTCAACTTCTTCTTTAGATTCTAGAAGGACCTCTTGGAAAAGTATTAATTGAAGCTCACAAAAATCATCATGAGTATGAGGACTACATGAGGGCTGACATGGAACTCAAGAAGCTTCTTTAGAAAGGGTGGGAGGTGCTTGCAAAGGATCAACTCCATTATACACTTCATAGTCTTTGACAATGCTTTTCTCCTCTTTCTTTCCCCATGACTCCACTATCTTATTCTAGCTTAAGATGTTATGATTAGAAGCCTTTTCTTGAGGAATGGTAGGAGGAGTTTGTATAAGATCAAGAGTATTCTCAACTTCACACTCTTTGTCAATACTTTTCTCGTCTTTCTTTCCCCATGACTCCACTATCTTGTTCCAACTTAAGACATTAGGATTATGAGTATCTTTTTTAGGTGGTGGGGATGCAATATGAGAGGGAAATTAGGGCTTAACCTCCACTTATTTGGTTGATAACATGGACTGCTGAAAATTCATATTAGCTAACTCAATTTTCCTATCAAGATTAGCTTCAAACACAATTTTTTCCTTTCAACTCTCTCTTCCAACTGATTGGGAAAAGGATGACTTTGATATCTTTGATTTGGATCATGAGTAGGGGTCATATATTATAATAAGAAACTTGAGGAAGTGGATATAAAGGCTGATAGGTATGGTGAGGTTGCCTTTCATGAACTTCTAGCCTGTCCTTTAAGGAATAACCTAGACCTCTCACATCAAGCATCTCACTTGTGAGCCTTTGCCAATTGGATCTCTCAATAGGTACCCACTCTCTTTTGGAAAAATATAATGCTTCTCTCACCTTATGAATAACATGATTAGGACTATCTATACCACATCCTCTTTGTGTGTCAAGATCCAACATATACCTTTCATATCTCAATAGTGTCTTCTTAAAGGTGGAAATGGGTTGGCTTGAGAAATGGCTAGAATGACTAAGAGGAGAAAAACATTGAGGAGGTTGGTTATAGGACTGATATACTTTATGCATGGGCTAACAAGGATCATATTGGGGCTAATGAAATTAATATTGAGGATATTAAGGATCATGACAAGATTGACCAAGGACTTGTTCATATTGATAGGGAATGACACAAGCTTGAAATGTCTCACCAACTTGTAAAGAACAAAACTCAACACTAAAGTCAGACATGAAACTTCATTAAAAATAATAACACAAATAAATACATTGATAATAATATTCTAAGGATAACCTGGGCTACTTGACTAGCTGATATATCTTTAGAGTCACCATTGATGCTTGAATAGATGCCTCCAAAGGCTGATTTTTGAGAGACAACACCAAAAAGATCTCAACTTCTTGGACTAAGAGTCCCACTAATATGCCAAAAACTATTGTAACTTGGATTTTCACCATTTGAGGAGATGGAAAATCTCTTCTCATCCAAGTGGTGTAATGGAATCACCTCTAGGCTTGTGGACAACCTAAAGGATGATGTGAATCTCTAGATAGGGCTAGCTCCCTTGATGTACCACTTTGGATTGAAACTACTACTAAACTTGGGGGGTGAAAAGGGAGAGAGATAACTAAAATAAAACTAATATAAGGGAGGTTATATTCCAAATAACATGATGACATCCAACCATATGCATATTACACTTGAAATCAATAGACAAACTAAATATACACTTCTCCAATCTTCATCTTCTCACATCAATGCTACATTGTGAGGTTATGTATGAATGTGAAAAGTTAGGAGGATTAGACAAGAGGCTTAAGAGGAAAATAATGAATATAATAAATAAGTTAAACCATGAACATATCTTGGAACACTTCACATGCCCTATAAGAAGAGGCTTTCTAACTACAAATAAGGTGAAAGATTGAGACCACATGTTGGGAATCCATAGTTTTCACTAAACAAGATTCATCATCTAAGTAGAACACACATATGAAAAATAATTGAAGAGGTAAAACATAGTATTATTATTTATAAAAAGGTATACATTTGAGAAGGGCTTTGCCATATTCAGGTGGAACATCTAATACAATGCCAAAATGGCTAGTTCTTATAGAACTTGAGAGAGAGAGAAGAGAAAAGTTCAAGGATTATAAGGATAGTTTTCAAGCTGATTCAAGGAGTTAATTGTGAATGTGTAGAGGGTATGGGATTAACCATGCAAGGTCAGGAGCTATAAGTGTCAATCCAATTCACAAGGTTCATGAAAAGTGGTAAGAAACTCCCCATTCTAGCTCAAAAAAATTACCTACATGATTAGCCCTATTTGAACACCTTATAACTAATTATAAGAAGTTAAAATGATTTTAATGGAAGGTTATTATCTCATAAATTTCTATACATTATTTTTTTACATGCCTAGTCCCCTAGAAACCTTTAAAAGTGAACCATTATCATCTATTGTCCAAAAACCTCATCTTTCCTGCACCCTACACACTTGGCTTCCAAAAAGAGATCAGTTTCTCATGAAAATATATAAAATATAGTAATTAAGTTTTTAAATACCATCCATGGACTTATAATCATCATGGACATCTTAAAAATCCATCCACTTGATGTTTTCACACTTCTCCCTAGCTTGTCTATTAGGCTAGTTTTGATTGGCTGAGTCGAAGCACCTAGTTTACATAATTAGGAGTTTTTTCAAGGAATGAGAGTGATATGGGGAGTTATCTCATGTATTAATATTTCCATACATATTATTTTAATCTCTTTAAACTTCTTACAACCTAAAAAACACACAAAATAGTGAGAAAAACCTATTTTGTACTATGTTTGTATAATTATGTATAGCTATTTAGCATGTGGAGTAGATTGAGGGAGTCCATTTAAAATTTAAATAGGTATCATGGTACAAATATTCCATTAGAATTCATATCCAACTCCATTTATCTAAACTAGTCCAAGCTAAGGGTTTAGTAGGGTTTTAGGCCTATTTTGAGTCTTAGGCTTTGTTCATAAAGCTCTGATGTCCAACCTAAAAAAAATTCTCTAAGGATGATATTCAGGGACCATAATAACCTCATTTAACTCATTTTCCATCCATGCAATGATTCATGAAATATATGAGTGCTTAAACTTGTCCTATCGAGCCCTTCTCCTCATCTTACACAAGTTTGAGATTAGTTTTGAGCCAAAAATGGCTTCTTCATGACTTCCTATAAAAGTTTGAAGTTTTACCATGTCTAAAATGTTATCAAGAACATGTATCAATGAGTATGAATTCTCATCCTGTGATGGAAGTGAAAATGGTCCTCCATTTGAACTTAGGTCTCACCATGCTCAATGACTTACATGTAACCTTTGGTTTGTTAGATTTCTGTATTGGTTTTATTTGTATTTCACTATATTAAACACATTTAAATTCACCCTATAAACACCTCTAAACTTTATATAGATCCCACCTAAGGCTATAAGTATGAATGACTCTTCATTTGACACTGGGCTTAAACCCTGCTTAATAGGCTACCTACATATTTGGTGGTTTAGACCTTCAAAATGGAAATTTTATCTTATGTGAAAGACTTATTATATTTTCCATGGTTTTATTCAACCTTTAAAACCTTATTTCAATGTTCAAACAATTCTGAGCTCATTCCTTATGTACTTTCTTCTAAACTATAGGGTTTGTTCTCAAAGGAATTACCCTCCGTCTAAGACAAAATAAAGGGTACTTCCATTATTTATCTAAATAGGTTTGTTATTGGAGAGAATTCCCAAGATGATAAGTATGTATTATACCAAAAATGAACATTTTTCTAGGTCATTTGACCTCTCAAAATACTTAGAAGCTCAGGACAAATTCCTAAGGAAAGGACTGTGTATTGAAAGTCAAAAGACAACTATGTATTCTCCTTTAAAACCCTTTATTTGCTACTTATCCATCATGGGAACATCATAAGAACCTCATGATCATAGTTTAAGGGGAATTCATCTCCATTTTTTTCTTTGACCTCTTACATGCTCTCCACATTCTTTGCCTAATCAAGACTTAGTGTGTTACCCTGATTGTGTCCTTATTTAACCCCTATAGGCTATTTTGAAATATTTAGGCATTGAAGATAATTTATAGGAATCATTGAATATTTAAAAGATAAACTCATTAAGGTGCCTACTTAAATTCATAATTTTAGGCTGAAAAAACTCTCAAAACCAGTTAAAAATAACTGACTATGTACTCTGCCCTTAAGCTTGACTAAGACATCCTGCCCTTTTAGGACCTTGCTTATAGGTGTTGATGTTTGTTTTAGAGCCTATTAATGATGTGTATATACTTAAATTGAATCCATATAAGGTCAAAATCTACAAATATTGAGATAACATTCCCTTTGAAGGTCCTAAAGCATCAATTAGCCATCAAAATTGAGTCAACCATCATCTGCCCATTGTCCTTCCTATAGGTGTTCAATGGGTTGTTGTACAGACTGATGGATGTGAATAGGAGGTCAAAAAATAGAATATAATTTTTTTATGATGATCCTTAGGCTCAAAAAAGTCATTTAAAACATTATAAACCACTAACCATGGAGGCATGGTCTAAATTGTAAACTTGGTGAAAAAGGCCTTTCTAGGATCAAGCTTGTAGATTTCACCATTGGAATTTAGTGTCTAAATGAGAACTGTTGGGATCTCCAAAACTAATATATATTGATTATTCTCCCTTAAATCTCTGTAAGTTACTTATATATGCTAGATACTCCCAGTTAAGATCATTAGGATGCATCAGGAGTTCATGAAGACATGTTATATGTTATTCTCAAAAACCTCTAGACCTCTATTTTCCATTCTTAGGGACTAAATCCCAAAACTCAGTCATCTCTTTTTAGAGTTGGAAAACCTTCTTGATTATATAATTAGCATTTAAAACATGCATGATAACATATCTTGAGCTTATTAGGGTCTCAAACAGAGCTTCAACTCATGTTTCAACACCTCATAATGGCTTTTAAACTCTCCGTGGGCTACTTGTAGGTGACCATTTAGTGATACAATCAACGGGAAAAAAATTAGTAGTATAAATTGATTTAGGACTCTCATGGGTTGTATACTTCTCTTAAGACTTTAAAATACATCATCAACATTTTAAAACACTTAAAACAAATATCAACACCCTCTTTTCAACATGGACTCTTTATGAAGGCATTTATAGGTAAGCATTAATGGCTAAAAATTGTGAATGACTATGTTGACTATCATCTCATGATTTATATGATGTAATTTTGGTTTCTCTTTATTTTTCATGATCCAAGATCCTATTAAACACCTTGAGACTATATAACACCTCCATGACCATGTTCATAGCTTTTAAAATCATGACTGAGATTGAGGATGGGTAGAAAAATAATTGTGAGTATGACAAAGGACTGAGAGTTTGATCCAAACATGGATTTATAAGGCCAAAAATGGAAAGGATATATAAAAATATAATTAATACATTTAAATATAACATATTATATTCACATGAAGTCTTATGTATTGAATTCAAACTCTTATAATTGAAAAACTGACTGAAACTACTCATGGTGGTACCCTCTTGCAAAGTGAGCTATTAGATTTATAAAATAAACTTTAAATATGAAAATAATCATGAAAAAATTTATATGGGGAATAAAATATGATTTGGAACCAAACTAAGTAAGTGAATTATATAGAATCTCCCAAACAAGAGTAAAACCTGCAGGGTGCATGGATGAGCACGCAGATTTAAACGATCAACTTCAAACCGATGATCCATAAATCATAGTAAATAATTATAAATATATTTATATGTAAATTAAGGTATATAATTTTAAAACAACCTACCAATTTTTTTTGACCTAAAACCCTTCCCATTAGATGTACCAAGCAAAAACCTGAAAGTCATTTTTGCATATCTAGGAAAGCTAAAATGGAGTAGAATGGTTTTGGGCAGAAAATGACACTTATAGATAAATTAAAGCATGGAGATGAGCATGGGGAATATGAATATGACTTCCAATATCTTTTTGCATATGTCACACTTCCCAAGAAGGCTATACAAGTGCCATTTGCTCTCTTTTTGAGCTATTTCTTGAATTTCAGCTAAGGAATCTATAATATTCTGATGCAACTGACACCTTTGATAGGTATTATGACCTATTTGATGTTCAAAAATAAAAATTATATTTGGACACCTTGGGGAAAATTCCACTTGCATTTATGACCTCTAAAAGCTCATAAAATGACTCAAATTTATGAATAGATTAATATGACTAAGACTAAAGATAGTATAACATTAAATAACATAAATTTAACTATAATAAAACCCATGACACTCATATTACACCCCTATAGACCTATATAATCAATTTTTTTACCTATAGGTGCCCCAATTTGACTAAAAAGTCAAATTTGGTCAACAATAACCCTATTGAGTTCTGATAGGTGTGTTGATAACTGCCTAGGTTCCAATGGGAATATAAGCAGTTATCCCATGGTTCACCTAAGATGTAGGAAATGAGGTGGGAATCCAAATAAGGTAAAAACTAGATAGAGGAGATCAAGAGAGAAAAAAATTCTTGAAAAGAGAGAAATGTATAAATCTAGGGTTTTGGGGGTTTTTAGAAAATAGTTTAAGTTTTACAAAAACCCCTAAAAATGCAAATAAGAGAGATTATAGACTATAAAAACAAGAAAAATCTTAGAAAAATTATGATTTTCATATACAAATTAAAGTAGGAGAGGTCAAAATATTTACCTATAATAAGTTCTAAAACCCTAGTAATTGACTACAATGATTTGGTGAATGATAGATGGTAACAAGTAAGCGAGTGGAGGATGCAACAGGAGTAGGCAAGATCCATGAGGAATTGAAAATATGTAGCAGAAAGGTGAGAGACAATTACTAGGGTCAAAACTATTTAAATGGGTTAGAACATGCATATGGAGAGATGCCATTAATAATAAAAAATAGGGGGTTCTAAAAAAATGTGGTATTTTAAAGCGTACATATATATGTGTCAAGATCTGGTGGTGGTGTTTGTAAGGTAGTCAAGATTTGATGAGGCTACAAACAAGTATGTCAAGTTTTTGTAATGATGCTTACAAGGGTATTAAAATATATCAATTGTGTCTGTAACCCCTTTGACTTTTGTTAAAGGTGTCATCAGGGTACCTGAGATCCATAAGATGTGCTAACATTTTTATCGGGATCTAGGGGTTGCATTAACACCTTTTTAAATTTCAACATAAAGAAGAAGACTTAGGTAAATTTTTTAAAGTATTTTACCCAACTTAACTTTACAATGATCAATTTTATCAAATAATGTAAAACAAACTATTGACCAACTTTGACTTTCACTATTTTTAACTTTTTGACCACCATTCAAAAACCAAGACAACACATTCAAATGATCATTTAAGTGAAACTTAATAATTCATAAATACAAAATAAGAAGGAAAATTTCATAGGATAACAAGGCCTGCTATTTGATTAGAATAGTAAGAGGATATCTCACTCTAATACTTTTATCTAATGGTCACTAGAGGGTTAAGCAATATACCACCATGTTCATCATGGGAGTGCTTAGTAGTCCACCACAATGACATTCATGGTACGATCAATATTCTACCACCATGCCCAACATAGGAGGGCTTGATATTATTCCACATAAATATATTGCTTACAGACAACTAATGCATTATGTCACACTAGCATCACACATTCAAAATAAGAAATATATAACATTTAATCAATAAGGGGGAATACTCCCTCTTGCATGCATGAAATGGGAAATGCACTACATAGAGATCAATGCACAATAACAGCCAAGGTAATAAAATAGGTATAATAAATGAAGTGGTCTTATATCCTAAAATCAATAATATTAAATAGAGAATAAAACCATTCCATCCTAAATGAGCTACAAAAAACATAAATTGATAGGAAGCCCACCTATTGACCTCTAGACCACCTGGGTCCTATCCTTTAGCTATCTCATCTTGGATTGAATAATGTGTTCCTTATCTTCCTCTTTTTAACGTCTAATTATTTTCCCAATTTTTTTCAAAAAGTCATAAACTAAGGGAGCTCGACTTCTACATATAGACATCTAAGAATCAACCAACCACCAACCACTTGTCAACCCATGCCTTATTAAGGGGAATTATTTTCCATGTTCCATAAAGGTGTATGGTATTTTTTTAGGCTCTTTTGGTTGCTTCCAAGACTCACCTCTTTCCCACTTGATCATAGTATTAAGACAATCAAAGGAAGATCTGCTAATTAGACACTAGACATTCTAGACATTGGCTGCAAGATCTTCAAGTCAGGAAACAACAATTTTTAGTAACCAAGCTTAAAGGTTAGCCACCTAATCAAAAAATATGTTTAATAGGTGGAATATTAGGAAACTGAATACTTAGCATGGGTTTAATAAGACTTAAAACTGATTAGTGATATAACCATGCTTGGTATAGTCCCTTTCCTTCATTGTCCATTTTCTTTTTCATGCATACTCAATGTACACATCAAATTCATCTAACCTAATAGTCGAAACTATACAATTTAATAAAAAAATCACTCCATTAATTAAATAAAAAAACTAATTATTCAAGGAACATCAACATCCATATAGATAATTCATATGATCCAATACATAAATAATTATCCATTTCACAAGATTAGGAGAAATAATTCAAACATGATTTAAGTTAGTATATCTCATAGACATAATCAAATTTCAAAAAGCAACATTTCATAAATGAAATGTAAGCATCATACTTTCATAAGCATTAAAATCAAATATGATTGATAATAGGTCTTTTTCATGGTTTCTAACACATGTAATCCTTCATAAATCCTTGCATGTCTTAGTTGGACGTGAATTAACAACATAAATAAATAATCAAAACTAATATGCCATGGTTTCATAATCATCTTTGTCAAAGATTGGCACTATGCAAAATGGGGCCTTACACCTTCAATGTAAAAAAACTTCTTTTCAAAACATCTATGTCCTTTACTCCATTTTATATCACATCCAAAACATAACCCTTTTGCATGTTTCTTTTTAATTTGTTGAGGTGCCAATCTTGTAGGCTAATTAAATAATGGGGATAGAATTTTACATTCATGAACATTCATGAAAGGTCTTCATTTGACCATATAGTTTTCCTCTACCATGTGTACCATTGATATGGATTTAGCTATAAAACTAAGACTAAACATGTGAACTTTCATTTGGATGCTATCAATGAGACCACCTAAGAATAGGTCAAGCAAAATTTCCTTAGTGATGTCATCCACATGTAATGAGAGATTATGGAATTGATGAATATAATCCTTCACTATCCCTATTTTATATAGTTTAGTTAGCTAATTTAAGTAATTTTATGAAACTTTGTTGTGATAGTGGATCTACAACTACTTAAAATTTTATAGACTCTGAAAGCTAAAGGCCCTTATTTTTATTTTGAACACACTACCATCTATACCAAATGAACTGCTCAGGTTCCAAACATACAGAGGCCATAAGCACCTTTTGTGCACATGAATTGTAATTCATATCAAATGAATTTTTAATTTTATTGATCTAAGTGAGTGGATCCTTACCATCAAACTTGCATAAATTCACTTTTTACAAAAAATGCTTCAGACCAAGATTGGAGGTGTGATTTTTTGAATGCAAAAAATCAAACTAGAGTGGTGGAAGATGATTTTGTGAAGGTTGAGTTGTAATATTGGATAATTACCTAGTAATCAATTTTAATTATCTTTCAAAACATTTAGGTCCCCTCTTACCCCAATGATGTATCCTTCGACTGCATTGAAATCATCTTCCCACACTAGGATTTGGAAATCTAACTAAAGTTGGTGAACCATCTTAGAAACAAATGGACCATAAGTGCCAAACACTATGATATCATTGTGAAGATTTTTTGGATTTTCTTTCCCTTTCCCACGTCTATGAGTGTTAGGATCAGCCATGGACAAACCCTATGATGGATGTTTTTACCCATGAAAGAAAAAGTGTATTGGTAGATTATACGTTGTGATCATCTCACCAAGATGAATCCAATGGCTGCTAATATGAATAAAGGTTAAATTTTTTGGCCCAAAAAGTATATTGGTAGATTATACTATTATGACCATCTTGATAAGATGAATCTAATGACTAATAAATTTCACAATGGTGAAATTTTTCCTAACAATTTTTAATTTAAAAAAAAATCACTTTAAACAATATTGTAGTGACGTACAAATTAAATTATTCATGGATCATGAGTTATGTTTTTTTGATCCTTATACTCACAAGAGAATCATAACACCATATCCAAAAAATTAACACCATATAAACTTTCACAAATTGAAGCTTTGATACCACTTGTAATAAAATTACTTACATCTTCACATAGTATAATATTATATGTAAAAAAAATATCAAAATCTGTAGATCCACTATAATAATTGACGGAAGAATATAATTTTTGATAAATATAGTCGAGTAAATTCTAGGAGGAAACCTCCACAATAATTTAATAAGATAATAATTAACAATATGATGATGAAATACTAACCACTACCTCCTATATATACTTTAATTAGCCATGTTTATTTCATAGGTCGACCTTACTAAGAACATAAAGAGATGTGACAAGATAATATAAGAGGTATGTAAGCCACAAGTTGGCCACACATATCCATAGACATGTAAAAGGTTAAGGGCATAGTATATTTTAAGTATCTTAAGAGACCATGGATGGGGTGACCCAAAAGGGACCCCCCTTAAAAATAAAATCCTCTTCCACATAGAAGAGTTTTTAGAGACTGAAACCAAAAATTTAATCAAATACTTCATCTTTATTAAATATATCTATTTTGGGCTTAAATCACATTTGTAGGATCTTGGAATCCTGAAGGTGAGGTAACCCTTAAGGTATCCCACTTAATTTTGGATCTCATTCAAACTAAATAAAAATATAATAATTTAAAATAGAAACTACTTTTACCTTTCCCAAAATTTAAGCTCTTAGTGACCATTAATGGTCGCCAAAGGTTGCAAAGACCCAAAATGGTTTGTTTTTAGATGAATTGGGAAGCTATAGGGAGATATTAAAGGGACCTCCTACTTCCCTACGTGATTTTTAAATCCAATATATCACCCCAAATCAACCTTCATAGTTAAGAACATGGAGGTGACCATTAGGTAAGTTTGCATCTAAACACCATTTTTTATTTGTTTGGGAGCTCAAAATGTCATTGAGATATACCTAAACACTGTTGATCTCAAAATTCACCAAAAATGTTTTTTTAATAAAAAATATTTATTTGGAGGCTTTCTTAGAACATGTGTTTCTACACATGGTCCTATCAAGGGTGGTCGACTAGGGCTTTGAGGTACAAATTAGAAGTGATAGAAGTTTTTCCTTTTATCCTAAACCTCATTTATCTTATTATATATTTTTATATCTCTTGGTTAAAAGAGGCATATTTTATATACATCCATAATGAATTATAACCCTTCAGTGATTTGGCATGATCCAACTACTTGGAAAGGTTAGATCCAACTATGGAGATTTAGTGTTTAATCCTTTAAGTACTAGTCTAAGATATTTTAGGCCCCTTCTAAGGTCGTAAGAGACCTTTTTGACTATAATATAATCCCAATTTTAATTAGTAAATTGAATTTAAATAATAAGTCCAATTATGGCATAAAGGATGAATCCAACACTTTGATTGGTTGGAACCAATTGAGGTCCTATTTGAACACCATTGAGAATAATAATTACATGTTTAATCCTAGAACATGCTATATCCTTCTTATATTAACTATGAGATTGAATTTAAACCATGAGGACCATAAGGCATACCAAGATCATATAGGTTATTCATCTAAATCATAGTGGGTTGGTTAGTGTAAGTAATGTCTACATGAGCCTTATGATGACCATGTGACCTCCTGTACATTTGTAATCACAAATGATGTTATGTAAGGCATGCTTTGTTGTATGATTAGATCATTATAAGTCATCTTGTGTGTGCAATATACATATTTGAAAAAACTTATTTATATTATGTGGATTTATTCATGCAAAATTATGGACACAATAGTAATTAACACATTTTCTCAACCACCTAATAGGATTCTCCATCTTTATAAGGAACAAATATAATTTACATGCATTTTTGAGAGTCCTCCCAAAGTGCTTAAATTATTAATTGAATGAAATATGATATATTTACCTTTACAATGTGTGTTTGACGTATCTCAATCTTTACCTAAGAATTATGATGTTAATGCATATTCTGATGATCATAAATCTTTTGTCATACTTCAAATACACTTTTTCATTAATAAATAAAATTTAATATTTAACTGATGGTAATGACATTCAAGTGGAAGGACACAATAGTAAATTTAATTAATCAATTTCTCCAACAAATCAACATTTGAAAGTCTTTACCCATCCAATCTCAAATCATGAGACTAAAAATCAAGATAATGTTCACATGGTAGCACTTAAATAACAATTATTGTTTCAAATAATTATATCTTAGATTGTTTCATTCATATGGTCATGGATTCATATAAATAGGTTAATTATATTACTTTATATGGCTATGATATTATAATAATGGATAATTATTCATATAAGCTATCATTGATTCACATTTGAAATTAACTAAATCCATTATGTTGGATAATGGTTCAAGTTAAAAAATATGTAGGATACAATTAATTTCTAGCAGATGATACACTCAAGAGGATTTAATTGGAATAACCATTATTATTAAAGGATTTTATGGTCTTATAATGACACCTCTCATGGGTATCACATTAACTATCACCATATGTCCTAATAATTTTCTAGTGTGGTTTCATGTATTGTTGGTTAACAAGACATACAATATATTATATGGGTGCCCTTAGCTAAATAAAATGAAAGTATTCCCACACAAATAACATCAATATGTAAATTTTTTACATGAGAAAAAATGGATTATTATTCAAGGCACATCATGTGATTCAAGCATCAAATAATGAATGATTCATTATCCAAAGTGCTACATATATACCAAATGATATAACCTCAAGTGAAAACATATATAATTCATATACCTACTCATCCACACATTAAGATATTATTATTTCAACCTCTTACATTTAAAAAAAGTAAATCACCTATTAAGGTTTAAACTATAATATTAAAACAAAGTGATTATTTAGAAGAGGATAAAACAACTATTTTAGTTAATTTCCATGATAATGATTATACTACTAGTGATGATGATTCTGGTTACTATAATATCATGCTTATATTTTGGATGACACATATGACTTTTTTGATTCATGGTCCTATGAATTTATGGGTATTGATATAAGGATAAATTGGAAGCTTATTACGGATATTTATATGGTATTGTTAGTTAGAATTGCTTGCATATCCCATGTGCTTCAATGAAATAATATATTATACATAGTTTACTTTAATATCTTTTGTATATTTATTTTATCTCTCTAGTGATTAATTTCTCTCTTGCATCATGTATTGATTTTCATTCTTCCTTATACCTTTACATTTATATCCTCTCTTGAATTTTGTTGCTTCATTATTGTCATATTTTATTTTAATTTTGAATTTATCTTCTTTTATTTTTTTCATTTTTTCATTTCATTTTTATAGCCACTTGGTTTCTTTTAATTGCCTTGGTTTGATGATTACCCCATAATTATTTTCTCTCATCCAAATTTCTTGTGTATACTTTCCAAAGATGAAAATACATATATATTGAGGCCTTCCACCCTATTGAACACTACTTTTTTAGTAAAGATGTAGGTTAATATGGATCTTCCTCTTCTATATTCTTCTCATTTTTTTCCCTTTTAGGCATGTATTTTACCAAATTGATCTTTATCTTCTTACTTCCTCCTATTTCTTACTCTTGGATTATTTCTCGATTTAGTTTAGTTTTTTAACCTATTCACTTGCCTCTTTCTTGGTTCCATTATTATGAAAATAATTAAAGTTAAATGGAAAAATCATTTATCTTTGTCAGTTAGATAGTTATGCATTATTACATATCATAATTGTCTACATATTAGTTTTGATAAGATCATTAGGAAAAAAGGGTCCTAAACCCTATACAAAGCAGCCCCCAGGGCAAGAAGGCCTCAAATGAGCCATAAATAGTATATTACTATCACAAAAACAATAGATAAGAAATGAAAAAACACAAAAACTTAAAAAACACCAGGACCATAATGGACTATCAACAGTCTCATATTTAGCCAAAAAATTGACCATATCCTTGTAATCACCAAGGCTTTCCACCTCTACATCTATGACCTTATCATCAAAGACTTTGATAGTAGAAAACATCAAAGCCATGTGGTAAAGAGACTTGGTAGCAAATTCTGACATCTCCCACCATATATTCTACATCTTGTCCATATTAGCTTTGAACTCCACAAGTTCACTAGTAGTATTAACACACAATGAGCAGTTTCCCTTTTTGTTTTGCCATGGGCTTCATCAACAACCTCCTCCATCTCCTCTGAGCTAGACTTGTTTAGTTTAAAAAATTAGATTGTTCCTTCCTCCTCATGAACATATTTAGTATGTGTTTAATATTATCCCTCCCCCATGGTATCCTCAAAAAACTAAGAGTCATCAAAAATTTCAATGCCCTTATGGTGAGTGGACAAGATTTTGACAATACGACTGGATCTGTGAACTCTTATACCACCAAGCTTCTTAGAACCATCCCCATAATCACTCCCCTCCTATTTGGGACCTAGGCCTAAATATTTTATGGGATACTCATCCTTACTAGGGTCCTCATTCCTGGTTCTAGCCTTCTTAGACATGTTGTCCTCAACCTCCCCAACCTTCCATTCCCTTTTAGTGGGCACCACCGTATCCACCTCAGTCTCCTGGTTAGGGGTCACAAGTTTTCCACTGGGTTTATTCATAGATTTAAGCTTGGAATCAAAGGTTGGGGTCCCAACAAGAGTACTACATTATTCAATCTTGAGGCCCCTCTTTAGGTTTTTAGAGGAGATTTTGGGAGTCCTAATGGATTTTCTATCTTTACCTTTGACAATAGGAGTCATATTTGATGGGTTATCCTCAATCAAATAGACTTTAATAGGTTTCAATGGGCACAAGGCCAAATGGAAGTTGTAAAGCCTTAGAATGAGGCCTTGGTGAATGGGAATGAGGGGGGAGTTATGATTTTTAACATGAGATTCCTTGGCCAGTTTAATAGAGTTCTCTAGAGAGGATAACAAAAAAAAGGGAAAACTGATCTCCATTCTATTCCTAAAATTATTGAGAAAGCAAAAGTGATAATGATAAAATACCTTGAATATAACATTGAGCATGAATTATTTCATAATCATGAGGTAAATTTCCCCCCACGACTTTGACAACTTCTCCCTTTTGAATCCTCCATGAAGCTTCACAACAACTTCTCCTTCCCTAAATAAAATCACCATATTTTTTGGGTCCAACACCTTAATACATTTGCAATGCTTTTTGCCTTTTATGGGGATCCCCTTGGCTTTCCTAATCACTTCCTCCAAAAATTTAAAACCAATGCCCCCTAAATGGACCTATCTAGAATCTTCCTCCCAAGACTCTACATATTATTATAGGTCTACATATAAATTATTTACATGTGTTATTCATGGTATTATTTGAGTTATATGTAGGGTATAAAAGTTACATATGATCATATACATATAGTTTCTCTGCATCTTCATTACACCTACACATTAGATCATCCTTACATAGGGTGCATGTCTAGACTAGGGGGATTTTAGTGGGTTGTAAGTTCTATCCTTCCTATTTTGAATTTGTATATTAAACTATATATAGATTTTTATACATAGATTTCTCTAACTTATATCTCATGTGATTTATTACATGGACATATTTTTTTCATGCTTATTTAATTGCATGTTCTCTTGTTTTTCCTATGATTTATTTCATGTATATGCTTGTTAATGTTTCTTGGCATGTCTTGTTTCATATTTCGTATAGAATATCCTTTAGTTGTCAATTTCATGCCACTTATGTTTGACTGATTGTTTGTTTTATTTCATTTCATTTTCTCTCTTTTTAGTTTCACTTAATTTATGTGGTTACATTATTGTGTGTATTTACATTTAATGACTATATGATGTTCTAGCATATAATTGGTGCCTTTATCTATATCATGCATGACATTATTTTTAGTGTAATATGATTATGTATAAATTTAAATGGTTTTTACCTTGAATTATTTAGACATACTATTGGTATGCTTCATTTATGTATCTTGTCTTTATATGGGAATATATTTATAATGGGGCATAACACTTGTCTCTCTTTTTTTTGCATTAGGGCATATCACTTGTCCCTCTTTGTTATTTAATTTAGGACATTTTTCATGCCCTTTTATTTTATATTCCATTTATTTTATCACTTTAGATTTCAAATATAAATATTGGATTATCAATAAGCTTTGATCATTACATATTTATATACTTAGATACATGTATTTACAAATATGTTGAACACTATCATTAATTAAGGAAGAGATTATTGAGCATTATCATTAAGTGTTGAGAACTGGTATTTAATGTTGTCATTGATGTCAAAGGTTCTTATGAAGATGCATGGTTATTTAATTTATGTTAATCTAATATCATTGATGTCCAAGGTTCTTGTGAAAATTCTTGGTCAATTAAGACTTGAGGTATGTATATGAATGAGTTTTGTTGCCAACATAGTGAGTCTTATTGCTATATGAAGAGCAGTGATGTGAAAGTACTATATAAAGAATGATAATAATATAAGATAAGCTCATTGAGTAATACAAGTCAGTATAACAAGTGTAAATAATCCTGTATGCTTTGTATAGACCTTATAAGATGGTATTTTCATGTGGCATGATGAATTAAGTGAGCTTTGAAGAAGAATCAATATGCTCTGAAGATCTATGTAAGTAGATACAAATATGCTTCAAATGAGTTATGAAGATAAGAATGTTCTAAATAAAACTTGATAACATTTGAGAATGAGAGAGGTTGTTTTAAGTTTTTCATGAGATGTTGAAGGCCTTGCAACTAATTAAAATGTCAGCTCCAAAGATCTATGTTTGTAGCTCTGAAGATGCTATGAAGATCCCAATCAAGCTCTGAAGATCTGTAAGTAGCTCCAAATAAGTTTTGCTAAATTTTTGAAGAAGAGTGAGTGTATGAGGTTTTTTGAGCATACACAAGAGACATTAAAACATTAGAGAGTTTTAAGGTAAAGATTACAAGGTGACTAGAAGGATAGATTCTAGGCCTAATAAGACTTGCAAGTCAAGGCTTATAAAGTAAGAAGAGAGATGGTGATAAGATGAGGTAATTGGATCAGTTTTCATGGAATGAGTGAGTAGGTGAACATTAAAATATGTGATTAAAGTTGTTTTAGGTATGTTTATGAATTTTTAGGTCTTAGTTTTCAAGAAAAATCTTGAAAAGTATTTTAAGGTTTTTTGAGTGCATAGGATGAAGAGTTGTCTACCCAAAAAGGTTTTATTAGTACTCATTATCATGTGAATAATTTAAATGAGAGCCTAATATATTCATGGTATATGAGGAAGGGTTATATCTCAAAATTTCAAGCATTGGTTTATATAAAGAGGAGCTAAGTTTTATGAATGATCGTTAAGACTGGAAGATGGTTGAAACCCTCATAAAACCCTAACAATGACCTGAGATTGAAGATATTATTATAAATAGATAAGAAAGGTTTGGTATAATAATAAAAGTTATTGGAGGTTGAATTAAAATATCCCAATCATATCCAAGTGTGATTGGTTTCTTAGAGGAGTGATTAGATCCTACAAGAAAGTGCTTGTCTTTTGGAGATTTATTATAGCAGACATGGTTGATCAAGTTAAAGTTGATAAGTGGATGAAGATAAAAGTGTGAGAATTTTAGTCATTAATGGAAATTTATGGATAGGTTCAAATATTATGTGTGAAAAATTGGTGATCCAAGTTGTCTAGTCGTTAATAGACCTAGTGGTGCAGACAGTAAGGAAATCAGATAGAAGTGAGAAGATGTTTCCTGATGTGTTTTCATGTAAGAGTGATGCATTGAAATTCATAATGATATTTTTTGGATATTAAATTATCTATCCATTATTTTTATAAGATTGGAATTTAGTGTAATAGGTTGAAACATTGAAGCCAAAATGGCTTATCTGGTAGAGTAGAGTCTTTGAGAAAGAAGGTCAGTAGATTGGTCTGTAAGACCAATAGTTTTCCTTAGAGATAATGATATAATTAGTTGAGGTTTCTATAAATATTTTATAATATCCTATTCATGAATTTAAATACCTTTATAATATTCAATAATGTGTCAGATGTTCATGTTTCCTTGACTATGTTTTGGAGTCAAATGGCAATTTTGAGTGAACATCTTGCACAAAAATGTTTGAGATTATTTACCTTGAGTTGAAGCATCATAAGAAGTTTTTGATGAACTTGAGGTAGTGTGGTTTATGAATATGTAATTTTTTCCATGTTTTTTTGGAAAATTTGAGTATATGTCTCAGTTGTTCAAGACAGTTTCCATATATGCACATACCTTTTATATGTAGTCATTTGAGAAAAGGTTCAAGTGGTGATTGGATTTAAAAGGTGTTTTGGACCTAAAGTGAAGTTAGATAAGGTATATTAGAATGGTTTATGATGTTTTCATATTGTGTTAGGTATTTTTATATGATTTAATAAAGATCAAAGGGTAACAAGTTGTTAAAAATGCCTATTAGGTCTCCATAAGCCTAAAAGTGGATTAAGGGCTAATTGATGTATGATTGACCTATTATAGTGATTGATTAATGATTAATGCATGTTATTTTAATAATATAAGACATATTCATAACTGAACTAAGTTATTTGAATGTGTGGCTGACTAATAAGGATATGATTAATTGACTTATATAAAATCAAGGTAGTTTAGGCCTATTTGGTATACTTAGAGGATGCTAAGTGTGGGAGAGTAGAAGAAGATAAGCAAATGATATATATAATTTATGATTAGAAGGAGGTCATGTAAACCATTATATATATGTCATGGATATCTAAGATAGGTTCTTCATATGAAGATCAAGGTCAGAAGACCTAATCAAGCCATGAAGAGGGTTAGTTGAGCAAATAAGGCTAAAGATCAGTTTGAGAGTGATAAAAGAGAGCAAAGAGCTGAAGGAGTAGATCATAATATATTATATAAGAAACAAGGGTTTATAAAGATGATCAAAAAATTAGGTGGTTGAGTTGGTGATGAGTCATCTATGGATATATTGGAAAAATTAAAGACCATATATGAAGGGGACACCAAGGTGAAGATGGCCAAGTTGAAAACTCATGAAAGATATTTTGAAGGTCTGAAGATTAATGAATATGAAACTATTGCATCCTATCTATTTTGGGTTGATGAAGCTATTAACATCATTAGAGGATTGGGAGAAGAAGTGAAAGAGTCTACTTTTGTACAAAAGGTGTTGAGATCACTCACTCCTAATTTTGACTCTAAAGTGTCTGTAGTAGAATAAATATAAGATTTTGACAAGCTAGAGATGGATAGGCTTCATGGCATCTTAATTGCCTATGAGATGAGATTAAATGAAGGAATACCTCCTAAGAAGGAAGTAAATTTCAAAGTTAAAAAGAATTCAAAGGCCAAGAAGGTCAAAGATAAGGCATGTTTATATATTGATAATGATTAATTCATAGCTATATTTTCTAAAAATTTAAGGTTTAGATCAGGTAAGTACAAGGGTAAGTTACATTTAAAATGTTTCAGTTGTGGCAAGATTGGTCACTTTGCAACCAAGTGTCCTAACAAGGATAAATCATAGCATGATAAGAACATAATTAACACCATGGAGATGATAAAAGAGTCCATAAGTCTGAAAATAACAAGAAATATTTCAAGAAGAATGAAGGAAGGAAAGGATCATTCAAGAATAAGAGGAGTTTCTATACCAAAGAAGAGAATTCATCAGATGAAAGTGATTCAGACACATCTAATACTGATGATGGTAGTAATGAATCTGAACATGATGATAATGAAACTTCGTTCATAGGAATAGAACCAAATAATGAGGGTTGTTCAAATGGGAAAGTCCTTATGATTAGTGTAGAATCAAATGAAGAACTATACTATGATAGTGAAGAAGGAGAAGCTAAAGTGGATCTTGAGGCAAAGTTGGTAAGTGCCCTATAATATTTAAAGATTGTGAATAAGAAGAATAAGAAAATTAAGTTATTATTTTAATAATATGAGGATTAAATTGGATTTTTTATTTAAAGGTTGAGAAACACTTCCAAGGAGTATCAAGAGATCATCCAACAAGTTGAAACCTAGATAGAGATTGTGAAAACAAGCCTAAAGGCTAAAGAGAAAGATTGTCTTAAGTATGAAACTAAAATAAAATATCTAAAATCTAAGTTGGATCAAACATATATAAAGGTAAAGATCTTTGTGAAATTTGAAAAGAGAACTAGGGCTCTAGATGATGTTTTAAGTAGTCAGAAGTCTACAAGTGATAAGACAAGTCTTTCATTCAAAGAAGACCAAAAGAAGGCACCTCAAGTCAAGAAGAAGATTTTTGAAGACAAGAAGGTTTCATGAAAATACTTATCAAATAGCCCAATGCTATAAGGTATGCTAATTATTCAATGGTTACTATTTTATATGTAGTCAGTTTAGTCATAGAGTAAGAGAATGTATAAAACCTTCTAAGATTGAGTACTCATGGAACTATGGAAGGAGAAGTAATTGGTCAAAGGGAGATCACAATAATCATCATTCAAATAGTATGTATAAGGTGGTTTGATATAGTTTTCATAATGTAGAACACATTTAAATATTATATCCTAACAAAGTTATAAGATCATCAAGTTAGATTAGGAAGTTTGAAGCTAATATAATGTAAGAAAGAAGGCAAATAAATGTATGGAAACCAAAGGTAGTAAGATAAATCATGATCAATCTACAAGCTCAAGTGGACTTCTTGCTAAGATAGAGCATACCTCAGATGATAAATAAAGGAATGTCAAGAACACTTGTTATTTACATGTGTTGACAAAGCAGTCAAAGAAAAGAAGGATGATAAGGTTGTTGATGAGATCAAACCTATAGTGCCAATCAATCCAAAAGAATGTTGAAGAAAATTTAGTATTGTGAAAAGATGAAGATTTATGAATATCCTAAGTCCATATTATTTTAGTTCCCTATGAAAATGGGATGGCTCCATTAAGCTTCATGGAGACATTCTTCTATTAGTAGAAGCATGAGCTTGTAGTCAAATAAGGTTTCTTTTTGAGAAAATTTTAGGTTATCTATGATGCAAGCAATGAGATGAATATGGATATTATCCATTACTATGTTGATAACTCTATGGTTTGATGTGTATAAGGCCTCATGATGAGATATATAAGGATTTTATATCATGTATCTAAAGTCAAAATATGCAGACACTTGGTATATAAGAGGTAAGCTTTTGATATATGTTTATATGAGTAGTTGAACTTAATTTAGGAAGATAAAAGGGGAGTTTCTATTTCTATAATTGGTATCAGTTGGCATAAGTTGGTATCAAGTATGGAATAACCATGTGTATGATTAGGAGTTTGGTATCTTCCTCATGCATGTTAAGAAAGGTATATGATCTTGAGTTTCTATTTCTTATAAACAATAAATGCTTGGTGTAATGGGTAGCTTTGTAGCTCTGATTTTTTTGTAAATAAAGTGATTGTTATTTGATATACATGGAGTTAAGAAGAGATTGTTTCTAAGATGATTCATAGTGTTTGATGGATCAGATGGGAGAATAACCTAATTGAAGAGAAAATTTTGAAAATGGTTATCATATGTGGTTACCATAAGTTTCTAAATACTATGTGCCATTTAGTGTCTTTAAGAGATAATATTAGATCACAAGGAAAGAGTATGATTTTAGTCGTTATAGATGATATTTGATGTCTACTACTAACAAGAAGCATGGTGGATGCTTAGTTTGAGGGGGAACTATTCAAGTAGGTTAAATAAGTTTGATTTGTGTTGAAGTTTTCTTGTAATCTGAGTCCATTCTGAAAAAGATGATAATTATAAAATATCTTTGTTATTAATGTCAAAGGGGGTGAAAGATCAGAAAAGGAAAGAAAAGGAGAAAGATTAGAAAGATAAAAAAAGGTGAGAAAGAAAAGGCAAGAACCAGGTCCAATAAATGGTTACCATCAAGAGTGGTTGATAGTTTTTTGAGTATGTTTTCCATCAATGACAAAGAGGGAGATTGTTGAACATTGTCATTAATTAAGAAAGAGATTGTTGATCATTGTATTTGAGTGTTGAGCTCTGGTATTTAATGTTGTCATTGATGTCAAAGGTTCTTATGAAGATGCATGGTTTTTTCATTGATGTCAATCTAACATCATTGACATTAAAGATTCTTTTGAAAATTCTTGGTGAAGTAAACCTTGAGGTATGTATATGAATGAGTTTTTTCTCCATCATAGTGAGTGTTGTTGTTACATGAAGAGTAGTGATTTGAAAGTATTGTCTAAAGAATGATAGTAATATCATTGAAGATCATTGAGTAAATATAGGCTAGTATAGCAAGTGTAAAGCATATTATAATGATTTGTTTAGACCTTTTGAGATGTTATTTTTAGGTGGCATGATGAAATGAGTGAGTTAAAAAAAAAAACTAGTATGCTCCAAATATCTATGTAAGTAGCTCTGAATGAGCTACAAAGATAAGAATGTTCCAAAGAATACTTGATAGTGTTTGAGCATGAGAGGGGTTGTTTTAATTTTTACATGAGATGTTGAGGGCCTTGAAATTTATTAAAAGGTTAGATATAAAGATATGTGTTTATATCTCCAAAGATGATATGAAGATCCCAATTGAGCTTCAAAGATATGTAAGTAGATCTAAAGAAGTTATGTTGAAGTTCTGAAGAAGAGTGAGTGTATGAGGTTGTTTGAGCATACACAAGAGAAATTGAAACACAAGATATTTTCAAGGTGAAGCTTACAAGGTGGTTAAAAGGTTATATTCTAGGCCTAATAAGACTTATAAGTCAAGGTTTAGAAAGCAAGAAGAGAGATGGTGATTGGATGAGGTTACTAGATTAGTTTCCATGGCATAAGTGAATAGGTGAATATTGATAGAGGTGAGTTAAGTTGTTTTAGGTATGAATTTTCATGAAATTTTAGGTCTTGGTTTTCAAAAAATTATTGAAAAGTATTTCAAGATTTCTCAAGTGTAGAGAATGAAGAGTTGTCTACTCAAGAAGGTTTTCTTAATGGTCATTGAAATGTGCATCATCTAAAAAAAACCCTAAGATATTCATGGTAGATCAGAAAGGGTTATAGCTCAAATCTTCAAGCATTGGTTTCTAGATAGATAAATTAAGTTTTGTGAATGATCATTAAGATTGGAAGATGGTCTAAACCCTCATAAAACCCTGACAATGATTTGATGTTGAAGATCTTGTTATAAAGAGCTCAAAAATATTTGTTAGATTATAAAAGTGATTGGAGGTTGAATTTAACTCTCCCAAGCATCTCTAGGTGTGATTGGTTTCTTAGGGGAGTGAGTAGACCCTATAGGAAGGTGCTTATCTTTTGGATATTTACTATAGCAGAAAAATTTGATTGAGTCAAACTTATTAAGTGGATGAAGATAAAAGTGTGATACTTGTAGTTATTTTTCATTAAGATTTATAGATAGGTTCCATATCTTAGGTGTGCAGAATTGGTGATCCAAGTTGTCCAGTCACTAATAGACATAGTGGTGTAAATAGTAAGGAATTTAGATAGAAGTGAAAAGATATTTCCTGATGTGTTTTCATGTAAGATTGATGAATTAAAAATAATAATGATATTATTTGGATATTTAATGATCTATCCATGATTTTTTGAATCTTGGAGGTTAGTGTAATAGGTTAAAACATTGAAGCCGAAATGGCTTATCTAGCTGAGAAGAGTTTGTGAGAAAGAAGGTCAACATATTGGTCTATAAGACCAATAATTTTATTTAGAGATCATGATATAATTGGTTGAGGTTGATATGAGGATGTTATAATATAATTTTAATGAATTAAAAACCCTTAATACTAGTCAATCATGTGTCAGATGTTCATGTTTTCTTGATTGTGTTTTGGAGTCAGTTGGTGGTTTTGAGTGAATATCTTGCAGATAAGTGTTTAAGCCTATTTACCCTATGTTAAAGCATTAGATTAATTTTTTTATGAACTTGAGGTCATGGGGTATTTTAATATGTAATTTTTTTCCATTTTGTTTGGAAAAATTGAGTGTATGCCTCAATTGTTCAAGATAGAGTTTTTGTATATGTACAGGGCTTTTGTATGTAGTGATTTGAGAAAGGGTTCAAGTGGTGATTGGATATAAAATGTGTCATGGAAATAAAGTGAAGTTATGTAAGGAATATTTTTAAGGAATATGATGTGTTCCTACCATGTCAGGTTTTTGAATATGCTTCAAGAAAGATCAAAGGGTAACATTTTATTAAGAAGGCATATTAGGTCTTTATAAGCCTAAAAGTGGAGTAAGGGCTAATTGATGTATGAATGACATATTGTATTATTTTATTCATGATTAAGGCATGATATTTTAATATTATAAGACATATTCATATCTGATATAAGTTAATTTAATCTTTGTCCAACTAAGAAGGATATGATCAAGTGACTTGTATAAAAGCAAGGTAATTTAGGCATATTTGGTATGCTTAGAGGATGCTAAGTGTAGGAGAGCAGAAGAGGATAAGTGAATGATATATATCATTGGTGAGAATAATGAGGTAATTTTTACCATAATAGATATGTCATTAATATCTAATATAGGTTTTACATATGAATATCATGGTCAAAAGACCTAATCAAGCCATGAAAAGGGATAGTTGAGTGAAAAAGGCTGAAGTTCAGTTTGAGAGGGACAAAAGAGAGTGAAGCACTAAAGCTATAGATCATCATTTATTATATAAGAAACAATAATTTTTTAATGTGATCAAACAATCATGTAGATATATTTGTGCTGAGTCATCTAGGGGGTTGGTGCCTCATTAAAAATGGGTGCTTGATAAAGCCTAGCTGAGTTGGTGCTAAGCTAGTTAGAGTTGGTACTTAACTAAACATTGATGTTTATCTTATAATAATATAGTACATTTGCTTCATCAATGGGTTTTTTTCCCCTAAAGGGGTTCCAACATATATGTTGTGTTCATGTGTTTCATTCTCTTATGATTTGTTTCTTATGCTTGCTAAGATGTGCATGCTTGTTAGAATGGTTCATGTATAGTTAAGTGGAATTGAATTAAAATATTTGAAGATTGATTCACCCCCACCCGCATTCATATTGTTTCCAAAAAAATATTCTTTAGATATTATTGCATATATATATTTTTATCTATGTTACACATGGTAAATTTAATAATTTTATTTTGAGAAGATTGATATGAAATAACTTCCATCACCTAAAAATTGGAAGCATAGTCAAATATTTTATCTTTTGTTACATATTTCAAGTGGTTAAAAGATGTCAAGAGGTTATAGAGCTATGCCAAGTGAATATAGAGAGGTATAATTTTTTTTTATAGTTAGGAATTAGATTTATTTGCATGGCATGGGTCAGTAAGATCCAATTTTTATAATTTTCACCACATGGCTTGATAAATTAAGGCTCATTAAAGTTCTAATTATTTTTTAAAGTTGTCAACATAGTTCACATACCATAATGTGTATTCATTTATTTTTATAATTTTTTTATATTTTTTAATTAATTTGATTAGGTTACCTTATATCAATTTATCAAGATTATTGATTTAATTTTACATATTCATATTTTATTATAGGTAAATTCAATAAGTTGACATTAGAACATTCATGGTTTGTCAGTGGCGTTTAGGACATTCATGCAGATAGAGATGAGATAAGGTTTGATCTCATGCAAGTTATTGGGGATTAATTCTAATATAATGTAATTCTTTTCCTCTTTTTGAAATTTATATCACTTTCTTATCAATAACTAATTTAGAGAATAACTTACAATTAAGGAGGTGAATACAACACAAATTATATCCACCTTTTGTTTTATTTTATTGTACAATGTGCACATGCACATTATTTTGAGGCATTATGTAGACACCTAATATTAGTAAAATTCATGTAGTTTTAGTTATTTTTTCATGTTTTTATAGATTTGGACTATTGTCTTACATAGTCTCTTATTGGTGCACTTTTCCTTCTAATTGTATCCTTCATAGTCTTTCATTATCCTTATTTTATCATGATCACCTTCAAATATGTCATTTTTATATCTTGGGATCCAAATAGATGTCATGTAGTTTAATTAGGTCTCTATTTCAAGAGGTTTTCTATCTTGACCATAATTAGAACATATCAAAAGTGGTCTTGATGACTATTTTAAAATAAAAAAGAGGTCGAGTTGGTTGTGATTCCTTTATACCATCATGCCATGATTTTCCATGGTCAACTTACATAAAAATATGTCCTAATTTGAATACAAATATTCATATATAAACACAAGTACCCTTGTCTTTTTAAAAAGGTATTCCAAAGACACATCATCACACGAAGATATCATAACTTATAAAGGATCTATAATATTTTTTCCACATTACACTCTTCATAATTTTAAGGCTTGTTACCACACACATGTTCCAAAAGAAGGATTTTGTTAATAAAATAACATTTAATTTTATTTTACAAACCCATGTCTCATAGGGGTGAGAACTAGATTCACACATTTTATTGATGACATGCATAAGTTATTGGTGATAAATTGTAGGAATATTGTAAAGTGAAAGATAGAGATATATTGAAGCAATCCGCTCACCAAAAACATAATTTTTGATGTCTTCTTACTGTGGGATTTGTATGCAAATGAAACTAGATAGGTCTATAATGTATCCTACTCAATAATGTTCAAGCTTGGAGAAGGTAATTAACTAATAAGTATACTTTGAAATACATTTATATCAGATTCATGATGATAATGGATTTGATAAACCTATACTAATGGATCTCTTATCACACAATGAAAAGGATAGGTTTCCAAAGTCTCTAGTTAAATGTCATTTTGTGACAGCCATAACTAGGTATTATGATTATAAATAGTATTAAATGAGCTAATATACTAAATAAATATGCAAACTAATCTAATAAATGCATATGCAAGCTAATATAGTGCTAAAAAAATCCTATGTAAAAAATGGGGAAGATAATAAACATGTAAACACAAATCTATCTAATATAACATAAAAATTATCTAAGCAAGGAGAGATACAATTAAATCCATTAGTTATACAACATCTACTTATATAAATATGAAGGGCTAGGAATATACTTAACTTGTTGAAGTGAACACTTTATGCCTCAATATCTCCCTTGGATAATGGTACTTTGTAAGAGGTTGTTATGGGATTGTAAGGATCACAAGGACAAATCAATGCTAGGCTATAAGACTTCTCTTATGTATCCAAGACCTACACAAGGAAAGTGTTACTTCTCCAAGGCAAAAAACTAAGCAATGAAACCTCCTATTGATTGTATAAGTATATTTATGAATAGAAATGATGTGAAATTGAATGATCCTCTATTTAGAAATGAAATGATGGGGGTATAATAGCCATAAATTGACCCTAAACTCTCTTGGTAATTTAGTCCACATAGTCGACTTAGTCAACCTTGTTAGGAAAGAAATAGAGTTGTTAGGTCTCAATCTATGTTGGTTTGGGATGATAGAGTTCCTTAAGGTATGTTAAACACATAATGGGGTTGACTCAATTGAGTAGTAGTAAAAGTGGTAAAAGGGGTTTTGCTTAGGTAGGGGCTATTTTGGGTGGTGTATTGCTTAGGTAAGTGTATAAGTGGGGTTTCAATTTTTAGGAAAATGAATATGAGTAACATGTATTGGTTTTATGTGATGGTATAGGGGTCAACAATCCTTCAAAGCACCAAAGGTCCACCAACCTCTTTCATGGTGCACCTTTTAAGGCATGCACTCAAAAATATTGAGATTTCAATGGGTTCCTGTAAGAGAGAAAATGTCAATAATTGATAAATTTTTATTGCATATTTCTTGTTTAAATATTCTCCACTTGGAGCTCATCATGTGTCACAAAATTTTAACATGGGATGGTGCTTTAGGAAAATAACATATTAACTCACAATTCTAAGACAATAAATTATAATAAAAACATAAATTGAAATTACATTAAGGAAATAACTAAAGTAATTTTTAAAAGTATCATATATATACCTTGATTTATCATTAATTATAAATGTTTATCTACTATATTTTTAATTTTGATCATGGAAGGTGCATTAATTGCTTTGGACAAACTCTAGAAATATAAAACTAAAGAGCAAAAACAAACAAACATGGGAAAATCAAAATAATTGAACTTAGTAGAACTCAAATAAATTATTTGGTAATTTGGTAAGCTAGAGTGATAAGTGCTAAGTTAGAACCAAAAATACCAAGGAAAATTAAGATTTGATTAGGTAAATGAAAAGATACAAGGCTACTAAATGACCAAAAAACTCAAATAAAATGTACTTTAAGTAAGAAAAGCAACAAAATAGATCAAACCAAACACATGTGAAAGTAAAATTATACATGTAACATTAATTTACAAGAAGTAACAAATTGAACTTAACAAAGATGGAAAAGGAGCATAAAGTAAAACAACATTGATGAGTGAGAAGTAACAATCCAAACTCACTCAACAACAGAAAAATAAAAATAGAGTGTTAGTAGAGGTTTCTAGAAATACTCTAGAACATGTTAATTATAAGGATAACTTATATGATAGAGAGTAATAATAGGAATATAAGAGAAGATAGTATTACCTACCATCTATGATGTATAAAGATGTACCTAAGATAAAAAAAAATAGATGATAACAAAAGATAGAACATAACTAGCATATCATTCGATAATAGATTAAAGTAAAATAGAGTACTCATTGTGCATCAACCATATATAAAATATGATTAGGAACCATAATAAAATGAATATATTAATATATATTAACACATAAAAACCATATCCTATTACAAAAAAGTACTATATATAGTATTTTACAATCTATTGTCTCTTAACATTACAACCTATTGAGATACAAAAGGAAAGACTCTTCACATTCCTCTATTGCCTAATTAGGATTACAAGTCTGAATATATACAAAAATTATACAAAAGACAAAATCATATACTTTGTCCATGTGTCCTATTATACTTCATGGTTTTTCCATGCTCCATTATTCATCCAATAATTTCCCATACTTAAATATTTATCTCATCTTAGGACAAATTCACATGTTGATATAAACTAAGATGATAAGATAAGCCATAAACAAAAGTCATAGTTATCATTCGAAGTGTTGTTTACCTATTTTGACCCTTTGCACACTACTAAACTACCCTTTTAGGTTTTCAACTAAGTAGCATACTAGCCTACTACCCTTTCGTATTTTAAATAGGCTAGCATAACCAAGTGGTTACATTTTATAGGTTTTCAACCATTTTATTCATGCTCCTAATGTTTAGACTATCTTACAAAAAATTTCAATATGTTTAAAGTCACAAAAAGGAAGTGCACAAAACTTACTGCTATAGCTGAAGATGTGTTTGATTGAGTGGCTATGCAGGTTGTTATTTTTGGCCAGCTATTGACCCATTGGCTTTTTATTTACCCACTGTCAAAGGTAGTTATGGAGACTACACCTTTATGTCCAACTTTCTCTCCTATATGATTTATTGAAGATATTTTATAGGAATAAATTGGGGCCCATATATTATCTGAATATCTAAGATGAGCTCATCTAATCTATATGTTTTTATTTAGAATTGGATGGCTAAAAACTTGTTGTGCATTATTTCATTATACCATACTTGTAGCTTTTGTATGGTAACATCCCTAGAATCCAATAATTGTCTAAGTCCACTGTTCATTTATTTTACAATTATCATTTGATCCTTTAATATGGATTTAGCTTTATCTATAGTGAAAAATTTAGGTTCCACAGTAGCCAAGGATTGATTAAGATGTCTCCAATTAACATGTCTTGGGATATTTGCTTAGCCTATCTTGCATTTGTGTTTAGTACCTACTCATATTTATCAAGGAGTTTACATATGACCTTTATTTTAGTTGTGAGAGCTTGTCCTTGTGTGCGTATTGCCAATTTTTTTTGTGAAACTCCCAACTCTTTATAATCTATGTCAATGGATTAGTGAATTGCTTATTTTATGACATGACTTGATCACCCAATACTTGCATAATTAAGGTGGGACAAGTATTATTGATAATTTTTCATGCATTTGACATCTTATCTTATAATCTAACATTTTATTATCATATCCTCATGACTTCTTACTCCAAATTTTAGGCCTTCTACATAATTTATTCTTAAAAGGTGACTATTCCTTCACTATGTTTTAATAGTGGCATCTAGGTCACATCCAATTATGTTTGCATCGTAATGGTGGCAAGTGTCATATATTGGTCACATGTGTCATAGGAATAGGTGTGAATTGAGCCATTAAAAGTAAGAAGGTATTTTATAAATTTGATGTAGTAGGGACATACCATATCCATTGGATAGATATATGTGATGATTCTTCTATGGCCTTTGTGTGAGTTACAAGTGTTGCTTCTTCCTTTGCTTTTGTAGCTTTGAGCTCCTTGGCCTAGGTTTATGATTCATCCTTTGTCTTAATGTCAACTTTAGCTTATGTTTTAGCTTCCTCTTCAGACTTAGCCTTAGCATCAGATTGAGATTTAGATTTAGCATCTATCTTAGCCTTAGCTTTGGCTTTAGATCCAACCTTAGCTTTTTCTAGGGTGTATGCTCTTGTGTTGCATGTGTGAGATATTTTTTAGAAGCCTTAGCTTGATCTTCTTGTTCCTTATAATTTTTTTGCACATATTACACCTATTATTTTTACCATTAGGCTTCCTCTTATTCTTTCTTATTTGACTCCGATTCTTCAGCCTACTTACACATAGCTTATGCTTCATTAATTTTCTTCCTTATAGCTTCAGCTTCTTCAGCTTGCTTCCATATAGCCTCTACTTCCTCAGCCTTTTTTTGTTTTTCAACACCTATATCTTGTTGCTTCTTGTTATGTCACTTGAGGCACTATTGATTATGTTTGTTCTTATTTTTTATTTCTCCTTTCTTCCTCCTTTACCTCCTCAAGGTCAAGTGTGCATTGTGTAGTTTATTATTCAATTGATTCCTCAATCATAGTTATATCTATGGGTTTCTCATCACCTTCAAGCTCAGTGTTGGATTTAGTATGCTCAGGTGATTATGATTTGCATAACTAGACTTTGTGTACCAATTTATTTTTCTTAGATTTAGCTAGAGGTGTGAGGGTCTACTTTTGATTCTTTGAAACTTAGGGCTAAGGCTGTTATTGTGCTACCTAAGATAATTATGCACTAATTTATTTTGGAGGTTCACTGAAAGACACCATCCTTTCCCACATAGTTTATGATGGATTAGTAGAAGGGTGTGCATGTGGTCATTAGAATAAGGCTGGTATAGGACTACCTTCTTTAGGTAAAACCACCATCTGCATAGTTGATGATCCTATAGTTAATTTTGAGGAAAATATTTTGGCCTCTAACTTGTGTCAACTACTTCTTGTCCTATAGTACTAATAAGAATAAAATTGGGTGGTTGAGTACTATCAACAAAAATGTCTTTTTTTACCTAATTTTTCACTTAGAGAGTGTGCACTACTTTCCAAAAGAACTCCTTTTCCTCCTCTTTATCATACACCTCTTTTTTGATATTTCCCAACATCGATCAGATCACTTCCTATTCTTCTACCCCCAATTCCAGTAGGTCACACTTAGTATATATGTAACCATAAGATTATCAAGATAATACTTTGTTTGAAATGTTTTTTTCTTTGGTGGAGGTGGTGAGACTCTGCACATAGGTGATCTCCTCTTGCCTTTCTCTTATTATGTTGGAATTTTTGGCTATGTTGGTTTTGGTAGTTGAGCATATGGATGTGTTGGTTGTTGTGAGGGTGTTTTATCTACTTGAGGTTGTTACACATATATAGGGATGGCTTGTAATAGAGGAACCAACCTTTTAGCTAAGGATTTTTACCTATACATTTCATCCTTCACTTTGACCATTAGAATAAAAAATGGCATTAGGGTCATAATTGGAGTATCCAACTCATGAACCTTGATCTGAATGTCATTATGCAATTTGGTTATTGAAGCATGTTGTATTAGATATTACATTACATCCTATGTGATCTTGGGGTGTGATAAAATCAAGGATAGGGCTTCAATACACTATGTATTAACTGACCCTAGTGGATATTTCCACTGTATGAAACATAACAAAAGAACCAAAAATTGGTACTAAAATGTATGTGTGCTTATTATAAGTACCTTCTCTATGTTAGTGGTGATCTTGGATACCAAAAAATTAGGTTAATTGAAGTCTTCCCACAACTTTTTCATGTGATAGGCAATATCAATTATGCTTCTTGTCACTTATTTTGCTTACTTGGTGGTTTGCCAAAATATTTTTGTGACAAACTGTATCATGATGTGTAATCAAGCATCCTCAATTGAGTTAATAGGTGTTCCTCACCCTACCCTTATAGTATATTTTACTTGATATCCAAATGGATAAGTGGTGTTGTAGACTTATAAGTAGTAAAGATTTGTCATGACTGGGAAGGTAGGTTGTTCGTGCCATGGTGTGTGCATAAACCTAGATTGTAACATATTAACCTAAATAGATAGCCCATTGATTGTATCAACTCAAAAAATTCATGATAACCTCATATAACTACCCAAATTTAGGTAGATTAAGTATTCATTTATTGTCAGAGCCTTATAATGAATGTTGAAGTGTTAGGGCTCCTATTTATGTTGCTCCTTGAGTATCTTAGGCAAAAATAGTAGTTTTTGTTATGTCTATCAAATTAAACAAATATAGGTCATTATATTTATTATTTTGAAGACCTATCCCAATTCTCATTTCCTCTTTTTGTGCATTTGATAGCAGAATCAATAACAAGCCTCTTTCCATGGCTCAATCGATGGTCTAGAATAAATGTTTGGTTTGATTAATTATGTTCTGGTTTGAAATCCATTTGCAATTAGGTATTCTAAAAGTAGATCACATAAGCCTATTTTTATTTGAAGGTTGTAATGTTTTAGAATTTTCCATACCCTACTCTTATATATTTATTGGTACCCAATTTCATGTCATTGCCTCTTTTGAATGCATTGACTGCTTGTATATGAATGTTCCCTTTTCAATCAATATTAGTTTCTAGAAGTTACCTTGACAAGGAAATTTAGTGATTAGGATATTTAAGTTAATTTTTTGGTAGTTATTATATGTGAGTAGTTATCCTTTCATCTAATCAATTTTCCTTATGAATCCACTTATCCATTTACTACCAAATATGCTTCAAAAATGATGTAATATTTTCAAAACACCTCATCATTAATGGTTTAACCTGACCATTGGCATTTTTTTCATCATACCTATCTTTTCACCACTGTCTTGGACTTAATTAAAATTCTCGATGTAGTTACAACCATCTTTGATGAATTATCTCTAGAATATGATCACATCCTATCATGATAACTGCTTCCTAGTGGTTGTAATTTTTATGTAGAAAGGAAGATGCTATATAAACATTCTATCCTAAGAAAACAAAATAGAAATAAAAAAATTTAAATAAAATCCTAACTACGTGGTGTTACTCAATACCCACTCAAATTTTTAGTAAAGATGATATGGCTTAAACCTACAACCATTTATACATCCTAGTAATATGGTTATAAATATTTCAACACTATGGTACCCTATGATGATACTTCATGAATTATATAGGTTCCATTCTATATAATGTGTATCTTTCTTGGGAATTCTTTAAATCTAATCTCATAAAGCAATATTATTTGGTTCAGGTAAAATTGCTTAGATCGCAAGTTGTGATCATGCCATGATTTTTGAATTTGTTTGTTAATATATTGTGTCCACTATGCCCTTAGTCTATTTTCTTCCATCTTTGTGAAATTGATATGTACATAGGGATATGATATATTATTAATTATGGGTTGATAGAGATATCGACATGTGGCACACATCCCAATTAATAGTTATATGGATCCACTATATTAAGATAATGGAATAACTTATGGAATTAGTGCATTGGGTAATGGTTGGCCTACATTGGGATTAGGAGGTTACCCATCTATTAGAGGTCTATATAAAGGAGATGATTATCATTGTCAAGATATAAAGTAAGTAAGCATTGATTTTTCTATTGTAAGAGGATATTGGAGGTTGTCCCATCGAAGAGACATTGTGGAGTTATTCCTTCCTAAAGAAGTATTGTTGGTGTTGCCCTACCTTAAGGGTATTCAACATATATTCAATATTTGGATATCTTGGTCTACCAATATATATTGTGTTGAATTTATCTACATTAATTCTGCATTATTTTTGAATATTATAAGTGTGGATCATATCAAGTGGTATCAGAGCTTTGATTTGGACAATTTGTGGGTGGAAAAACCATAGTTTTGTGGAATCATCAATATATTTAGATTGGTTTATAATTTATACACAATTTTTTATTGGATATGGATAATATTCTAAAGAAGGGACAATTAAAAAATTGAGGTTTCTTGATCAGTTTTGTGGGGGTTATTTCTATTTTAGGTTTTTCACTAATTTGGTTATATATTCCAAAATATAAGTATTTTATCTTCAAAATTTTTACTGAAGCTATTAAAAAATACAAGAGCAACACAATAAAAATTTTAGAATTTTTTGAATTGTTTTGAGTTATTATGATTTTAGTATTTTTCATATATTCACTCTACAAGTCGCAATTTGTAGAATTATTTTACCAATTTTTTTTGAAGTTATAATATAATAGGAGGACGCTTAAATAAAAATTTGGGATAGTTTTGATATGATTTGAATGAGTTATTGACATTTTAAGGTTTCACAAACCCTAATTTTTATTTGTGAATCATGAAGTTGCAAAATTTTTTAGGGGAAGATGATATTGATACTAGAGAATGGTGGCTACTTTTGGAGAATCATTTTAAAAATATTTTTGGGGAAAGATGATTATTTAATTTTTTGTCTAGGCCTACACTACATTGGTTTGATCAATTGAGCTGTATGAAAAGGTTTTTTTCATGGCAAGAAATGGAACAAATCTTCCTAGATCGTTGGGCTATAAAAGAAGCAACAGAATAAGAAGTAGAAGAAGCAAAAAAATAAGAAGTAGAAGAATCAACAAAAGAAGAAGATGAAGTAGAAGGAGCAATAGAAGAAGAAGAAGTAGATGATGAAGAAGAAAAAAAATAAGAAGAATAAGAATTAGATGATAAGGGTTCAAATAATTTGGCTTCAAAGAAATCTGAGTCAATTTATCAATTTCATGGATGCATTCAAAAGAAGAAAGTTGTTGGGTCCATAAACCCTACCAGTAAGAATAACTTCATCAACATGAATGTGGTCAAGCATCTACATGTTCAAGTAAAGAATATGAAGGAGGTTCAAGTAGATGGTAAGAATATTTCAATGTTTGAATATTTGAAGTTCATTATAGAAAAATATGTTTTGCATTCAGATTTTTATGCTTGGGATATGGATGATATGATATAGTTCTTAGATATCCATGGTTAGAGACTTTGGTAACAATCAATATTAATGTTCAAAAAAAGTTCATGAAGTTTTGGTATAGGAAAAAAAAGGTCACTTTACAGGATATCATATTGGGAAAGGTACCAATAACAGGCAAGGAAGATCATGAGGATGAGATTGAAACAAGTGATGAAGAGCATGAGGAAGATTTGGATAAAGACATAATATAATAAAAAATGAACACTTTATCTACTCAAGAGATAGAGATGGAAAAATTAGAAGTTATAGAAGATAAGGTGGAAAAAGTTGAGGTATATAGACACTCGCATCATCATGAGAGGAAACAATCATGGAACCAACCAAAAAAGAATTACTATGGTCAGGTATGGAATAAAGAAAATGTAGCAGTCTATGGAACATAGAATTAATGGGGAAATCACTCTGATTATGCATGGAAGAATACCTATTATGGTCATGGATGGAGTTAGAGTAACTTAGTGAAATATGGTACATGGAATAAAAAAAAGAATAGTTATGCATGGACACAAAAGTAGTACCGTTATGATTATGAATAGAATCAAAGGAGAATATGTGGAGAGATATCACTTACTAAGATCACATATGGGTGGCTTGAAGATCGATATTGGAGACAAGTGTGCAATAATTTGAAGCATACTCATTATTTAGTTTCTTCCTATGTTTCAAGGATGAAACATGTCAAAGAGGGAGGTAATGCTATGTACCTAGGGATATGATATATTATTAATTATGGGTTGATAGAGATATCGACATGTGGCACACATCCCAATTAATAGTTATATGGATCCAATATATTAAGATAATGGACTAACTTGTGGAATTAGTGCATTGGGTAATGGTTGGCCTACATTAGGATTAGGAGGTTACCCATCCATTAGAGGTCTATATAAAGGAGATGATTATCATTGTAAAGATATCAAGTAAGTAAGCATTGAGTCTTCTATTGTAAGAGGATATTGGAGGTTGTCCCCTTGAAGAGACATTTTCGAGTTATTCCTTCCTAAAGGAGTATTTTTGGTGTTGTCCTACCTTAAAGGTATTTTACATATATTCAATATTTAGACATCTTGGTCCATAAATATCTATTGTGTTAAATTGATCTACATTTATACTACATTATTTTTGAATATTATAAGTGTAGATCATATCATAAATCCATCAACCATGTCTTTAATGAATCCTAATCTCCTAATCTTATGACCATCACAATGCATAGACTAGGCAAAATATATTCTACAGGAATTACTACCTCAAGGACATATACCAATTATAATGGAGTGAACCATGTAGCTCTCTTTTAATGTGTTTGATAATCCCAAATAATCACATTAATTAAATCTTCCCAATAATCTCTCTGAACATTTAAATTTTTTGTTAATATCTTCTCCAATACTTTATTAGATGCTTCTACTTGTCCATTTGCCTATGGGTGGTAAGTTGTGATTTTATGGTGTGATATCATGAATTCTTTAGTGAGAGTATTGATATTACTATTTATAAAATGTGTGCCTCTATTGATTACCATATTAAATGGATATCTATACCTCATGATGATGTTTTTGTATAAAAATTTGGTAGCATTTTTTGTATCGTAGCTTGGAGTGGCATCAGCTTCCACCCATTTCATGAAATAATTTATTGTAGTAATAATATATTAGGAATGATTGCACTTACTTGGGGGAGATATAGGTCCCAAAAAATCATTTTCATTTTTTTTAAAGGGTTGATCCACAAGCATGGGTACCAATGGCATTTTGAAATGATAGTTGGGCTTGCCTATTCTTTGACAAACATCACAATGTTTAGAAACTTTGTGCCCATCTTAAAATAATTTAGGCCACCAAAGACCACTCTAAATTGTTTTATTTATAGTTGATTCTCCTATTAAATGACCCCCTAAAATTCCTTGATGATCCTCTTGAAGACATTATAGTCGCTCATGATCTAGAGCTACTATGTGTAATACATCATATTTGTCATGCTTATACAAGAATCCATTAATGAGGCTATATGGTATGGATTGGATAAATATTTTATTCTTATCCCACTCAATGTAGTGGATATTAAAGGTTTTTTATTCCAATAAATTTGAAATGTATTACATGTTATCAGGAACTGTATAAGTTCTAAATAAATGTGCATCTAAGGATTCATATTCGAGTTATTTTGGTTCCTCCCCATTATAAAGTCTATGTAGGTGATTGGGCCCCAAATTCTCCCATCTTGGCTTAAAATTAATTTGAAATTGAAAATTTTTAAAGAGCATTAACCAACTTGATATATGTCCTCCCAGGATTGGTTTATTAACCAGGTATCACAATGCCTAGTGATCCATGAAAAAATCAAAAGGAGTAGCCAATAAGTAATGCCAAAACTTTTAAAATTTAAAGACCATGGATAGTGCTTCTTTATGTGTGGTTGTGTAATTATTTTATTCAATTGATAGTTTCCTACTAGTAAAATGTATCGAGTGGTCCAACCTGTCTTCACCTGGTTATATTAAGATAACTCCTACTATGGTGCCATAAGCATCCACATGTATGTAGACTAGCTTATTATAGTCAATAAATACTAATATTGATGTTGTTACCAGCCTTTTATTTAAATAAATGAATGTTATTTGACATTATAAAGTCTATTCAAATTTGGTATCCTTGTGCAGTAATTTCTCCATAGATGCAGATATAGTTGCATACCCTTTTATCAACTTATTATAATATCTGTTATGACCAAGGAAGGTATGCACTTTAGCTAAGTTAGTAGGAGGTGACATTCCTACTATAACAATAATTTTAGTTAGGTCAACCAAAATACCATTGTTACATATAACATGGCCTAGCAAGACACCAAAAGGTGTAAAGAATAGATATTTAAATTTAAAGTGATGAAAAAATATGGACATCACTCCATCATCAATATTAGTTTTGATAAGTGTTATTTAAATATAGATAAGATATAAAAATCATCCAGATACACTTATAGGAAATCATGAATGAAATCTTTGAATGTGTTTACCATAGATCTAAAATTGTATGAAAATGATCCCCATTTAGTAGCAAAGGTGGTCTTGGCCTGATCCTCCTTAGCAATCAAAATATAGTGATATCCATTAAAACCATTCATAAATGAATATACCTCATGCCCATCTATGGATTCAAGGACTTCATCTATAAAATGAATAAGAAATGGATCATTAACACAAACATCATTAAGTTTGGGGTAGTCCCCACACACTTGAGTTTCTCTTATTTTATTAGATTGAACAACCCTGTGACTCACCCAAACTACCTTTTTAACTAGATAAATGATTCCATATTCTTAAATTTGAACAATTTTAGCCTTTACTTTGGTCTTCATATTAGGATTGAGCATGTAGGGTCACTTTTTGATAGGGCACACACACTCTTTTAGTTCTATGTGCATTTCTTCCAGAGATGGATTTACACCTTTTAACTTAGAGAAATTACTTGGAAACACATCTTGATAATCCCTTAATAGTTACAAGCCCTAAAATATTTCCTCTTATCCCCAATAATATCCCACTATTGTAAGCTTAGGGGATGATTCTATCCTGATATTTATTTAAATCTTCTTTAAAGGTTCCTAATATATCTTGCCTAACCCACTAAGAAAAGTATCTTGTAGAATGAATTTTCCTTCACATTGTATAATGTTTATAGTGAAAAATTTTTACTCTTCCACTTGCTCTATTATTTGCACTAATTTGGGCTCATCTTCATGCCATGGCTCAAAGAAACATTCTAGATTGAGATCTCCATCACTATCACTATCACTTGATTCTTTTAGATAATTGATTATTATATTACATGGTTAAAAAAGGAGTTGTTGTTTTTTGTTGGCTTTGTAATTTCATAGTGCGATATTTAAGTCCTATGCATCCTCTTGATGAGATGATAATTTAGATAAATTTGATAAATATTTGTGATTCCATGACATAGAAAAAAAAATTTCTGTAAGGCATTATATACTAGTGGGTTATCATCTTCAAACACAAAAATTTGAATGAAATCCTACTCAAGTTGTAACCAATGTTTAATTTTCCTTACATTATCTTGATGCATATACCAAGCTATTAGAAAAGGTGCAAGGGTGTGGCTGAATATGTACACCTAGTATCATGGTTTTACTCCCTGTGTGGTTTATATATCCACGCACTGATAGATGTGAAATTTTGGGCATTAACTTTATTAAAATAAAGGCCATTTTGATTTATCATTACTTGGTAGCTAAAACCTTGAATGTAAGATTTTGCATGCTTCCTCCCACTATATTTTTGAATTTTTATGTATGGCACACCATGTTGTAGTAGTTCCTTTTGGCACATATCTAAGTGCACTGACTCATTGATCCAACTCTAGTACATGGTGTTCAAACCTCAATATGAATGGATTGAGATTATCTGTCATAAAGTATTGAGGTATTTGGCATTATGAATCTAAAACCATGAATAGAGGTCATAACTCATAATCTCTATAAGATACATTGAATATGTATACATCTGAGTCATCACTTATGGATTATGCAAAATCCTAAGGTAGAATACCTTCTGGGGTTGGTTTAGTTTAGTCCATCATAGTTACACTAGTATTATACAAGAAGTCTAATTCAAATCTTATCAGTGAATGAACTAAAGAAGAAATGAAATATTTGATGTGAACCTATCTAATTAGAGACTTTATTATAACAAGTTCAAATACTAGTTATTTTTCTTATTGCATAGTACCTATTTTCCCATTTTAACATTCTACATACCACACTCCATTTTACCTTTCATCTGTACCCACTTTAAACAAAATATTATCCCCACAAGCATGAGGAGACTAGCTTTTTTTGGATATAATATGGATTTTTATTAGACTTATTTAAAGGTATGACCACTATTTTATTTTTCTAATGCACTTTTAACTGATTGTGCATATTGTTGATAGTATTTTAGCCATTATAGGCCCATTTCTTATAGATTAAGGTAGGGTAATAAGTCTCAATTATCTTCATGTCAATGAAATTAAAGTCCCCTCATAAGATGATCTCATCCACTTTAATTTAAATATCTTCTAACATGCCAATGGATTCGACTCTACCATAGTCCTCTAACATCAATTTTACTGGATTGTAGTTTAGAGTTGGTTGACCAATTGATTCCCTTGTTGATCAGGGAGCCATCTTAACTATGCTTATGATTTCAAATAATACATTTAGAATTTTATATTTAGATAACTCAATATCCATTCATGAATCCACATCCCAAGGATTCTTGGTCTTGACATACCAAACTACTTTATCGGTCCTTATTTGTCTTTGTTGTGCACACTCTAAGAGATTGTGTAAGAGTTTAGTGATTTTATAAGATATATCCTCATTCCATAGTATATTGAGTAGTTTTATTAGATCCATTAAATTAATAAAAATAACCTCTTTCCATATTATCTTAATAAATTTCCCATACATTTGAGCATCAATAGTTATGTTATCATCCTCAAAAACTAGTTTTTTATTGTATTTCCTATAATACCTACACAACTTGATACATTAAATTATTTTCAATAGAATGATTAGTATATTTATCTTGTTGAAATTTTTTATACCATGATCCTGAGGCATTTATAAAGGAGATAAGCCTTGTTATTCTCTCTGTTACTTTATGATGGCTTACACAAAAGCATTTTCCTTTGGATACACATTGATCATATTTATATTAAACATTAGATTCTTCTTTCTTTGTTTCTCCAAAATAGGGAAATATTCTATTTTATTTTGACCTTCAACCCTTTAATATACATAATAAAATTGTATTTGAGGGTTGGTGGTGAAATTCCTTGCATAATGATTATATGCGCTGCATAAATAACAATGCATAGGGGGTCAATCTTATTGATTATCATTATTATGACCTCCTTAATATTTTCCAAGATATTATCCCCTATATTGAAACAACCCCAATTTTTTTTAGAGTTGCATTTCAAAGTATGCATTTGGATGCGTAATGAACCTAAACCTCACTTATTGAAGCAATCATTACTCACTTGGCATACTAACATACAAACAATTAGAAAGGTTAAACTTAGCATTATATGCCTTCATTGATTCTAAAAATTCCATGACATGGGAACTAATAAAACATTGTCCTAAATGACAATTAGCCAATATTATCCATCCTTATAAACATACATAACAACATATTATTAGTTTAAGTAGATACAAACTATGTTAAGTCTCTTTAATTATGCAACAAAAATATTATTTGCATAAGAGATATAAGCATGATTTCCATGATATAAAATATGGAAGAAGATACAACCATATTTTATTACATCATCAAACAGGTAATGATATAATGGTGATCAATCATTGAATCAAAATTATATGATTCCATGTTGGAAAATAGCCAATGTGATACATCAATCAAAAGAGGAAATAATACCCCCAAAACACCTTGCTACTAAAGTGTATACCCATAACAAAAAATATATTCAATCAACCATGGAATTAATGTGAAGAAGGCATATTAGCCATTCAACTTATGTACTTACATGAGTATATCCATCCATATGAATAATCAAAAATTTATTTGCTATGATTAAATTTTACAACATTATCCTCTCATCTTATTAAATAATTTTTTAATGAATTGACTCACTTCATATGACATCATACTAATTATTTTCAACATGAAAGGGTAACATGTTTTGCCTATACATAAATATATCTTATTCAAG